>VWZU01008212.1:1306357-1421319 GCA_013397095.1 Sterrhoptilus dennistouni | reverse complement strand
TTTTTTTTTTTCTTTTCCTTGCATTTAATGATATTTTAGAGGGAAAAAAAGAGATTTTGAGGAAAGAAGTTGCATTGGTTTGGAATGGAAAATAGGGAATGTACCTAGAGGAAATCATATCAGTGGGTGCTGACCAGAGTGATGCTGGAAGAATATAACAACAGCAGGACTGGTGCTGTCTGAGTGAGGATTGTCAGAGTCCAGATTAGATTTGTGATCAGAAAAGCTGGTGCTGAGGAAGGCTGGGAAGGAAAGGTTTTCCAGAAATGTGATGGGAAAATTGCAAATATTTTTATCCTAGGTTCATGGCAACATTGTTTTCTGTGGTAACAGCTCTCTTCTTCAGGCTTGGTGGTTTTTTTTGTGGTTGGTTGTTGTTGTTGCTGTTCTCCTGTCTCATCCAGGAGTCATCTGAAAACATCTGCTTTCTACTAAATTAGGAAATGACCACATTTTTTAAACAATGTGAATCATTCTAAGTCCCACATTCTAAGTGTGTTCTGCAGGTCAGTGAGATCATTGACCATCACAGCATTTTGTTAAATGAGTCAGGTTGGATCATTCTGTAATGCTGATGGGATCAAGACTGAGCCCCTTCTATAGTTTAGGAAGGTGTTGCATTACAGCTTTAGGCAGTAAGAATTAGCTGTAAGAGGAAACTGCAATTAATGCTCCGCCAGAATAGTTTTTCTATGGTTGAAGATGGGATCAGTCGAAAAACCTCCTGGGTTCAGTGTCCTGACAAAGATTGAAAAGGTGTATAAAGAGTTAATTCTGTTGATAATATTTGTAGGAAATAAAAAGCATTGGAGAAGCATTTGGATCAGGTTTTCCCACGTAGTTGGTGCCCAGGCCTTCTGTCTCACTGTGTTACACAAAAGAGCAATGGAAAAAGGCAGATACAGCTATTGAGGCAATCAATTTATGATGGAGTTTTACTAAAGAGGTTCCTGGAAACCAGAAGTGTGGGTTTCACTAAGGGGCAATAAAGGAAAAATACTTCAGTGAATTTTAAGTAATGATTTCAAGACAGTCATAATATTTCATTAAGTCCATCTCTTTAGAATCTTGGCAAAGATTAATTCCTTGAAAGTATATTCTACTTAAGAACTTGTCATATCTATCATAATGAAAGATGAGTCTTTCAGTATAAAACATATCTTCACTAAGGTACAAGAAAGGCAGGGAAACTGATTTTCTCTGTAAACATTTGAATGCATAAAAGATTAAAATAACAGATTAGGAGCACTACTGGAAGCAACTTCAATTTATTTTGGGTTATGGTTGGTTTGGTTGATGTTGGTATTTTCCATTAGCTTGCATTCTACTGCTGTGTTATAGTAATATAAAAAATCAATGATCATTCTGCATAATAAAGAATAAGGACACTCTTTTGAAACACTTGTGATTGCATGTGATGATAAACTGCACACATATCATGAATACAATTGTTTCCTCATGTCTGTGCAGTTCTCTTTTCAGTGTGGGATATTTGGGACTTTGGCCACTAATGAAAATGGTGGAAGCTTTTAGTTCTAATTGCCCCCTTTCCCTGTTTGAGTTCCAGCTGATTTTGCACTGGCAAAATGATGTTCTGTTGTTTAAACCACACATTCAGTGTAACATGATCCTGAAGTTTCACTTGCTTTTCTTCACCAAAAGTGAAAACAGTCTCACATTTTCCTCCTGAGTGCTGCAGGATCAAACTTGCTTTTTGCAGTGTTTTTGTTTCACTGTCTTTTATCCCATTGATTTTCTGCGAGGACATCAGCATTTTTTGCAGCAAAAGAAGACTAAAATATCAAACCAACTGCATTAAACCAATCTTCAACAAATGTGTCCTTTTAAGAAAACTGAAATCTGATGTTGCATAAGCTGGGAGAGGTGGACAGAAAGTTGTGCCAGCTCATGCTGAGAAAGTTTGAACTTGGGAGTCTCAGGCTTTGCTGTTCAATGCCTGGGCATCCACCAGAACTGCTGTCAGTGGAACTAAACATTCCTGGGATCTTCTTTTCTATTCCAATTGATTTTTCTCTGCATAACTAATTCATGGACAAAAAACCCTGAAATTTTCTACATCAGCTTCATTATCTATGGTTCTATCTGTTCTCCATTAATTGGAAAATAAAGTGTGTGACATTTCTGTTCAGTCTCAATGTTATCAAAATCTAAAATTTAAAATCCTAACACTCCTCGCTGTAGGTAGCAAGTAGAAAAATAGTTTGGGACAGGAGCACACACACACCTGTAAGTGTCAGCATTTACAATTGTGACTCTTTTCAATAAAGTCTCTCATTGTGCTGATTCTAATTTAATACCTGCAGGATTTTAAAGATTAAGAGCCTTTTTCTAATCAAGAGGCTTTCTTGCATCTCTAAACATTGATGGTGATCACAAATTCCTTTTTCCTCTTTTGAGACATGATCTGAACACTGGTTTGACAAAACTGAAGTCATTTAAGAAATTTCATCTGCTGGAGTTATTTTGCCTAAAAGTTGATTATTTATCTGACATCACTGGGGAATGGGTTGTGTCTACTTCTTAGAAAGATTGTTGTTTTGCAAACTCATGCTAATTAAAAGTCATCTATTGAAACATTGCTCCCATGGAGGGCTGTTGCCATAGAAGATAAAAGAAGAGAGATGAAGAAAAGCAGAAATTAAAAATAATTAGAAAATTTTAGTATCATTTGGTGTATTTAGCAGATTTTGAGGTTGCACCTGTATGCAGTTTTGTTCAGCACACATACAGGTAGAATTGGTGTTGTTTGGAAAATTAGATTGTCAAAAGTGCTGTGGATGATGCCTCAGAATATAAGTGCAAGTTGGTTTCTTTCTGCTCATCAGAGAAGAAACATTAATAGAAAAGAATAATAAAAAAGAAAAGAAAAAAAATTCTGTATATTGCTTTGAAGGGTTTGGTTATTTTTTTCCTCCTAAAGTTTGCTTCCAGTCTGATTTCCTGTGTTTATTGTCTCTTTTCCCCAAGGGAGATGCATTAGCAAAGCGTGGCTATGTGATGGCGATATTGATTGTGAGGATCAGTCTGATGAGGATAATTGCGAGGGCTATTTGTGTGGACCACCAAAATACCCTTGTGCTAATGATACCTCCATCTGCCTACAGCCTGAGAAGCTCTGCAATGGGAGAAGAGATTGTCCTGATGGATCTGATGAAGGCGATCTTTGTGGTACTTCTTTCAGACACCTTTTTCTGATTGCTTATGGCACTGACTGTTGTGATCCCTCCTGTTGAGGAAAAGCTTCTTGTACTGAAATCTTGGCACTAGAGCCTCTGTGAGGATTTTTGTTTAGTTAAAATCATACTGAGTTTATGCTTCAAGTTTTAGTTTTCTTCAAATAAGGCAAAGGAGACGAATCTTTCATTTTCAAACCCCTCAGAACTTTCCTGGAGGTGAACAATTTAAAAGGCATTGATGTGTAGGAAAGCACTTCAGCTCCAACTGCAAAAGCTTGAGTTCATACCATAGAATGGTTGGGCTTGGAAGACATCAGAAAGGTCATCTCATTCCAACCTCCTGTTTAGGCAGGGATACTTCTGTTAGACCTGGTTCCTCCAAGCCCCTTTCAACCTGGCCTTGGGTAGTTCCACAGATGGAGCAGCCACAGCTTCTCTGGGCACCCTGTGCCTCAGCCCCTCTAAGTCAAAAATATCTTCCCAATGTCAAACCTACCTTGTCCTCTGTCAATTTAAAGCCACTCCTCCTTGTCCTGTCACTTCAGACCCTTGTCCAAAGTCCTTCTCCAGCTCTCCTGAGGCCCTTTAGGGCTGGAAAGGGCTCTGAGGTCTCCTTGGAGCCTCCTCTTCTCCAAGCTGAACACCCCCAGCTCTCTCTGCCTGTTTACAGAGAACTGCTCCAGCCCTCAGAGCATTTTTGTGGCTTTCTCTGCACTTGCTCCAAAATGTCCCCATCCTCCTCAAGTTGGGAGCCTCAGAGCTGGATTCCATCCTTCAGGTGGGGTCTCACAAGACAAGAACAGAGGGGAAGAATCTCCTTCTTTTGAGGTCCAGCTTTATTTGGTGCAGCCCAGGACACATTTGGCTTTCTGGGCTGCAAGCTCCCGTTTCCAGATCATGTTGTGCTTCTTGTCCACTAACACCTCCACATCCTCCTCCTCAGGGCTGCTTTCAATCCATTATTTTCCCAGCCTGTGTTTGTGCTTGTGATTGCCCTGACTCAGTGCAGGTCCTGGTATTTGGCTTTTTGAACTTCAAGTTGTTTGCACAGGACCTACTTTTCAAGCCTGGCAAGGTTGGATGGCATCTTTTCCCTGCTGCATCACTCACACATCCCTGTCTCATCAGAAACTTGCTGAGGGCGCCCTCAATCCCACCGTCCATGTCCCTGATAAAGGTGTTAAACAGTGTCAATCTCAACACCAACTCCTGAGGGTCATCACTTGAACATGGAGCTCTGCTAAAATCTCAAAAGGTTGCAGTAAAGCTACCAGATGAATGGTTGCACATCAGATAATTTTAAAAACAAGTATAGAAATCTGTTTTAGAACTTTAAAATTTTGTTAGCCCATCTTGGAGGCCTTTGTAGGTGTTTGAGTTGATTTTACTACATACAACACAACTGACAGCTTTTGCAGCACTTAATTATTGATTTTTCTATGTTATTTCAGATGAATGTTCACTAAACAATGGTGGATGTAGCCATCAGTGCTCTGTGGTTCCTGGAGGAAGGATTGTGTGCTCCTGCCCTGCAGGATTCAATCTTACTGCAGACAACAAAACTTGTGAGATTATGGATTACTGCACCAAGCACCTGAAGTGTAGCCAAGTTTGTGAACAGCATAAAAATACTGTCAAATGCTCATGTTACGAAGGCTGGAAGCTCAGTAAGGATGGAGAGAGTTGTGTTAGTACTGGTAAGTTGAAATTTGGTGCATGTTTAATATTCAGGATGTTAATGGCTGTGATGGCCATTTACTGAGAGCCTCTTTCTCTTTTTTTGTTTTTTTTTCACATGGGATTGTCCAAATGTGGGGTGATTGCAATCTGAGGACTCATTAAAACTGTCCCTGTTCTTGATGTACAAAGGGGTATTGAAATATCAGGCTGTTGCTAACCTAAGAATGTTAATACCAGATGTTTCTAGGAATATTAATATGGTATAATTCTGAAATTGTTTGAGGTTTTATACAGTTTTTCATGTACATTAATATGCCTGGACATATATATACACACAATTTTACACTCCACATGGGGATTTACTATGTATTTTTAAGAAATGGATCAATCATGATATTGATCAGTAATGGCTGAGGGTTCAGAAGGTTAATTTTGAATGTGCAATTATATGCTGCCTGTCAGCATTCAATATTCAAGCTGGTTTTTTCCCCTGAGGCATTCTGGCACTTGTTTTTTTGACAGCAATAAGAGCCTGCTCAGCTCACTAATCAAGGTGAAAATCAACATGAGCCAAAACAGGAGAGGGGAATGTATTCCCCTCCTTGTTCACTGTTAATAAGTACTGAAGCATCACTTGGAGACTGTGTTAGGGGAGTGTTTTTCAGGTGCAGTGTTGTGTGTGAAACAGAAACATGAATGTGCAGTATGAACTGTTATCACACTTTTACCTCCCTGGTTGGAACTTAAAAAGAAGTATTGAGTTTGCTTTCTAGATTTCCATAATTCAGTTTTCTTTGATTCAGGATTCTTTGATAATTTTATTCTATATTATCTCTATTCTTTCATAGAGTTTTTGCAACTCTGAAGACAAGTGTCTTCCACATTGTCTTTTGCTTATTTGGGTATTTCACAATTCAGTAAACATGATATATTAGTTTATTTATTTATTTATTCTTACTCTGCAGTGATTGCTGTTAAAGGTCTTGCTTTATGTTAGTGCTTTGGTCTGGTTCTCAATGATTTTTGATCAATCTGATTTGCTACATTATGGATACTTCCAGTAACTGAAAAAAGTGCATTCTTACTGGGTTAAAGAAATGAGAGGATTAAAAGAATTTAAGACAGTGTTAGCAACCCATATGAGGAAAGCTTGAAACAAACTTTAAACTAAATCAGGTAGAAATGACCAATATTTGGAAACTAAATGGGGAAAAAAAAGTGAAGTATCCTCACTTGTGCTATAAAATAAGAAAAGTTTCTCTGGTTTCTTAAGCCCATGAGATATTTCTGCTTAATGTTTACTGATGTTGGTGAGAATCTGAAGTCACAAATTGATTTCTCCAGATTTTTTTCAAAGAATGTAATACTAAATATATGATCTGAGACCTGTGATGGCAGCTGATATAAAGAAAAATGATACCTTTCTTTACAAACTGTAATGGTACTACCCTAATGCCATCAAAGCCATGACAAAATTATTCCATATTAAATATGGCATGTGCTTTTAGAGGCACAAGTCATCTTGGCCCTGTTCAGTTTATTTAATTCAAAAGGCATGGGGAGTTCTCTGGAGGACAGATCCTCTGACACTTCAGTTGTTGCCTGTGTGAAGGGCATTTTAGGAAAGTGAGAACAATTTTTGTTTCTTTTGTGAATCTGTGAGACTCAGAATGTCCCCATCATTTAAGTCTCTGGGCGTGAGATCTTAGATGAACTTAGAATGAAGAAAAAAACTTTTATATAATACTATTCCAAATAAAGTTCAAAGTGACCTTATGAAGATAAGCTGTCCCCTAAATGCCAAACTACTATTTCAATAATTTCAGTTGTTATGAAGTAATTCTTAGAACAGCCATGGTGATTTAAGATGCCTTGAACCAGGAGTAGATGTCTGTTCTATTAGAATAGTAACTTATAATCTGTTTTCCAGAAGAAAAAATAAATTACTCAGAAGAAAATGAGAATGCTGGCCTTTACCCCTTTTTTTTTCCTATCTGAAATAACATTTTCCTGTGTATAAGAAACATTTCACAAGTACACAGCAATAACATGTAGAGTTACTATGCAACACATTTTCAGAATATGGTAAAGACATTTGTTTGTAAGCCTGTTAGAATGGGAATATTACTGCTGAAAATGCAGGAATTATGTGATTCTGATTTTTTTTTTCCTGATTGCATTTCAGTATCAAAAGGTGTGTTTGTCAGAGGAATCTGATGAATTGCCAGAGAAATATAATGAGTTACAGAATAATAAGTAGATAGAGAACTGTTCAATTCAAGCTTTTTAGTTCTTTCTAGTTTCCTTTTCAAAGCCTTTTTTAGTTTTGTCTGCTGTATCTCATTTCTACTTACGTTGTCTTCATTTCTTGAGGGTTTTAAGTGTTGTCTTTTGTCTCTTTCAGAGTTTCTTCACTTTCCATCTCTCTTGTTTTCATCTCGTTTGCTTGTTGCTGTTCTGGCATTGTTCCATCCTGATTTCCAAAACATTAAATGTTTCCTTTCGATTTAAATTTGTATTGATTGAGCTAAGAGTGTGTTACAGAGCTCCGTTATTCAGATAGAAATTCAATACAAATTATGCATTTTCATACTTGTGTTCCTGGTTTCTCTTGGAACACATTTCAAAATAAGTTGTGCTGATATATTGCACTTGCTCTTTTAAATGATAATAAGCATTCAGGAAAAAAAAAAAAAGATACTGTTCTTAAAGATATTTAAATTTCATGTTTACATTCTACCTTTCAGACTGTCCACCTTTTCTAAGCAGTGGAAATTGTTAAATCACTGCACACAAGTATATATATTCTTATTAAATAATATATTTAATATATTACTTAATAATATATATATGTGTGTGCACTGTACACATATATTATTACAGTGCACACAAAGATATATTATTATTAAATTTTTATTTATGTATTTATTTTTAAAGAGATGTCTCTCTGTTTAATCTGTCTTAGCTGGCTTGAAACTCAATTTTGTTACAATTTCCAGGCACCTTTCAATACTAAAATGGAAATCCAATCCTCTCTGAGCTGTGTCAAACTTCTAATGAGGGGGTTTTTTTGGAGTCCTCACGAAGTTATTGTTTTTCTTTGAGGTAATTTTCATGAAAGCACACTGTAGATTGTTTGCTGTGCAGCAAACTTCAATCAAACAATTAGGTTCAGTCAGAATTTTTCCTAAGAAAGAATTTTAAATTTAACCCACTGGAAAATGTGAGGCATTATTCTTTATGGAGTCTTTTTTGATGGCATTGTTTAGGCCCTTTTCTTCTATCAGAGGGGGGTTTTTTACTGCTTTTCATGTAGTTAATACTTTGTTTGCCTCATATATTTTAAACACTAGCCTTTATTGCAAAATGTCTGAGGCATTTATGAAATCAGAAAAATCATACATTTCTGCACTTTAATGAATTGTCAACGGTTAATTTTCCTGAAAGTTCTAAAGAATGTAGCCAATAACCATTACATTGATTTGAGACTTTACAGAAATGCTTTTAATCAGTTTGAAGAATAAAAAGAATTTGCTCTCAATTTCTAGAAATACATCAGGAAAATAATATCAAATTTTGGGTTTATTGGGTGATGGAAGCATAATTTAAAAAAAATAAAAAAATTATTGAGCCTGAAAATTCCAAATCACTGTAATGCAGCTGATTTTATGGAGCCATTGAATGATCAGGTTGGAAGGAACATCAAAGCCTGGCTAATACTGCTGCTGTTTATCAGCTTTCCAAGACCTTCAGGACTGCTTCAGTGCTAAACTCCAAGTTTCCCAGGGGTGAAATGTTTTGTTGACTCACTCTCCAGAAGATTTTTGTTTTTCTGGTCTTTCTGAGTCTTCCTGGTCCAGTTTAAGCCTTTAATCCTTGCCCTACTTGTTATTTATACAGAAAACAGGATTTTTCCCCGTTTTCAATTCATAAGCCTTTTATGTCTTAAGGGAATTTTATTCTCATCATCTTAGTCCATTTTTTTAGACTAAGCAGTTCCAGATTATTCCTCCTTCCCTTGCAGGCCATGATTTCCAGACCTCTTGGAACATCTGCAACGTTTCCTCTTGTATTTCTGTATTGATTCACACTCTCCAAGAGCTGTGCTCAGAGGAGGGTACAGTGCTGCAGGCTGTTGTCAGCCAAGCCTAGGGTTTTCTAGTGTTTATTTCAATTGTAAATTTCGATTGTAAATTTCAATTGCCAAGACCCCATTGAACTTCAATCCTTTTCATAAAGATAATTCGTACTGTAGGTTATTTATCTTAAACTCTGCTACCTCTACTTTGAATGAAAAACCAATCCAACACAGCACACGTTTCTTAGGTTCCTTCTTCTCCCATTGCATTTTTATGTACTGAGAAATACAAAAAAAAGCTACTGGTGAGGATGATGGCTTGTGGTTTTTATGCATTGGAATTTCCAAAAAAAACTCCACAGATGAGTAGCCTCCTGCATAATGGCTGCCAATTAATCAGAATTTGGGAAGTGTCATTAAAGTGTGTCTCAAGTTCAGACAACTGGTGCTTGTGAAACAACTGCTAATGTGAGTGATCCTGTTCTGCGCTGAATTATTTAACCACTGCAGAGCTTTGAAGAATTTGCTTTGCAGAAAGTCATCCATTGCTTTAACAAACAGGAAGGTCATTTGGAAAGTTCAAGCCAGATTGAGAACAAGTTCTTTGAGAGCAGGAGCACAGCTCTTTTGATTGGCCTAAAACATTCCAGATAATTCTGTGTGTGTGCAGTAGGTATCAGAATAAGAGAAGCTGCAGGAGGAAGTGAACAGTAAAATGTTCAAGAGATAAAATGGGTATTTTCACAGACCCTCAGGAGCCTTGAGAAGCAGGAGTATTGCCATAAACTGCCAATAATCTTCTACATAAATAACTAGTTGTATGGAAAGCCAACCTCCCAGTGTAATCTGTGTTTCACTCTAGGAGAACAAAGTCAAAAAACTGCTTCCCCACAGAGGATTCCTGTGAAAAAATATCAAAGTGGATATACTGAGTGCATTCAACAGCTTGTAGAATCCAATTTTTTGTCTTTCTTGTTTGTTTTATTAACACAGCTACTTGCTTGAAAAACATTTCCTAATCTATGTATGAATTATAATAAAAAATCAATTTCGTAGTCTGGTTGACCACTGCTGATTGTGCTTACACATATTTTTATGCACCTTGGTATCAACTCACTGGCACAAATCATGTAGCACTAATTCAGTAACAGTGGAAGGAGAAAGTCGTTGGTAGCTGGATTTGTGATGACATGTATCAGTAAGCACACAAAATGTTCATTTTTCTGCTTGTTAGTTTGGCATGAAGGGTTTTTTAAGTGCTTCAATTGAAAACACAAGGTACACTGTCCATTGAAAAGGTACTTTATATATCAGTTAATTGTTTCAGCTGATTGGCCTTTGAAACTATCTCTATTTTAATGGTTTCATTTTTCTTTCGAGAAGCAGATTTTAAATTTGATAATGTGATTTTTTAAAGCTCTAATTATGTACTCACTGTGCTAGAGCTACAAAATACATTTCAACTGTTGAGTCTGATATTCCCAAATTTAATGTGTAATATCTCTAGTTGGGATCAAAGATAGTGCTAGAAGGGAGAATTAAGAAGTCTGTTAGACTAAAAAAGTAATTGAAAGACT
Organism: Sterrhoptilus dennistouni; assembly: GCA_013397095.1. Taxonomy (NCBI): domain Eukaryota; kingdom Metazoa; phylum Chordata; class Aves; order Passeriformes; family Zosteropidae; genus Sterrhoptilus; species Sterrhoptilus dennistouni. The sequence continues at coordinate 1,410,787 of VWZU01008212.1, read as the reverse complement.
CCTTATCAAAAGATGAATTGTTTTAATCGTCTCTTTCTCCTGATAAAGTATTCTGTTGTTCACCTTCCACTTGTCATTTATATCAATTTGTAGCAATATCTTTCTTATTATTCCTTTGAAATGTTTAATTCTCATCTTCCAGATCCATTTGAGGCTTTCATCATTTTTTCTATTCGACACGAGATCAGAAAAATTGATCTTCACAAGCGTGACTACAGCCTCCTGGTTCCTGGTTTGAGAAATACAATAGCCCTGGATTTTCATTTCAGTCAGAGTTTACTGTACTGGACAGACGTGGTGGAGGACAAAATTTACAGAGGCAAACTCTCTGATACTGGAGGTAAGGACTGAATCTTTGTTTTCTTAACAACAAGAACACCTGTGGTTACAGGGTGCTTGACCTGATCATCTGTAACTGAGCTGCCATTCACAGAAACAGAATTTATGATGGAGTTCTGCCTTTGAAAAGGGGTGTATCAAGGTTGTACTTCATTTCCAGGCAGAAAAAAACTTCAGTTATCAAAGTTTCCTTTTGCAGTATGATTTAGGGGGAAGGAAATCACAAGTGCAAAGAACTGGTGTTCCTTCCTAGTCTATGAGTACAATATTGATTTATTTCCTTTTTGTTTTTAGTTTATCTTCACCTTATATATAAGAAGTATAATAAGTATAAGAATTTATCTGATGTCTAATGATCTCTTCTCACTAGGTGAAAGATTCTGCTCCAAAATTTTATAGCATCCAGAAAGACTTTTTCTTGGCTCTGTTGACATAATGATGGCAAATAACTCAATATAATCTCATAATATACACAAAAGAGTTTCTATAAAATGTTCCTTGTTGAAATGTATGTTCCAGTGCCTTTATCTAAAAAGCAAACCCCTAATCCAGAATTCACTGAAAGAACATCTGATAAACTTTTGTGTATCCATGCTCACTCTACCTGTCTCTGCATTAGTTATTCAAGAATCTCTTTTCCTCTCTTTTTCTTTTTTTTCTTTTTTATTTGTGTTGGGTTTTTTGTGGTTTTTTTTTTTCCTTTTCTGATTTTTTTTTTCTTTTTCTTTAAGGTGTTAGTGCCATTGAGGTTGTGGTGCAGCATGGGCTGGCCACTCCTGAAGGTCTGACTGTAGATTGGATAGCAGGAAACATTTACTGGATCGACAGCAATTTGGACCAAATTGAAGTGGCAAAACTGGATGGCACTTTGAGGACAACATTAATAGCTGGAGCCATGGAGCATCCCAGGGCCATTGCTTTGGACCCCAGATATGGGTAATTATAATTTATAAAAACAGTATTTTTTTGCTGCAAAGTATTTTAAAGATGTTTAAATGTGATATATGTTTCGTTTCCTGTTTTGCTAATTAGAGTCTAACTAATCTTTGATAGTTCTAGAAAGTGTATTTTGAATGATAAAGAGTCCATTATTAGTGTGTTTTTTCTAGATGAAAAGGATTAAAAAGGGGATCTTTTTGTTGGTAAATTACTTATCTTGCCATGGTGTTGTTTCTTTTATTTTCTTTTTTGATGTGGATGATAACTATAGCACTTAGTCTAACATTTCTGTGTGGTTAATGGACAGATTTAGCTGATGCTTCTCACTTAGAGACCAATTTTTTTGTTTTTTATTTTGGCTCTTTGTAGTTATTTTGATTGGTTGGTTTTTTGGTTTTGTTGATCTGTTTTTTGGGGGCAGTTGGGTTTTTTTGTTTTGTTTTGGTTTGGGTTTTTTTGTTGTTGTTGTTTTTGGTGGGTTTTTTTTTTTTTTTTTGGGGGGTTTTTTTTTTTTGTTTGTTTTGTTGGGTTTTTTTGTTGTTGTTGTTTTTGGTGGGTTTTTTTTTTTTTTTTTGGGGGGTTTTTTTTTTTTGTTTGGTTGGTTGGTTTTTTTGGTGGGACTATAAAAATACAGCTTAGATGTTACTGGAAGCCTAATGGCTGAGTGCGGAAAACGCCACTTTTTGTGTTTGGTTTTCATCTCTAAAGTGGAGATAATGCTTGCCAGCTCCTGCCAGTATTTTTTCTACCTATTCATTAGGGGTATGCTCTAAACCAGAATATTATGTATATTCAATAGCTCCATCCTCTTCCCAAAATTGTTGCTCTTTCAGAGAGGGAAAAAAAACAACCAAACAAAAACATTCAGAAAAACACAACAAAAGTGAATCCACCAACCAAAAATTAAATATGGCCAAAAATATCACAACTGACCTGTTTTCAAAGTCACGATATTTAATTTTGTTTAGGAATTGGCTACAGTCTGTCATGTGTCTTCACTGAATATTTCTCTCAGAAGCAAATCTGTGTACATAAAAATGAAAATTGATAAAGGTCCCAAATTCTGGGACCTAAATTGTGAATTAGAATGTATGTGCTTTAATGATTAAGGCTTTTGTTCTCTCAGCTGAGATGTTGGAAAGCTTATTTACAGTGTGCATTGCTTATCTATAAAGATCTTTAAAATGTGGCATCCTGTTGGCAGAAAAATTGGCAGAGAAGTTGTTCAAATTAAATAGTTGGGAGGGAAAAAAAAATCAAATCACCACTCTTCTTGAAACTGAAGGCTTAATCTGCCTTTTGAAGAGCTGGAAGCAATTGATGCTACATTATGTTAGAAGTCAGGAAAGAGAAAAAATCTTTCAACGTGGACAGGAGTAGCTCCTCAATCCTTTCACAAATGAATACGAGTAAACACTGGTGATTCAAGGAAAAGGGTTGTGTTAGGAGAGCACAAATCCTGTATCCCAGAGGTGTCTGAGCTGCACTCCAGTCTGCAGTGGGGCTGAGCAGGTGTGCTCAGTCCACACATGTGCAGATATTTTTAAAATAAATATCTCGAGATAAATACTTCCCCGGCCCAGTCTGCACAAACAGGAATTCAGCACTGAAAGAAGCAAACAGCACCAATGGGCTTATCCTGTGAATGTCCCTGGCTGTTAAGGCTGAAGGTCTTTTAGAGGGAAATACAAAGACTCATCAGAAGTTTTGCTGAAGTCTGGCTCTTTGCAATCAACTCTGTACAACTAACCACAAGTTTTCCTATCAAAAGTATAATTTCTCTTTAACAAGTCTGTGTGATGTTGAAAATTCAGTAATCAAAGAGCATTTGGAGTTTTTTTCTGTCTTCTTGGTGATGCTTCTTTTGTTATTTAACAAGACACTTCTTTGGTTATAATAATGAAAGTTCTCCTTATTAGAAAAACATTGGAGATTGTACAAAACTGAGAGAGGTGACAATAAAACCTGCCTTTGAAGTTTTCTTAGCAAATGTAATCTGTATAAAATTCATTAATGACATACCAAAATCCAGGAGTCTTCATTAGAACACTCTTAAGAGTAGCTCAAAGTCTCTTGTTTAGCCTGTTCCTTGATCCCTGCTACCTCAAATCACCTTTCTTCCCATTCTCCCCTCTCCATCTTTCTTATCCGTGGATTGCTTTTAAAGGCTCTCATTATAATTTCTTTTAATGAGCTGGGTTTCTAATTATAGAGGGAAGAGAAGGCAAGCTGCCACTGTATAAATGGACTTGGAAAATGGAATGCTATTAAATCCCTAGGTTGTTGTTTTTTTTAAAGTTCTTTATTTTCATGATGTCTCTAACACTTAGAATGAAATATTATCTGTATGTTACCCTAAAGAATTTATATAGAGGCCCAAATTGATCTATGTTTAATCCTTTCATTTAAAGCATGTAAATAATTCAACCTTTTTTCCAACTGTTGTCTCACAAACCATTTCAGATTTTTCTTCATGCTTTAATATTTTCTTCTACCCCTCTTTCTTTTCCTTTTCCTCTCACCAGAATTCTGTTTTGGACAGACTGGGATGCAAATTTCCCTCGCATTGAATCCGCTTCCATGAGTGGGGCAGAGAGGAAGATCATCTACAAGGACATGGACACTGGAGCCTGGCCCAATGGCCTCACTGTGGATCACTTTGAGAAGAGAATCGTGTGGACAGATGCCAGGTAAAGTGGTCATAGCATCCTCATGGTCACTGAGAAATCCTCATTCCTCCATGCAGAAATGTGAACTGCTGTGCAAATGGAATTTAGTTAGGGACATGAAGAGCCCTGGGCAGGCACATGTACAATGTGTACATTTATTTAATTCATAATCCAGCTGTGGGGTCACCCGTGGCTCCTGGCTCCCTGTGCCTTATAGAGCAGTTCCCAAATGTACTTACTGACACTCATCCATGCAAAGCACCAGTTAGTTCATTATTTTTTAAGCTCATTTGAAAAAAGCTGATTTTTTTCTGTTGTATTTCTCACAGCGTTGAAGTAAATTAAAGCATTGTACAAAGCAGTGCTTCGTATGTCTAGTTAAATTCATTATATGAACTAAATAATCTATAAAGTCAATAATTGCACTGCAAAAATTCCTAAGTCTTACAGAGTAAGTTTAAATATAGTTCATATTCATAATGGCTGTGTGATTTTTTTATTACTATTATTTTTACATAATCTTAAATTTGGGGTTGTCTTGTAGATCGGATGCCATTTATTCTGCATTGTATGATGGAACCAGCATGATAGAGATTATACGGGGTCACGAATATCTTTCTCACCCTTTTGCTGTTTCTTTGTATGGGAGTGAAGTTTATTGGACAGATTGGAGGACCAATACCCTCGCCAAAGCCAACAAATGGACTGGCCAAAATGTCAGTGTCATACAAAAAACAAGTGCTCAGCCATTTGATCTCCAGATTTATCATCCGAGTCGTCAGCCACAAGGTGAATGTTCATAGAATAATTTATTACTGAGTGGGAAATAAGTATTCTTTTTATACTTTATAAATATCTTTATTATTAATAGAATAATTAAATATTCTTCCTCTGAGGGGGTGAATCCATATCCTTTTAATATATATAAATATATGTATATTATTTTGTCTTTAACTGTTGTGTTCAGCACTAGAAGAAGTCAAAAGTACACAACCCACGTGGCAGAAGTTTTATGGGGTACATATATCTAGATAGATAGATTTGTGTAGGTTAGGATGTACCATGCAAAATGGCAATGCTGAAAAAAAATCAGTATGAATTTTACTGTGTATATAATATACACAGTAAAACATATTCTATTGTGTATATAATATACACAATAAAATAAAACAAAACAAATCTAACAGAAGACAGCGATTATTTTGTACATAAATATTAGAAAGCAAAAAATACCGCCAGAGAATGATCACCAATAAGTTACAGTATCTTTCATGTTCTCTGGATAAATTTCAACTTTTCTGGCAAGAAGTTGATGTTAATACAATACTGTTTTAGAATTGATCTCATGAATACTTGTTGCTGTCCTTTTTATTAATACTGGGAAGTGAAATTTTGTTTTTCCTTCTCATCCAAGGCTTGTACTGCTGAGTAAGGCATTTAGACTTTTATGTTAGGAAGTCTTAAAAACTTCAAAAGCTGACAATTTTGGGTGGCTGTGTAAATGGTACTGGAAGCCAGTTCTGCATTAGTTATACATAGAAAACTATGGCTAAAGCTCTAATGTAAATGAATACCAGCAAGTAAAATCCTCACTCCACTCTAGAAGCCAAAAGATCTGAAGAATGTTCTCTACTAGTACATGCAATAAAGGAAAGCATTGTTGGTTAGTGTGCACAAGCATGGTGAAAACTGTCACCTCTCAATAGGTGACATAAATCATCAGGATACATTTTTCTGATGCTTTTATTTTAAAATAATAATGAATGTGTATTGAAAATGAATGTTCTGGGTTTTCAGTGGATGGCAAGTCTCTCTTGGACTTTGTCGCTTTCTGAAATAAGGCACTTATTTCCCTTCTTCAGAATTTAGTTTTTGGGGCATTCTAAAAACTGATTTCTGCTTAAAATAATATGCATGCCCAGCTAGTTAAAATAGAGGTGGAGTAAATATGCATCTCTGCACACACCTTTCAAATAAGTTTTTTTTTTCCCCTGTTTCTTTTTTTATTTTGCTTTGTTTCAGATTTTTGGGTGTTTTTGTTTGCTTGGGAGTTTTTGATTGGTCCCCTCCTGAACTTTGGGATTTGTGTTCCATATTTGGTGTTTCTAGAGTAGCAGCAGAGTTGCTCTTTGCCTTTTCTCGCTGCCAGAAAAAGAACAGCTCCTTTTCTGTTTGGACTGGGGCCAGACAGCATCTTCAGAGGGATTCTGTAGCCCAGGGAGACATCAGGCAGTGTTCACAGTCACAGATATCTCGGCCTCCAGGCAAGGAAAAGCTGCAGAGGAGCCTTCAGTTGTTTTTTGCCAAAATCAAGAAGTTCAAGGATCAAGTTGTGTAATTGCAGCTTCTATTTTATGATGTAGAAAACACTGGATTCTGATTTATGATTGGCCTCCTGGGTTTGCTCTAAGTTATTGTCTTCCAGCAGAAGCAATTCCTTTCTCCAAATCTCCAGTGCCTTTCTATTTAAGCTAAAGAAATAACGATATTGCCTGATTACTTGTTAATTTTTCCTTAGGATTTGTATCTATTTTGCAATAAATGAACAAGACAGGGTGCAGGTTAGAATCCTAAAACAAAATTAGCAGTAGATTTACACTGCAAATTGTCAGTATGAATAGAGCAGTGCAGGATGAGCATTTTGTATTTTCATCTCCATCTGGGTCACCTGTGCGGGTGAAAGTTTATTAGTTTTTAATACCTATCAAGGAAGTTATTTTGACTGAAATGAAGTAGAGCAGAGCTAAATAAACTCTGGTAGCCTAAAGCCAGATGATTTGAGTCAATCTAGGACAGATGCTAATTTAAGGTAGCGAAGTTAAAGTGAGATATTTGTCTGGGTGATAAATTCAGCTGTGTCAGTAAACCACAGGGGATTGTGGAAGGCTTTTCCCTAATGTAAAATATTCTCAGGAATGTGAAGTCAAGGCCCACTCGTCTTCCCAGAATCAGAGCTGTGTGTCAGGAATGCTGTTAAGATGGGAAACACAAGGTTTCTAGGAAGACTTTAATTTTTATTTTTTTTCAACAACCATTGTATTTTAAAAATCCACTTGTTGCAAAGAAGGAGGTCTGGTTTAGTCATGAGGAGTTGTAGCAGTGCATTGCTGAGGCTGGTGACAAGAGGAGTAAATAAAGAGCATTGGAAGGATCACAGCTTGAAAACACAAAGCTGTGAATTTCTCACACTTCCCCTTTTTTAAAATTTATTTCTCTAGGGTATTAATTTGAATTAAAATTAAAAACCAAACATGGCTATGACATTATTTTTCTTTCTGTATAATCTTTAATAAAAGATTACATTTTTATTTGGAAATCAGGACAAACAGTACAATATCTGTTGAATATAAAGTATATTTGTACCACTGGGCTCTTTCGTAATTAAAAAATGAAGAACATTTAACTTCATGTTTTGCAGTATTCTATTGAGTCACAGATTACCAGCTGTTTAAAATAATAAACTCCTGCAGAAATGCAGTTTAAGATGAGCAGAACTAAAAAACTTTATTACTTTGAGATCTTATATATGAATATATATAATTCTTTGAGACCTTGTATATGTTTTTTACTTCAAAGGTAGGAGAAGATTTGGTATATGTATTTTAAATGATGCAAAATATATATAAATATAGATATAATCATTATTTATATTATAATTTTTTATATGTATAAACAAATGTTTTTTCTTAGCTTTATCAAGAATTGTGCTTTGTTATGAAAGTAGTCCTGTTTGTTTGGTTTTGTGGTGAATATGTGAATTTTGCTACTGTCTAATTTTTGAAGTGAATGATTAAAAACTGAAACAGAGTGATTAGAGGAAATAAATATTTACTTCAGAACTTACACATCTGATCAATCCTAACCTGCAAATTTCAAAGATCAGTGCTAAAATAATCAGATATAATGGGCAGTGTAAAGATTTAACTTGGCTGAGTAGTTTGGCCTTAGGGAAAGCAATTCCATTGGAAGTATTGACAGTGAGCAGAGGATTAGATCAGTAACTGGTTTTAAATATGAGTGGGAATCGACTGTCAGCAATTTGAAAGCACCTTCTGATGTGACTGTGGTGCAGATATTTGAAGGTTTAGGCAGGATTCAAACATTTTGTGTGCTGTTAAAGTGTGAGATCAAGCTTTGTCTGGCTGAAATCTGGTGCCATGAAGGGACAAGCTCCATGTGAAGTTAATACAGGGGATAAGTTGGGCACAGGAAATGCATATTGAGAGGTTGTCACAGTAAGTGTTCATTTGTCAGCTGCTGATGGAATGTCAGAGGGGGTTGTTTTTAGGGGTTACTGGTCAAGGAAAATGAGTGTTCACTTTAAATGAAGTTTCAGAGGGCAGTCAAGAGATGTGACAGGAGTGACGTGTGTGGATCTGTGCACAGCACTGTGAGAGGAGCAGACAGACAAGCAATCAGCACTGGAAATCAATCAAATAATGAAAAGGGCTGTCCAGCTCGGGAAAATGCCAGTTCAGTGGCTTGCTGTGATCAAGAGGAAAATAGATTGGTGGAAATGATCAGGAAAAGGAATAAAGCAGCACAGGTAGTGAAGTGTGATGTTGTATAAATCCATATCACTCCCACAGCTGGAATACATATACAGATCACATACAGCACATAAAGGAAGGCTGACATGCTGATCAAGGGTATGGGACAGGTTTTGGTCATGGGGACAGCTGTGCTGGTGCTGCTGGAAATACCATTTCTAGACAGGCTTCTGTATGGTGGCAGTCTGAAATCATAAATGGCATGGAAAAGGTAACAAATGCTTATGAGCTTATTCACAGTAGAAATAGAAGTGTTAGAATGAGCACAAGGAAATAAAAAAAAAAAAAAAGCCAAAATTTTGAGAGTCAGAGCAATAACGATGTGCCCTCAGGAGAATTAGTTTTTATTAGGAAATAAAGAGGAGGCTTAGCTGTTATTCAGTGCAAGCAGTATGAATATGAAAGGAATGTGTAAATATGTGCTGCTAGAGGTAATGTTTAGATCATAGTACTTTGCTCCCAGACTTGTGCATTCATGTGGAAACAAACACATCTGCTTTATAACACTTCTTTTTCCACCAATTTTGTGTTATGTGCAATGTGGGAGGGAGTTGTGATGTGAACAGTGCACAGTCAGTGAATTGCGCTGACTCCTCTTGGTGGATGATTGGAGCACACTTGAACCACAACATTCTCTTTAAAATGATCATTAACCAGCATACCTTTTTTTAAATTATTATTCTGTTTATTCTTTTTAAATTCCATATATTCCATAAAGCAATACTCACATGGAAAAACAATGCAGGGATTAATTATTCTTAGTCCCAAAGTAAATCCTTGTCACAGAGAGTTGTATGCACACAGAGAGGCTGAAGTTTCCCAGAAATTACTTCTCCATATTGGCAAATAAATGAAAGGAAATGCTCCTCTGCAAAACACAAGACCAAACTTTTACAGTCTTGCAATACTTGCGAAAAAAGTGCCCAAAAATTGCAGGAGGTCGAATGTCTGGCTGGTCTCCTGAGATCACTTACAACAGAAATGATTCTGTGATCTCCTTCACAGTGTTTTCAAAACTCTGAAGTTGTGTTTTGTTTCTGATGCTTCATAGGAATAGATGACTTCTATTTACTAATGCTGTATTAATAATTGGAAAGATTCCCTGAGCCTTGTTAACTTCAGTCTCTTTTCAACTCAGCATTTTCTTTTTCTTCCACATGAGGTTGTGAACTTATTTCACCCCAGATTTTCTCTCAGTGTTCCTATTGATACCAGAAAAGTGATGACAAATAAACATTCCTCCTTTCTAATTTCTGGGAAAGGCTGAGTGACCTCCAGTGCTGCCAGTGCTTTAAAGGGGAAAATGGGATGATTTTATAGAAAATAGTAAAAGCCTGTGGTGTCTTTTGGTTTTGGTGGGGGTTTTTTTGTTAATTAGTTTGTTTGTTTACATAAAATGTGGCTTCAATTGTAATTAACCTGTATTCCCAAGATTTTGAAAGCTTCTTTTCTTCCTGAAGTACAGGTTAGGCAAGTAGTTAAAGGGTTCAGGAACTGCTGAATAAGTTTAAGGAAGCATGAACTGGTGGAAAAAAAAGAATGGTTCAATGAAGAAAACTTTGTCTTCAAATTTTACTGCTTGAGTTTGAACTAAATTTATTTTTTAAGGAAATTCATATGTTAGATTGCTGTGGTTATCTAGTTACTTGTACAGCAGCCTAGCAGAGGAATATATTCTACGCTAATTGGCTTTGTTAATTATAAGTTTGTCTTTGAGTCACTCAGTTGCACTTCCCTTTTCATCAATGTTAATTTTCAAAAGTTTGGGTTTATTTTTTTACAAAAGGAAGAGTCAACATTACTTTCTGTTCATGCTTGAAATGTCTCTTCAGCAGTGTTCTAGTAGGGAAATGAAATTGAGAGGAAACATTGAATTTACCACCATTCATCTTATAATCTAAGCTTTGACTATTTCTTTTGCACAATTAAATCTGTTTCTCAGGTCCTCATCATGCTAACATTTTTTTAATCCCATGTGTCTTGATTAGGAGTGTGAGATTTAAATCTCATGAGAAGGCTGCAAAATTAATATCTCCCTGGGAAAATTATATCCAGTTGCCTTCTAAAGTCACAAGTATAAACCGTGGCTGCATTAAAAAAAATTATATAAATACATATATATATATATATTCTTGGACGAGAGTTGAATATTAGCCTATTAAAATGATTAGAGCACAAGCTCAGTTAATCACTTAGACTGGGTTTGTCTTCAGACAGAATTTTTCCCTTCTCACAACTGTTTGACAAACCTTAATTTTAACAAGTTTTTACATTTTGTGTGTTTCAATGATTCTGTTTTAGCTCCCAACCCTTGTGCTGCTAACGAGGGCAAGGGTCCCTGCTCCCACATGTGTCTGATCAATCACAACAGAAGTGCTGCCTGTGCCTGTCCACACCTGATGAAACTGTCTTCAGACAAAAAAACATGTTATGGTAAGTTTTCCTCCCACAGCCTGGCAATTGCATTGATTTTCGAATCAATGGGCAAATTAATGTTACAAATAAAATCTCTGCTGTGCTTTTTTGATGGTGCATTTTAAAGGAGAATCTGCTTTTTTTTTGAGAATCAATGGCTTACTCTAAGAGTTGAGGTCTGTGGTGCTTTGATATTTGCTGCCACAGCTGTTTCTTTGTGCTGCTGGTGAGTGTGATGTGTTCATAAAATTTATCTCTGCAAAGCAGAAAGCTTTATATTGAAACCTGCATCATCCCAACACTCTGAGTCAGGTAAGCTGAATGACAAAAAGATGCTTAATAGCTTAAATCTCTACCTGCTCTAGAATTGTCTTAGTCTCATTTTCAAGGATTATAAAACAATGGGTAAATATTAAAGTGCATCCTTGCAGGGGAATTTTATTAAAAAAATGCAATAAACACTTTTAAGCTCTAAAAGCCCTTGAAATGTCAAATAATTGTGTGTATTATCTCTAAAACCTTGTACTAAATTAGCCTTTCTAATGTTGATTAATAAAATTCAAGAAATAGAAAAGAAAATAATATTTTGGCACGTCAGGGGTATCGCAGGGAAAAAAGTTACTTTTACTGTTCATTTGCAGGCACTTGCTTCAGTCATTTGGAGTTTTGAGATTAAGAGGAGAGCTCTGCTTTGCCTTTAATTTATCATCCTTTTTCACCAGTGAAAGTGTAAATTAGAACAACCGAATTGCCCTTTTTGTTCCTGCTGTTTGCTCTTCACTGCTCACACACACATTTACTGTTTGCAAAACTTCCCTTTTACAGTGAATCTGATATCCTGAGATATCAAATATTAATATCTGTTATGATGTGCAGGTGAAACATGATTTGTTTGAGTGGACTAAAGAGGATAAAATGTATAAAATAATATTTTCAACATTTATTTTTCTTTAACACTCCTAAGACCATATTGATTTAGTGGATTGGTAACAATGTCAGATATACCTAATTCTTATATTTTTTTCTGTGTTTTTTATACTCTGTAACATTATTTCTCAAGTGTCACTAGGCTGCAGGTTTTCTGGAGGAGTTTAATCACTCATAAACATCATTTACACATGAGTCAAGTGATCTGCAACGAATGACTTTGTTTTTTGTTAGAGATGTGAAGAGGATGAGGAATGATGTTTCCCTTTTTCTAACAGAAAGAAAGAAGTTTCTTCTTTATGCAAGGCGTTCAGAAATCAGAGGGGTGGACATAGAGAACCCATATTTCAACTTCATCACAGCCTTCACTGTTCCTGACATTGATGATGTGACAGTCATAGATTTCGATGCCGTTGAGGAACGTTTATACTGGACTGATGTGAAAACACAGACCATCAAACGTGCCTTCATCAATGGGACTGGTTTAGAAACCATTATTTCAAGAGGTAAACAGCACAGCATTGAAGTAAAAATAAGTCCTTCTAGATAAATGTGTGTTATGAGCATGCTAAAATAGGAGCATTAAAGTTCTTGATATGTGTGCCTTGCTCTGGTATTGGATAACTGAATTTTCTTTAGGATTCTAGTTCACTGTATTGATTCAAAATTCAATTTTATGTAAACAAATCGGGCTGTAATTTTGCATTGATTTTGTACAAGATTGAAATGTGTAGTGAAAAAAGGAAACAAATGTCTTGAAGGTAGAAAGAATAAAGATAAAAAGCAGGAGAAGCACAGTATCGTGACATAGCTTTGCACTGAAGGATTTCCTGTGTCCTTTGGCTACCTGTGTTGACCTAGAAATTAAATTGGCTCTGTCAGGGTTGTTTTCTTTTTCCAGTTCATGTAGATCTTTCAGCTTTGGCACCATTGGGGAAGCCACAACATGGCTGCCTGGTAATTTTGGTGAGACTGGTGTCATGTGGTTTTTTTTCTGTACAGAATATGTACATAAATACAGAAACTTAAAGAATATAAAGTTTATATAAGATTGCTACAACCAGTTGTGCAAGATCAGACCTTTTCTGACTCAGAGAACAAATGAACCATATAGTTAATTATTTATTAGAAAAGAAGTGGTTCAAGCTCTGCCCCTTGTATCACTTTTTAGAAGAAATTACTTCTGTGTTAGCACATTTTGGAAACGTTTGGACAAATACGGCGATTTCTCCATTTTGTAGGCTGTGAATTCATTTATTTTGTGTGGCTGCTTTTTTTTTTTTTTTCCCCTGCTATCTCAGGGACAACTTTATTAACAATCAGATATGTTTTTCAGTCCCAATAATGAGAACACAGCATAGAATGCCTCCCAGAGATCTTTATATCAGGTGTTCAGGTGCCCAACAGAGGGACTTGTTGCTTGCTTTTTTCTTTAACTAGTAGAATAAAAATGTTGTTTATTATAGAAAATTCACTGAACTTGTCAAGGAACTTAATGAAACCAAAAGAAATATACTATTCTTTCATATTCCTTTTATTATGGTAGCTTCTGTGGTAGATTTTTTTTGTAGGTTTGTTTCTTTTTTGGTTTTTTGTTCCAGATGTAACTTATTGTATAATAAGTTAGAGAAAATTACAATGTTCTGGCACATCAAAACATTGTAAAGACTATTTATTATGTGTAACCTATCTCATTTGCTTACAGTTATATTTTTATACTTCTTATAAGAACAAAATAAGCTTTGTAAGCACATCCTGGTGGGATTCTCGTTGGGTGAAGTCTTACGCCAGTGTCACAAAGATGCCAAGTCATACTTTAATCTTTTTAAGAGTATGAAATGCTTATTTTCTAGTTTCTCCAAGCAGAAAAAAACCCCAGAAGGGCAGGGGAACAATTTAAAATGGGTCAAGGACTGTGTGTTTGGTGTCCTTTGTCGCATTCTATGAGGTTGGAAAACTTCCTAATGCCCAATCACTGCTCAGCCTTATGGATGTACAAACCAGTCCTCAGCCCCATCTATGTCAGTTTGTCAAGGGCAATAATCCTGTCAGTGGAAATTACAATGTTAAGTTGACAGAAGATGTGGATAAACAAGGAACTACAATGAATCATTAAGTCACCCTTGGCCTGTCTCCTTCTCCACAAAGATGCCAGGCAATATGAACCCAGGGCAGAGAGGTGTGTTGGTACCTGGAGGTGGAGCAGTGACTTTACACCCAGTGTTTCAGGCAGATTTTAACACAGATTGACATTTCTTTAAATATCTTCCTCAGGAGGACCATCAGGTTACCAAATCAGTAATTTCATATTCCTGTTCTGCTGCCCCAGATAATAATGGAGATGTAGGTTAACCCTCAGCCCCCACAGCTGCTCATCCCACACTGGGATGGGGAGGAGAATCAGAAGGGTGAAAGTGAGAAAAGTTGTGGGTTTTGATAAAAAACAACTCAATAGGAAAAGTAAAAGCTGTGAACACCAAAAAAAAAAAAAAAAAAAAACAACCCAAAATAAAGAGTTCATTCAGTGCTTCCCATTGGCTGGCTGGTGTTTTACCATATCCAAGAAGGCAGGAGAGTAACCTGGAGTCTTCAAAGCCTTCAAAAATAAAACCAGTACACTTCTCTAGTGAAACAAGTATTTAGGAGCTATAGAACTATGCTACAGACCCATGGATTTAATCCAGATCCTCTGTACTGAGCCTTCATGGAGCTGAAGAAGCAAGGAGGATTCTAAATTTCAGCATAACGTTGTTTTAGAAACCACTGAGCAATAAATGCCTTCTAAAGTAGAAAAATACAATACAGAAGTTCAGCATCTCTGATTGTTATTTTGGGACAATAGGTTTCATGCTGTGAATATTCACTGTGATTTTCATGTACTTATTGTTAGTGTATCAGGCCCAGGAAGAAAAACCAGGATTATTACTTTTTGGCAACTAGTTAATAAATCCATCTGAATAGAATATTGCACAGTATTGTTAACAAACTGTAGAATAATTTTATTTTTTTTTCCCTAACACTGACATTAATCCAGAAAGAAAATCAAAATAACTGCTTTCCCCTTTTGCAGATATTCAGAGTATCAGAGGTCTCGCAGTGGACTGGATATCACGGAATTTATATTGGATTAGCTCAGAATTTGATGAAACACAAATTAACGTGGCACATTTGGATGGTTCCTTGAAAACCTCAATCATCCATGGGATTGATAAACCCCAGTGTCTTGCAGTTCACCCAGTTAAAGGGTAAGGTGTCCATGGTTGTAATAAATAAACTGCAATAAAGCTCATCACAAGGTTCTTCATTCATGTTTTAAGTTTCGCGGTTCTGTTTTCTTTTAAACTTAAAGTGCAAACATGAATTTGAAAGGTTTTGCTGAAAAATATTTAGCTGAATACTTCTTTCCTTAGAAATCTGGTGATTAAATCATTTAACTATTAGTTGTGCGTTTTGTCTCCTAAGCTGATGAATGTTTTTACTACTGACTCATTAAAAACACAAAGCAATATTGTAAATGTCTTAATTCTCTCCTTCAGTAAGCTGTACTGGACTGATGGTAACACAATCAACATGGCAAACATGGATGGCAGCAACAGCAAAATACTCTTTCAGAATCAAAAAGATCCTGTTGGTAAATACCCTTTTTCCTGTTTCTTTTTTAACTGGTTGTGAATTATTATGGGCATTGTCTTGAGCTGATATTTAAGTGCACAATGGTATTTTTCGTCTACAGTGATACGAACAGGCCTGAAGATACAAACAACAGTCGACTTCCTGTTGTGTTTCACAATTTAAGATATTTTCGGCCCATTCTGACTGAAATCTACTGTAGATTAATGGAGTATTATTGACTTCTAGGATTGCAGTAGACTGAAGGAGAACCCATCTGTATTTCTCTGTGTCATGGTTACAAAAATGTGGAGGTCGGGGTTTTAGTAAGTCATGGGTATATGTGAGAATATGCTTTAAATGCAAATGTGGATTCTTCCTCACCAGAATCTCAGCTGCATAATCAAAAGATAAATTGGACCTTAACTTTTCAGACAGAGTCAAAAAACAACAGTTGAAACATGCATTTCATATCATGACTTAACCTCATTTTTAGTACTTGGAGATTCATAGAGTTGATGATAAACTACGGCATTTAAAAAAAAAAAAAAGAGCGCTTTCTATGTGTGTTTTTTGGTTTTGCTCGAGTCTCTTTTGGTAGATAATTCCATTATTTAGAAAGTTAAAGTAGTTATGTCAATCATTGCTGCCTTATTAATGACCCATCAATGAAGTGATTATATTTTTTAAAGCATTTATGTTTTTATAACTGGATGCATTAAGGAAGCAGAAGTGAAAGTGATTTAAAGAATTCAATAAATTTTACATAAGAACAACATGACATGCATTTTATACCCGAAATTCAATGAATTTTGTAGAAATTATTCGATAACTGTTTTACTGTTGATATGACTATTTGTCTATCCACTTGAAGAGACAATTACCTTTTTATCTGGAGAGAAAAGAGTGGCAAACCACTCTTAATTTTAAGGTGAAGAACAAGCACTCTTAATAACATTGGAACAATATTAAGAATGGTTGTGTGCAACATTTTGCACTGAATATTTTGTGATCAGAGGTCACAAGGTCCTAAACTGCAATGCTTAGTATTTTCAGTATCAAACTCTCAATTAAAATATATGCAAAATGCCACTTTCGATAGTTTAAATGATTTTTTATGTTAGCATAGGACAATCTCATCCTAAGAGCAACAAAACCCTTCTAAAGATTTAGAAAGTAGCAATCTTAAAACCTTAGTTTAATATTTCACTTGTGCACTAAGAAAACAGTTTTTGTCCATAAGTGAAGCTCTAGTTCACGCAGTGCTAATTTTGAGTGTTTTGGGAGTTCTCAGGTGGATTGCTGAAAAAGTCAAATACCTGGTTATTAGTGTTGAATATCCTGGTAATTGATGGAATGTTTAGTTTTCTTGGTGCAAAATTTCAGAATTTGAAAAATGAGAGAGTTTTCCAATTTGTGACCTGAGTTAAGCTAATGGATTTATTTTTCCTATTTGAGTTCCATCAAAACAAGGAGACGTGTTTTCAATTACAGTATTTTCTGTTATTACCAAGAGCATTTTTAGTTTGGAAATTTTACTGAACTGATAGTCTTAGAATGACAGATGGTGTCATTTCTTTTTTATCTTAACTAATACATACTATGGTTTGCTGGTCCATTCTGCAGTTCTGAAACTCTCCAGTGCTGACACATATATTTGTTGATAAAGGAACTGCTCATTGGAGTGCCATTAAATTATATTCTTACGAATTCAGAATTTCTGCTTTATTTTTTACTTTTTTGGGCGAATCATTGGCTCATTTGAATTCCCTGAGACCAGTACTGTACAATCCTCATGTTCAGATTCACTTTAGCAGGTTACAAGGTTTAAGCCAGTCACCCATACTTGAATGCATCATGAATATCTGTGATGCTTATGGCTAATAAACCACTTGTTTTCATTAGTAAAGCAGGACAATTTCTGAAAAAAAATCTAATTAGCCATGCTCTGCCTACATTAGAAATAATGTGGTTTTGCAAAGGTCGGTAATAGGTGGAAAGTATTTGGGGGAGAATAACGTGCTAGGCTTGTGTAGAAGGAGATAGGAATGTTTTTTGTGTCTGTTGCTGCTGTGTAACTGGAATGCCTGTGTGTGGAAACACCAGTTGAATACCTGAAGCATAAAACCAGACAGGACAGGACTGTAATTGCTGCACAGCTTGTATTGGCAGTGGCCTCACAAACAGATCCCATTTGGGTGCAATCTGCAGGCAGCTGCTCATGGGCAAGGAGGTGTGGCAAATCCCAAATGCTGCCCATCTCAGAGCAGGAAAACCTCCCCACTGGTATATTCCCTTTTAACCCCCACTGATATTCCCAGGGAAGTTCCCTGTGCTGGAATGAGTGCTGCTTGTCTCCAGGATCCCTGGTGCTCTGTGCCTGCAGGGAAGCTGGTTATACAAACACAAGAATATCTCTGCAGAGACAGTGAGAAATGAGTCCCTCCTGAAGGCACTGCTCTAGATCCTCTCTCCTCTGTGGGATGTTTCCTCCTGGGTGAAACACTTGCAGGGAGCTGGAAGGAAACATCAATTCCTGCAAAGGGACTGGGAAGGTGGTTTTCAGAAGCTCAGAAAGGAGACACCTTTTGCTCTGCCGTGTCAAATGTGTGTGACAGCAGTGACACGATGGCGGCTGTAAAGGCTGTGGCTCATGGCACTGCTTTCTCCTCTTGAGGTTTCCAAAGTAGCTTCCCACAGGATGAAAAAGACTACAGTACAATATCTAGAGCTTGACCCATGCAGTGCAATACAGTATTTTTTGGCAACTTGCTGCTAGATACTTAGCTTGAGTTCTGGGAAAGCTGGAGCACCAAAGCAAATTGTTATGGCGGGTATTGTTACCATGCCAAGAATATTTCACTGTGGAAAATCTCCTGCTACCACTTCTTGAACATTTTTAAAGGATTACAGAAGTCTGAAATACATTATCTCCTAGTTCTTTGCTGTTACTTTCAGAAAACTCTGTACTTTATTCATTTAGTAGCTTATTTTGCAAGTATCTTTATTTTGACGGTTCTCTTGCTTCAAACTCCAAAGAACTGATTGTGAGATCAGCTCACTCTGAATCAAAATGAGAAGTAATACTATAAAATTATTAGGAGTTTGGATGAGATTTTGGTATTTCATCATCCTAAGCAGGGAGAGAACAGACCTTTTGTAGTTCTGAATCACAAAAAGTACCTTGTTTACCAAGTCTATGTGTATTCATAATTTTAGAATATAAATGATGGCTTCTGGTTTGCATTTACAACTTGTTAATGACCTTGCTTAGGACCTCAGCTTATTCAAGTAATTCTTCATTGCCAGATAATGCTCTTTCATCAGTCAGTCACTGATTTCAGTAACTGCTGGAAGAAATAAAAGGCACAAATCTTTCTAAAAGCCTGTTTTTTTTCATTGTAAATGAAAAGTTTGGTTTTCTCAATTATTTTTTTTTAAGTATAAGTAGATGAGTGACTAGATAACATAATTGTGTGTGTGTGTATATTTGTCAAATGCATGTTCATAATGAAAACTGCTTAAAAATGAATGTATATCATCCATTAAAGCCACAGTTAAAGCTGTATGCATTAATTACAGGTTTATCAATAGACTATGGGGAGAACAAGCTTTACTGGATCAGTTCAGGCAATGGAACCATCAGTAGATGCAATTTGGATGGTGGTAATCTTGAAATAATTGAATCAATGAAAGAAGACTTAACAAAAGCCACAGCTTTAACCATTATGAATAAGTCCATTGATTTTTTTTTTTATTAATTATTCAAAGCTAATTAATTATGAAACATAAAAAATCTTAGGGAAGTTATTGTTGGTTTTATGTAAATAGTACATACAATATATTCACAAGTGAGACTGTGCTGTCCATGAAAAGTTCTTTATGTTTAATTGAACAGTTTTAAGTCTCTAATACAAGGATATTTCTAAATATAGGTTTGCAATACATATATATACACATCTATGGAATGAAGGTAACAAATTGATGGAGGGAGACTTCTTTGGGTTATGAATTGATGATTGGGAATTTGAATTTTCAGATGTTTGCTCATATTTCATGTATTAAAGTGATTGAAAGAAAAATATTCTATTTTTTACACTTTGTATATAAGAAATGCTTATAATGTTCAAAAACATCAAAAAAATTGTAAGAAAAATAGCATAAGGAAAAATTCCTAAAAAATTAGCAAATTACTGATCACTGAGTATTATAAAAATATTTTTTCAAAATTACTTGTTCTCAAATGCACCTTCAGCTCTTGGTCTCTGTTGTAGCTGGAACAGAGTGTAGTAAGAAATTACAGTTTGACTCAGAATTTATGTTTATGTCTCTGCTTTTTATGAGATGACTTTAGAGCTTTCCATATTTCCTACAAATTACTGACCTTTATTCTGGTTCACTTAAAAATCACTTATATTTATCTTGGATATTCCAAAGAAAAAGAAGTTTAATTGATAACCAGACTTTTTTTGGGATGAGTGAGTTATCAACTGCCAGACTTTTAATGAAATATTTTATTTGCCTGAATAATTAAATAATAATTATGTACATATAGATGGTATGCTCGGGAAAGTTAAATAAAATTTAATGATTTTTTTATGCACATGGTATAAATTATGTCATGTTTAAAGTGGTAATTACTAAATTAGATTTATTATACACCCATTTGCCCAGCAGTGAACTCTAAATGCTGTCTGTATCTGTCGGATATATTGTGCTTTTATATGTGCATTCATAAACACGAGCAGGTTTGGTGTCAGAAGAAATCATGAATGTTAATTTGGACAAATTGTTTCTCATTGATTGGATTGTGACTAGAAACAGGCTGAATAAATGGCCTTTACTCTGGGGAGCTGTTGGAAGTCTTTAACAGGACGTGTAAAGAGTGTGTGTTCATACTGTCACTGAGCTGGTGGTGGTGTCAGGTGCTCATCTGTGATTCACAGAAGCTACAACAGTGATGATCCCTCTGGGACAGGGAATAAAGGGTTTATGGCTGACATGTAAAGAAGAGTGCGTGAAAATTGTTGAATTTTTGCACATCTGGAGATGGAAGAATATTTGCTGTGTAGGTTTTATCACATGTACCTCTAATATTCATGGTTCAAGATGCTTCGTTCTTATGGGTGGTAACAATTCTTCCTATGATAAAATGGTGGACAAAACTTAAAAAGAATTTGGGGCTTTCTGTTTGTTTTGCTTTGGGGTTTTGGCATCATAGTTGTGCTAAAATACAGCTTGATATTGTAGTGAGATTCCTCATATAAATCTGCTGGAGAAAAGTAGAAGCACATACAGTTTTGTCAGCAGTATCCTATGTGCTGATTGTAAAACATGAAAAGTTTCTGCATTCGTTTCTCCTGTAAGCTTCCATATTGTGGAACATACCATGAAAATATAAATGCCGTTTATTTTCCTAAAGAGCAAGTGGCTGTGCATCAGGTTCTTACAAGCAGGTTTTTGTGCATTTAAAGTGGGTCAGAACAGAAAATCTGGTGCCATACGAAGCAAGATAAGAGAATTCTAAATGATAAATAGTCATAACTAATAATATATAAGTAAAGAAGAATGATTAATTTGATGTAATGTAAGATTTAACATGATAGTGTGTGAAAATTTACTTCCCCTGCTGATCTGTTTGCCTACAAGTTTAATTACAGGTTTTTGCAGGTGATTCACAGTAATTGCAATGTTTATTGCATCATTTTTGCTCCTATTCCTAAATTTTCTTGACTGCTTGTATCTAAAAACACAGTAAACACAATAAAGGAACATGAATGGAATGTTTCTCCCCTGTGAATATACCAAGCTATCTTTTATGTCCCATTTGAACTAGCCAGTGACTGAAGAGGGAGATGATACCTGTGCCCAAACTCTTGACTGTTTTTTTAGAATTTAAGTTCTACTCAGTGCTGGAGAATCCTGTAATCTTCAGCTCTGTTTTTTATTTTTCTGTCTTTTGCATTTAGTGTCTCCCCAGCTAAAAGCAGTGTTTTGGAGAGCTAATTTTCTTTACTGGTATAGTTTAGTATATGATCTTGTCATATTGTTGGTATATGTTTAGGCTGAGGCACAAAGAGGAGATGGAGTTCAGAATTTTGAAACTCCCTTTGTACAGCTGTGTCATCAGGTCACAAAGCTGGTCACTCGTTGATCACCAGAGCCTTTAGTGAACTGAGGAGCTGAAACAGGGAAACAGTGGAGGGCACCTCAGTGGATTGAGGGGGTGGGTGATGTGATCTGGGATAGCCCTGGCTGCCATGCACCCATTCCCTGCCAAGGCTAGGTGCACTGAAGGAGAAAGGATCTTCAGAAAAAATGACCAATTTCTAATAGATTTAATAAATAAATTTACTACACCAGTGATGCCTCTTCAATCACCTCAGCTGTTGATCTTGAAAATTTCTTGAGCTGTTTGGGAAGCACCTTCCCCAGCCATCAGTCTCCATGTGAGAAAGCTCAGAGGCTCTCAGAGAGAACCCCACAGTCTGTGTCGAGAGCTCATCTCTTCCATCCCATGGCTGGACAGTGTTTTACACAGAAAACTCACAGATCTGACAGTTTCCAGTGGCTTTTGCTGTATCTTACACTTCACTTTCCAGAAGATTTTTCAGAGCTGTAAAAAAAGCAATCACTGAGAGAGGCTTGGCCCAACCAAGACTTTTTCAGATTGCCTTGGTAATCTCTGTGCTGTTCTGACAGCTCGAGTTTCTTGATCTTTGATTCTGTTAGTTCCAACAGTGGAAAAGAGAAGCAGTTAGACACTCCATGGCTGTGTTCTGTGATTTGAACTCAATAGACGCTGCCAGCGAAGTCAGTAAAGTTTTGGTTTGCTTCGTAATACAATTTATGGAGAGGTTCAGAGCTTCAACAGCAATGAGGATTCCCCTCTAGCACGACCCCTCAATCTCCACATTGCTTTTATTGCTTTCAATTCCTCTATTTTAGCATTGCACTTTAGCTGTTGGAAACCATTTGGAAGTTACCACTTCTGTTTCAGACGTTTGCTGTTGTTTAGTCCTTTCCAGGCTCTGTTTAACGTTTTCCTACTATTGCATTCTTTAGTGAAAGCTTATAGAAGGTAATGATAAGACATAAAAAATAATGTTAGCAAACAAGTTGGTGCCAAGGTAACTCAGGTTTATCCTTGAGGGAGATGGGAACAATATATAATTCACATCTTTCTGTATTTTGGGTCTTTCATTTATTGGTTTTCTACTCAGCAGTGTCAGTCATCTTTCTCTTTCAATATGCTGAGTAAAATTCCTAGTCTTTTGGTGCCTGCTTTTGCTAAATCTTTTTGAGCATGATATAATCTTTTTGAGCATGATGGGATGAAAATTATATTCCATTTGAAAGTAAAGGATTTGAATATGTGCAAAATTGCTATTTTTTCCATGCTTTTGAGTATACAAAAAAAATTGCTGTTGCAATTCTGTATTGCAAAGAAGTTGCTGTAAATCTGTGAAGTCATATGTGCTTTTCTACTCTTACATTTTCTCTTCAAAACCCTATTCACTCTGTAAGATGTCTGTGTATGCAAATCATACCTTTTTAAATAATCTGTCAGTCGAAACTACATGAATTCTTTGTCTAGTACCTCCTACTGGTTATTGTCTTGCTTTTGGTCATAGTAATTTTCTTCTGGTGCCATGTAAACTTTACATTTTATTTTCTTCAAAGACCTCTGCTGGTTTTTTTAGTCGTTTAGAACTTCATCTGATTCACAGCACCTTGTGCCCTGCAGAATTTCCACCATGTGCTGCTGGCACCATTTATAAGTTGATATCGAATATATCTCCTGTTCTGATATTCACCATGTTCTATGTGAAAGATTTTTTGAATGTCTTATACAGTACAGCAAAATTATTTTCAACAATAATAAAATACTTTTTATATTTGTCTTAAGGTTTGAGCTTAATCTTCCATTCAATATCTGATTTTAGCTGGTTTTTTGGTAACCAGTGTTTTGAGTGGGATCAAATGATAAGCATGTATTTGAAATTCTGTATAAAGTCTCATTTCCTGCCTTCCAAATTACTGAGTGAAAATGTTTCCTTGACTGTTACTGAAACTGTTTAGAAATTTACCTTTGTGGTGAGAGCTGTGTTTCTGGATTGGTGAGCAGAGCCATTATTTCACACAGTCTGAGTTGCAAAGGAGCTCACAGCAATATCTGACGTGTTTCCAAACTGGTGGGTTGTTTCTTGAATGACAAATGGCTCTGAATGAGAAGCTGAAAGTTTCTAGAAAAATATTGATTAGTTACTGTAAGTGTGTAGCTGAGGGAAAAGGGATGCTGAAGGCTTCTGTCAGCAGTTTTGGTGGAGGCATTTGATTGGATTTTGTATCAGGTCCTCACAGAAATACAATTTACACAAAACCACAAAATTCTCCTCATGTCTCTACAAAATAGGAATATAATGTAGATTGTATAATGAGGATATAATTTGTTGTGCATTTGGTCTTTTTTTAGCATAAAATAGAGTAACTCCATGTAGTGAATGATTCTGTATGTAAGTGCTATTTCTGTTGAAATTCACATTTAAAAAAAATTCAATCAGCAATACAACAAAATCAGATGTACATAATAGCTTTTCAATGGGCATGAAGATATTAGAAGTATGTCTTTTGAACAAAAACTGTATATAAATATAGCCATCAAGCTGTATTATCAAGCAATCAAAAGAGAAAGTAACAATCATAGTATTTCATTTTAGACAGAAAATGTAGGTTAATATTACCAAAATACATCCATGCTCCCATTTGCTTTTATCCTGCATTAGATGATATATTGGTTATTTGATTTTCGTTCCATCCTAAATAAAGTTTCAAAAACTAGCACCAGAATGCTTTTCCCTGGTAGCTCAGATGGCGGGAGCTGTGACTTTGCTGGATCTGTTTGCAAAGTGAAAGGGGCTGCTTAGATCAGGAGAATTCAAACACATACACCTTAATTTTCCAAGTCATCGGTCTTCTAATTGCCGTGACACCATTCATTACATTAGCATTAATATATGAAATATATCTAGGCAAGGCGCCCGGTCCTAAGTGCAGTACATAGTTGTCTGCCATAAATACTCAAACCACCATTAATGAAAACTAATGACCCATCAAAATTTGCATTCCGAGTACTACTTGAAATCTCCAAAGGACTGCCCACAAAGCTAGGGTAGCAATTTTTGGCATTTGGAGTTGCTGTTTGCCAATATGTTACTCTGCTTAATGCTAATTACCCAACAGAATGGATAAATACAACAATTTTAATATATATTATAACCCAGTTTCAGCCACAAGATTGTAATTAGCGATCCAGCAATGCTCTTGTTAGCATAATCAAGCAAATAAATCACATCAGTTTGATGTTTAAAGGTCCAAAACAGCAATTTTTTTCTTCCCTTGTGTGTGAAAGCAAGTTGTCTTTATGCTAAAGTGTTTTTTTTCTTTTTGTAAAATCATCTACTATATTTTAGAATTAATATAGAAATATTTAGTTAATCCTGAATACTAGACATCATAGATTAGTTACCTACTGAGAAATATCAGTAATGCAGAGAGAAATAGTCCAAATTTAACTTAGAATTATGGTCAAAAATAGCTGCATGATTGGATTTTTTTCATTATTTGTTTGAGATTGCAGTGGTGTTTGTTGCTCACCTAGTAGTTTTCTGAATAATTAAAATATTTATTTCTTAGGGTTTAGGGCACAACTGGCAAGTTTTGGGGCAGGTAGTCATAAGAGGTTTGACTTCAAGGTTTCTGTACTTCAGAATTTGTGTGTTGTTCAGGTATTTTGGTTTGCTTTTGTGGGTGGGTGGATTTTTCTTTTAAGTATACTGGGTCAGGATTTATATGACCTTTCTCATTTAAATCCCTCTATCCTTGTCTCCTTCTCAAAATCATAATGTTCCATTCCGTGTAAGAGAATAAGCACTAGTTCAGTAAGATTTTGTAAGTTACATTTTTATTCAAAGGTTTTTCCAGGTTTTGTGTTAACAAGAATGAAAGTAGAAGGTAAAAAGAATCATTTTGAAGAGCATTGTGGTACTTCACTCGTGAACTGTTGTGATTTGTCCTTTTTAATGATGTAGGGGATGGAGGAGACTCCTCAACCTCTGCAGTCACAGCCAAGTACCTTAGGATTAGTAATGAGTTTGTGAAGTGCTACTTTTGTCATCAGAGGAGAATAACTCCGTGATCTGATGTCTGACACCACTGATGGAAATTGTTTAGACACTCTTAACACTGTGCATGGCAACTGATGTGGTCTCCTTGAGTGGCTCAGTAAACAAAAGAGGCACCTGGAGGAACATTCAGCTGCTCGTGTACAAATGGGTTTGGCTCTGTGCTACTACCAAAAGGGAGAAATGAAAATATTTGTGGGGTAGATAATCACTGGCAATTGAACTTCTTGATTAAGAACATGCCATGCCTTCATCTCTTGGTAAAACAATGTGAAGAATTGGTTATTTGGAGTTTTTGTTAATTTCCTTTTCCTAAAGAGACAGGCAGGTCAGCCAAGGACAGGTTTGGGAGGTTGAAACCACAGCCAAAGTTGAGGTTTTGCACAAAATATTCAAGAAATGCCTATAAGTGTTTGATTACTTCTTTGAAATAAAGGATGCAAACACCAAAAACATATGTAATTTGTTTTCTTTCTGTACCCCAGTCTTACAAAACAGCTAATTTTTTACAGATGGGTTTGGATGTGTAAAACAGTAAGTTCATGTTACTGTGCGCAAACCACCAGTCAATACCAAAATTATTTAATGGCCTGTTCTGAGTCGTGGTCTCATAGAGGATGTGCAGAAGAAAAACATATCATTGAAAAAATTAACCCAACCTTTAGGATTGTGGGTAATTATCTAGAAAAAAACCAAGTCCAATTTCCAATATTTCTTGTATGGATTATAACACACAGTCACCTTTCCATTTTTATCTTTCATGTGCCTTTTTTTTATAATTGACATAATCAAAATCAAGCCCAGGCACTTCTTGTTCTGAGGATTTTCTGATAAAAATGTCTTCAGATGCAAGCTGCACTTAATTGATTGTTATTGCAGGATGATGTTTTGAATCAGTCAATTCTAGACTGACTAGTCAATGGATAAAGTTAATTATTTTATCAAAATTTTATCAAAATTTAAACAGAGAGTTCCATTTGTGTCTCCAAATCTTGATATTTAGAATATTTTTCATTCCACAGATTCTGATTTTATCATATACCTGTGGAGAGCTTGGTTTGGAGAGAGTTAGGTATTTTATTTTGTGCTGTAACTTTTTACAGTTACCACAGTGGAAATTATTTTTCAATGCACACTTTCCATCACAAAACACTCAACTGTGTGGCTCCATATTATTTAAATATTAAAATGTGCCTTATTTATTGACAATGTGGCTCCAGTTATTTAAATATTAAAACTGTAGCATAGGCAAAAATTCTTGTAACTGGAAAGAGAATTAACTAAAACTGAAGATAATATACAATATTTGTGGGGAAGGCAGTGTTCCTGAAGTTTAAAGGTTTTCAGCTGAAGGTTTAATTTTGGTTGCTCTACAGTAATAACCTTTTTGTCTGAAATGAAGAGCTCTGAGACCATCTCATCAGAGGGAGTGAGGGCTCATGACAGGGGCAATCAGAAGATTGGTTACAGTCTCCAGCCATTAGTTCACTGAAGTTTCAGATTGAAATCAAAGCTGTTAACGTTTTAATTCTGAAACTTTGGGAGGCAATGCCTGTTTTTCAGTTTTTTCATGATTTCTTAATTACTAATGGTAACTTTTCTTAATAAAAGACTTAGTTTAACATTTCAAGAATTTTGTTTGCTTGTGAAAATGAATTTCTTTCCTAGGGTAACACTAGAATTTCCCCGTATATGTGAAAAATGAGGCATTTCTTTATGCAGATAGCCTTAAATCAGCAGCTCAGCAAAAGTGAAACTGGTGACAACTTTTTACATCTGCAGAATCTTAATAACATAATTTCATCAGATTTTCTCTATAACCTCTTTAGGCAATTTCCCTTAAAACTGATCTCAGAATTAACCTCAAAAGCTTTTTCCCACCTTAGACCTCAACCATCTAGTTTGATAGTGATCCTCCTAATTTCTAGAACTTGGAAATTTTACAGATAAAAAGCTTTGGTGGGCAGACCAGAACTTGGCTCAGATTGGCACCTGCAATAAAAAAGATGGAAGAAACCCAACTGTCCTGAGAAACAAAACTGCAGGAGTTGTTCATATGAAAGTGTATGATAAAGCAGCACAGCAAGGTAAGTCACATTTTCACTATGTTTAACCAACTTTCAGAGTGCACAATATCTTTTCTCATGTGGTTCTCCCAATCTGAAGAAAATAAAAACTTGTAATTAACTAATTCCTTGAGTATCTTAGTGAAATTAAATTTTTCTTCGCAAAGCTTCAAATTGCTGAGGTGTGTATATTTCACTGTGTATAATGTCTATTCTAAATCTTATTAAAATATATTCTTCTGTTACTTAAGTATTGTAATAATTAGGCAGTTAGGAGCATGGATTTGTGAGATCACTTTGGAGTGTGTCTTAAATATGCAAAAAAGTGGCTCATTCATGAAGATAACAAGGCTAATATAATATAACACTTGATGAATGAATAAGATATAATCAATGATTTGTTCATGGTCTAGATTAAGATACACTAATGTCAGTGAGATTTCATCATTAACTCAATGTACAATATTCAGGGTTTTAATATGCTTTTATTTTAAAATAGACAGATTTTTCAGAAAACAGAATTATTTATACTCTTAGGGGAAATGTGGGGTTGAAATTCTGCACAAGTGAAGGATGGAAAGGTACATGAATTTATATTTTATGCATACCTCAATTTTTCTTTTTTGCAAATAGTTTCTTTTATGCAAATATTTTATGCATACCTCAATTTTTCTATTTTTCTTTTTTTTTTCCTTTTCTGAACAAAAATTGAAAATACTAATAATTTATTGATAATACTTACTTTTTAGCCAGGGTTGTGTTGCTGAAGTTTTGATTTCTCTTGTCTCTTCTCCTGTCATGTCATAGGCAGCAATTCCTGTCAGTTAAACAATGGGGGATGCTCCCAGCTTTGTTTGCCAACATCAGAAACTACCAGAACTTGTGTGTGCACAGTAGGCTACAACCTCCAAAAAAACCGCATGGCCTGCAAAGGTAAAACTGCTTTCAGCATTTATTTTAACTAACTTCAGTTCTAGGGGAACATTGCAATGAGTAAATAAACGTACTTTGGTCATTTTTACTTAAATGGCTTTACTGAAAATGTTTGATTGAAGCAGTAGCAGAGAAATGTCGGTTGTGGTTAGGACAGAGTTAAATTTAGCTTTTCATTAAGTTATTCAATAAATAAATAAATTTATGTGGTAACTGATTTTTTTTTTAATGTAGATGGAAAAGCAGACCATATGAACCATCATTAATAAATATTTGTTCAAGGTCGTATAGCTTATCTTTAAACTAAATTATAGGCTACAAGTACCTGAATGCTTGGGTATCTCGTTGTATTGCTCTTTATATAAAATAAAACCAAATTTTTCCTCAGATCTTTTTAATTTGGCAGAAGTCAGAACATAACTTACAGCCAAAGTCTTACTCTTTGCCTGAATAATGCAAAACAGCCTTATGGTCAAGGTGCCTTATAGTTTTATAAATTAAATATTATTTATTACTATTAATTAGGACTAAGTAGTTCCTGAGAATTACTATGTAAGAAGAACTCTACACAGTAGAATTTATTCCTACTGAGCAGAAATAGGTACATTTGGAATTTGATTAATATAACACAAAAGTAGGCATTTAAAATGCATCACTGAAACTACATAATTCTCTCTCTCTCTGCAAAGGAAATGTGCATAACAGAAGTGAGATGAATCCTGTGCCTTGAAAGACAATTTACTGTTCTGTTTTCCACAAGTTCTTTAAAATTATCTCTTACTGAATATGTTCACAAAATGCAGATGTGCACTGAAAATATTCCTTAATTTTCTCATAATTCAAATCCAATTTTTTCTTAAATTTTAATTTCCATTTCTGCTAAGTACCTGATTATCAGGTGGTGTTTGAAATGGACAGTGATTCCCTTCTCTTGATAGGACCACATTTGTAATTTAATTAGAAATGCACTGTAATAACTCATGGATATCTTTTCCAAGAGCTGGAGTTGTCACTGAAAAACTGTGGAGCACTATTGGAAAATTATATCTAATGTATGTTAGCTCCTCTGATCTTGGTTATTTGGACAGTTTCCACTTTGCTCTCATTGGCTGCTTTATCTTTCCCTTAGGTATTGAATCATTTCTCATGTACTCTGTTCATGAGGGAATTAGAGGAATCCCTCTTGATCCCAATGATAAAATGGATGCTTTAATGCCTATATCTGGGGCTTCATTTGCTGTGGGCATAGACTTCCATGCAGGTAAATATTACAGATAATTTGTTGTATGTGCGAATAAAATTGTAAATTCTTCTTATAGATGAAATAACTCATTTTCAAACCTTCTAAGCAATTACAACTGCATTTAAATGACTTGGAAATGGATCATGCTACAGAGTTAAGCTCTGCCTTTAATTTACAGTAAATAGGAAATATTGTGCACATGTCAATTGTTCTGGCAGCAGCAGCAGCTGCTCCCTTTGGGCCGAGTCACCACTGAGAACTTGAGTAGGAAACTGGTGGTTTTACAGAAAGTGTTCATCAAGGAGAAAGGCTTGCTCTTGCTATGACACTTTTCCCATAGAATTTCCTAGCCCTGTCTGGTGGTGTACCCAGCAGGTGGCTTTGACAGCTGAGTGGGGCAGTGTTCTCCCTGTCCAGCCCAGCTCAGCCACGTTCTTGCAGGGCACAAGCCAAGTCTGGATCTGTTCCTTCCTTCTGGAAGGAGCTCTGACAGCCTAAAGAGCAGGCGCTTCCACCTGGAGTACACTACATGCCTTTCCACTGTATATACAGAAATAGTTTTTGATTTACGCAGCCTCACAAACTTCCTGTGAAATTAGTTGTTTTCAGTTTTGTGTGCATGTGGAAGAAGGTGGGAAAAAAATTAAAGATCAGATTCTAAAAGTGATTGGATAATCGCCCAGTGGTGTTTGGAGATCGTCAAACATGTTAGCAAGTTTTGATTAATTTTTGGAAAATAAATAATCTGTGACCAAGTAGTGACCTGAAAAATGTTCTGTGTTTCTGTATTTTTAACCCATCAGCTCTTTGGTCAGCCTTCCTTTAAGACTTGTTTTGTTACCCATTGAGCTTACAAACTGGGAGTCTAGAAAAAAAATCCTGAGTTACCTATGTTATATAAATACAGACATTACTTTCTTGAAACATACAATTATTTTGTCATTCTCCATTGTTTTTTATTTTGACATAGATTCTGCCTGGGCATTCAGCATTGAGAGATCATAATGGGGTTTTTTAGTGTATGTTAATATTTGCCTTTGTATTGAAATCAGATTTATTTCTGTTGGCTCTGTTGGATTATTTCATCACACAAATATCACCAATTTTTTTTTACCAGGTTCAAAGTTTTTTTGACCTACTTCTACACTGATGTTCTTGTACCTCTCCCTAGCGAAATTTCAAGTTCTCTCAACATTTTGCAGTACCCTCATAGCTGTATATTTTGTTTTCAAATCAGCTTCAGCTGATGTTCAGGACTTTTCTCATATCCTGGGTATAGTTCAGTCATAGTCTCCAGAGACATAAAAATCACTTAAAAAGCAGTGCCTATGTGCACACATCTGAGATGGGAAAGTCTCTGTTACAGAGAATTTAATCTATTCCTGGAAAGACACAGGAGGAGAGAGAAGTGGTGACCACACATGTTCATGACAGAGAGTGCTAAGACGATGCATTTGGGTTTTCTAGGGATTCTTTTAATTATTTTTTTAAATTTAAATTATGCCAACTTTATAAAATTATTATATTTAACACAGAAGACTAAAATTTGACCTTTTCAATTTAAAATACCAATACCAAGGTTTTATTGGCTATTTCACATCTCATTTTTTTGGGGGGGATTTTTTTTTACCATAGTAGTAAGATAAGCTAGCTCCTACTTTAGAAGAGGTATTTGTTGACTTAGCTAATAAATATCAAATTAATATTTTGGAAGAATGAGATTTTTGACTTTTTGGAAAAACTAAATGTAAGGCTGGATGAAATTAAGTGAGGTTCTCCAACTTGGCTTGATGAAGTTCCAGCACAGGGAACATGAATAGAATTGACAGTGACAAATGCATTGCAAAGATAAATGTAAATGGTGTGGAGCAGTGAAATCACAAGAGGATAGTGTGTTATAAAAAAATTACAGCTTTCAACTACATTTCAGCTTCAAAAACAGCTGTTTTTCTCATTTTGGTACCTTACATTGAATTTTAAAAATCCGTTTCTAAAACCTGCCTACATCTAATATGATTCAGAAAACAAGTGGAGGTAGTTTCAGATTTCATCTTGGTTTTTTATTTTCCACTCAGTGAGTGTTGCTTTCATTTCACTCTAATTGGGAAGGATTCCCAAATTTTGCTGTTATCTCAGTAATTTAGGTATGCAAAGTGGATAAAGTACATTTACATATGCTAGTAGTACAGTATATCATAATTAAAAGTCTAATGAGGATGTTTTTTGCAGACATGAACAAGCTAGAAGATGCATACACCTTTTTTCTCCCTGTGCTTTGATACTTCTAAATTTTAATTAACAAATAAGTAGCAAAATGCACGCCTCTCATATTTGTTTTGACTACTTGAAGTCAGAATTGTCATTTGTTTAATCGTTGGCAGGGTAAGATTCTTGAGCGTGCCAATATTATTTGGTCACAAATACTTATCTTATTTTATAAATATATCTATCAATCTCTACAAATACATATATATATAGATACATGTTTATATATGTAGATATAAAATATTTTTATCTGTTTATATAGATAATATTTCCATTGTAGATATAAAATATTTTTATCTGTTTATATAGATAATATTTCCATGTTCTATATGGAGATTAATTATTCTGTAAATACACTCACATTATTATGGAACTAAAAAAATACAAATCATGAAAAAGTAACGAATGAACAAATATTAGTTAATACCTCTCTGTAAAACATCTCACTCAGGAAGTCATCAGCTCATTACTTTGCAACCAGAATGTTGATTAGAGCTAATTTATAGAACTTTGTCAGTGAAAATAGAGAAATCCTGCTTGAGGGATGTTCTCACTTTGTTTGCCCCACCTCTTTTTTGAGGTTATTATGTGCCGTGGAGGGAGCTTGTGTCTGTGCTTGGGGCTACTTCAAATCCTCCATTTGGATTTTGAGTTTAAACGGTCAAAGTTGTCCCTTTTTTCCACTTAATGGACAATCACTGCAGCAGAAAGGCTGGGAAGACAGCTTAGATGTCTTGAAACACCAAACAAAAAAACTGTTATTGGAAGCTTGTCAGGACATTTAAAATAAAAGCTGAATTGTGGACGGAATACATGTTTTTATTCTTTTGTCAGCATATCACTCTCAAATGTCACTTTTTCTTTCCCTAGTTAATTTTTTTTTCTTACGCTGTTAAAATGCAATGTCTGATTACTGAAGGAAAAGATGGTATAAGCAGTTTTACACTGTAGCCTTTCAGATTCCTAAATATTTTGGAATTGTGACAAACAGAATAGTATGTTTTTGAAGCATTTATCCCATTAGGGAAAAGGTAAAGACAGCATATTTATTGTGGTTTTTATCAGAGGTAGTAGCTTCCATCTGCTATCATAGCCCTACTGTGCTACATGTGCTGTATTAAACAACCTAGAATTCTGACAGAATTATTTTAAACAAAATTTAAGAAAAGGCAAAGGAATGAGGAATTAAAGCTCATAATTTTGTTATTTTATACATATTAATAAAACTATAACTGGCAATATTTACAGTTGCTAATGCAGATACTTGGACCGAAGTAATTGAATTAATCTGAGAATCACTGGCACGTGTCTTATAGGGAATGATACAATCTATTGGACAGACATGGGTTTCAACAAGATCAGCAGAGCTAAACGGGACCAAACCTGGAAAGAGGACATTGTCACCAATGGTTTGGGGCGAGTTGAAGGCATTGCAGTGGACTGGATAGCAGGTAGGTCTGGGCCTGCTCCAGCACTTGTCATCATTTCTGAGAGAATGCACTTGCCTCTTCAGCCCAAGGTTAAATGACTTACTTTCCTTTAGTTTCTTATGTTGTAAATGTCTGGAAATTACTTACATAAATATTGGATGGCATTTCTCTAGATGGACACTGTCAATACCAGTTTGTGCTATAAAAGGCTAGATAGGACTATAAATTACAA
Organism: Sterrhoptilus dennistouni; assembly: GCA_013397095.1. Taxonomy (NCBI): domain Eukaryota; kingdom Metazoa; phylum Chordata; class Aves; order Passeriformes; family Zosteropidae; genus Sterrhoptilus; species Sterrhoptilus dennistouni. The sequence continues at coordinate 1,376,986 of VWZU01008212.1, read as the reverse complement.
ATGTAACACCTATCCAAATGAAAATATAGCAGTTTCTGGTTCTGACTTAAACACTTTTGAAGTATTTTGTCAGATTATGCCCTTTTCTGACCCAGAGATAGGGCAACTAAGAGTTTTAAAAACTTCTATTCCATATTCAGTCTCATGTGAAGGGTGAGACAATACAGGTGTTATCATTCACCCCATCACAATCAGAAGCCAAACTATTTCCTAATTACAATACATTATAAGTGTTTCTTAGCTTATCAGCTTTTGCCACACAATGCTGCAAATGCCTTAAAACCAATCATCTAAAATTACCCCTTGTAGGTCCTACTACAATGCATCTTTCATAGTTCTATTTCTCCGAAGTATCCATTCTGACTTGCAAAGCCATCCTTTAAAACTTGTTTCTAGTTCCATTTCTCTCTCAACAATGCCCATCTATTCCATAACATTGCTATGTCAGCGGTTTTTTATCTCAAAGTTTGCATACAAATACATACTACGTGAGCCTTCTGTCAAGCTTTAGGAATTCTCAACAAATCCATTTCCCATAGTCTCCTTCAGTGACTTCAGGGTTTGTTTGTTTTTTTCCCAGGTAACATTTACTGGACTGATCATGGCTTCAACCTGATCGAGGTGGCGCGGCTGAACGGCTCGTTCCGCTACGTGGTGATCTCCCAGGGGCTGGACCAGCCACGCTCTATCGCGGTACACCCAGAGAAAGGGTAACATGTTATTCCTAACGTACACAGGGCTTTTGCCTTGCTCTCTGTATTCATAATATCATGTAAGTTTGCTGAAAAATCCTTCTAGTTTCCTAAGGAAACTGTTTCGCCTGAAGGTTAGATGTTGCTTGGAAGCATTGCTTCAATCTGAAGTGGCCAGCAAGACTAAGGAAGCCACATCAGCTGATGAGGGACTTTGTGATGAAATCACAGAGCAGTGTAATCCTTGGAAGACATGAACTCCAGGATTATGTAACATCCCAGTGCAACAACCAGGGAGAGTGGCCAGGGTAGCTGAAAGCCATGTGAGATGGAGGTTATAGATTGGAGAGTAAGCATTGGCAAAAGTGACATCTGTATTCACCCAGCTGATTTTGGAGGGCAGGGACACCCTGCAGCATTGACCACCTCCTTCCACTTCCAGAACTCCTTGTGGAATTCCCATCCCTGGAGCTGTTCACAACCAGGCTGGATGGGGCTCTGAGTAACACAGCCGTGGGAAGATGTCCCTGCCCATGGCACAGGGATTGTTTAGGATACTTAAGGAGAATTAGATGAGCACAGATTACTGTTTTACATGTCTGGTAGAACGGTGTGTCTTCTGCAAAGGAAGGAAAGCTTCATCTGTTTTATAACATTGTGCCACAAAATAACTTGAGATTTCTCCACTCAGTTCCTCCAGAAGCACAGCAGCATTTTGCTAGAGAAGTACAGGGCTGTCTTTCTGCCCAAAGATTAAGGCCTTTTTGCCCTTTGCATTATTGTTAAATCTCTGCCTCTTTTTCAAGGTAAAACTTTCAAAGGTGTTCTTCCCTCCCCTTACCCTGATTTCACTTTCTGCATTTGTCTGGAAGCTGCAGTTGACAGCTGTAAGAATAGAGAAGAAAATAGCAGTTATCAGAATTCATTGAGTCTGCCAGTTATGCCAAGATGGGAAGCAGGCAGCACTCAGCTGGTTGGTGACATTATTTGTTGTCACTGAGGAAAAAGTGAGGAATGTGTAGCCCTACAAAAGGGTGTCTTTGTCCTCCATCAGGTATATTTATTCATGTAATGTTTTTTGGCAGCTGTTTATGATTTTCTTTGGAGGATTTTAGATTCGTTTAACCTGCTAAACCAACCTGGGTTGGTTTAAGGAATGTTTGAGTATATTGAATGTCTGCTTTCCTGTGGTCAACATTTAGTTCTTATCCTGTATTAAGCAAGTCTCAAATAACTCTCTGACCAGATGCCGGAAAGTAAATTTGATTCTGCTTAGAGCTGCTGTTAATAATCTGGTTAAAACTGCATTAAACTTATGCAGTGATTGCTAAAATCCAGCTGTTTAATACTGCCTATTTTGGCAATCCTCAACATATTTTTAATTTTATTCATGTTGCAGTTCAGTTTCTTAGTCTGCATGAGTTTTGTCATTAATATAAATGGTATTGTTTGTTATATCAAGAACTATGAGAACAGATTCATTTTTTCCTGGAGCCAGAAAGCTCTACAATGAGAGCCAAAGTGGGTTGTTTCAGAAGCTGAATTTGATGAGCAAATTATGAGATTTATATTTTTTCCACCCTTATCACATTATTATCCCTCATTATTTCACATATCTGTAGTCATCTAGTCAAATACAGCTGCTTAACAGCAGATTGGTGTAATGATGTCACCAGACACAGGGCAGAACTGTTTAGTAATGCCCAGAAGGTTTTGTACTCTTTAAAAACCGACTAACACATTCATTCCACACAGATGAAAGCATTGGAGAATGGTTTTGTGTGTTCTGTTCAATTTATGTACAGCATGTTACTAAAGAAAGTTTCAGTGCTCTCTGAATATTTGCTATGAAAATCTTTCTTCTTTAGGCAACTAGTAATACTTTGGGTCTCAATTGTTATATTAGATTTTTCATCCTTAGTATATATGTTAATTGTGTGTTTATAATATATTTTAATACAGATATACATACATACATACATTTATATTTGCAGACTTAGATATCCCCACAAAGCTGTTCCATAGGTTACTGTTCATAAAGGAAATGCTCTGTGTAAATTTTTTGGCCTCATTTTGCTATACCTGAAGCAACAAACTGAAAAGTTTATCAAGGTAGATGTTTGACGACACATCCCAAATTAGTGATGCAAGTGTGGCACTAAGTATACAGGAACATGAGATTAGATAAGTAAGATTCAGATTGTTCCCATGAGGCATTTGGCAAAATTTGAAAATATTTTCTTCTCTAATAAGGTCCCTTTGCTCTACCATTTCCCACACTCCTTCTCACTACTTCATATCTAAAACATTTTTAAATTAGGCATCCCTTGCATTATGACAGCACTTGTTAATCATTAGATGCAAGAGCTTCTGTTCAGGATATTTTTAATTTTTAACTTGCATTTTTTCCCCAAACACAAGGCTGAATTTTTTAAGGGATGGACTTGCATATGGAGTAATGAAATACAAATTTAAGAATTTCTTCATATATGTAACTTGAAAACAGTATCTTAACTGAGTGTCCAATAAACAAATATTATACATTTAATTTCTTAAGACTATTTAGAGATATGAGCACCATATGTTTTTAAGTTATCCATTTAATGATAGTAGCGCGTTTTGTTTGCAATTTTAATTGGTGGTTTCTGCAACATTCTAGGTATTTATTCTGGACAGAGTGGGGACAGACCCCTTGCATAGGCAGAGCACACTTGGATGGCTCTGAGAAGGTCGTCCTTGTGAGCCTGGGGATTGCATGGCCTAACGGGATTTCCATAGATTATGAGGTTGGTTCCTCTGTCTTCCAGCATGCCTTAAAACGTGCAGTATTTGTTACGTTTCGTTAAAGCCAGCTGGTGTTCCACCTTGATGTAATCTTAATGACTCTTAATTAAATACTTGGACAAACCTGTTGACGTTTCCTTTGAAATTAATCTTTAGGAAAATAAATTGTATTGGTGTGATGCTCGTACCGACAAGATAGAGAGAATTGACCTTGAGAGTGGAGGGAACCGTGAGATTGTGCTGTCAGGGAGCAATGTGGATATGTTTTCAGTGGCTGTGTTCGGAGCTTACATCTACTGGTCTGACAGGTAATTTATTTTTCATGAGTATTTTAAATCTCCAAACGTTATTTCAGTGCCAGGTGCCTCACCTTTGTAGGATTAGCCATTCCTTAGCAAGGTCGCAGGTGGGATTGCAGAATCCCGCGCACTTTCCAAGGAGAGGGAGTTCTGGAAGATAAAAAAGTGCCTCAGTGCCATAGATGAGAACAGGCTCCTCCACCTCCTGTTTAGTGAGCTCTCCACTGCTCTTCAGTCATTTGTTTGGTGTAATTAGTTGAGGATTGTTGATGAGACATCTTCAACTTTTTTGGCAGAGCACATGCAAATGGCTCTATTAGAAGAGGCCACAAGAATGAGGCCACGGATGCTGTGACCATGAGGACTGGCCTTGGAATAAACCTGAAGGAAGTGAAAATCTTTAATAGAGCACGAGAGAAAGGTTGGCTGTTCTTAAGGATGCTATTGATTGTTTTGATATCACCTGCTACTTTTTCTGTATATTAAAGCATTCCAAAAATTGAGTAATCAATGATTTTATCACCACTTTTTACTCTTGAAGTATTTTTAAAAAAAAAATAAAATTAATGTACTAAAGAAAGCATATAGTACAAAACCAACAAAAATTCTTCAGAGTGTTTTAAAGAGAAAACCTAAAACCAAAACACTTCCTATCATTCCAGGTTTGATGTTTTTTCTTTTGTTTTTCTTAAAAATCAGTCTTAGGATTGAGAAAACTTGAACTCTTAGGATTGAGAGACCTTGGCCTGTGCTTTACAGAGCAGTAATTTCAGGTAGTTTCAGATTTCTATTGGAAAGCAAACCAGAATCTTTTATTAGAAATTCCCGTCCTCTGTGTCTCAATATTTATTTGCTGACATTACCTGGGTTTGAGTCTCTTTTTTTTTTTTTTTTTTCCTTCTGTGGAAAAAGACCTTGTAAATAATCTAATTTCCTTTATATTTAATTAGTTTAGCAAACTCAAGAGGCAGAAGTTATAGACTCTGTGATTTATGGTACTGATGGTTAAACGTTATTTTCCACTATCTGACTAAGAATAATCTTGCTATTAAACTGTCTTTTTACTTCTAAAATTCTGATTTTGACAAGACCTTGAAAAACGTGTTTTAGTGATGAAAATTCGTTAGGTATCTACCAAAAATGATGATGATTTCCTCAGTAAAAGCTGCTACCAGGTAATCCAGACAAAATTTTCTACAAATAGACTCAAAAAGAGAGGAAAAAAATAATGGTAACACCATTATATATGTAAAGTTTTTAATGGAAATATATTTCTAGTGTTGGTAGCGCTCAAAATTTACCTTAATCACAGCATTATATATCCAAGGATTCTGTTTCTTGTATAGAAATCTTTCCTAAATAACTGCATTAAATACAACATGTTAAATAAATCTGAATTTTGAAAGGAAACATATTTACAAATTAATGAAACTTTTTTAAAATTTTTAAATTTTTTTGAGAAAAAGTTATTTGCAAGCATATATGCATAATAATTTTCCTTTGGATTTCTGCATGCAATTTCAGAGGATCATATTTTGTGGAAAAAAAAAATCCACACCAAAATCCATTTCTTTTAAGTAGGCTAGAAATTGTTAATGTCTGCTGGCTTGGAAGGGCTTTATATTATAGAATTAGGAAAATAGAACAGTGGGATAAAGCAATGCTTCTTTATGTGCAATTTTTGTTGATGGGTTTATAGACTTGATCACATAAGGAATAGAGAAATTGTTACTGAAGCTGAAAATCTACTGTTAGTTTGAAAAACATACCTGAATGATTTTTTAATACATTTTTCAAATTTTACTAGGGTACAAATGGTTAATGTCATTGGGAGGGGATGTCAGTGAGCCAGAAGGACAAAAGGGAAAAATACAGGTGAAAAATGTTTTTGGAATGTTTTTCTATATCACACTATTATATATATATCTATTTTAAGTTTATTGAACTAGAACTAGTTAACTGTTTAAAAAAACCCCAATGTAATTAAATAGTTTCCAGGCTTTTGTTATCAAAACAAACCTGCAAACAGAAAAACCCCAACACCCCGATGAGCTGTGCTGATTATGATAAATGCTTTTTTTTCAAACACCTGTTTTACCCTTTCTGATGATTCCGTCCTGCAGTGGGACTTGCAAAGATTCCCATCCTTCAGTGCAATTTTACAGGTGTGCCAGGACATGCCCTGACTACCCTGGCTTCAGGACTGGCTGTTTTTAAAGATGTTTACAGTTGGTGAACCACGGAAGCATTGAAGGTTTCCTAGATTTTAGAAGCTCGAGGATCTATTTTTATATATTTTCTTTTTTTTTTTTCTCCACCCCTAATCCTTCCAAACAGATATTAACTTTTCTAGCCTAATAAGACTTTTAAAGTATCTTTTAAGCAAATGGAATGTAAAAATGTGTATAGCTGAATCTCCCCATGTTTTACATAACTCCAGAGAACTATGTCATGGAATTTTTCCTAGGAGAACAAAATTAAATATTTCTGCTTTAAAGAACAAGTTATCTCTCATTTGCCATGATTTTTTTCTTAAAAGGATTTTCAGCTTGAAATGTATCAGTTAAAGAATTTGATCAACAGTGCCTTCAGACACTACATCTTCCCCAACAATTATAGTTTTGTACCCAAAAACATTCTATTTAAATGCTTTATTCACCTCCATTATGTGGAAAACATTCAGAAATGGGAAAATTACTATTTCTGAAAGAGCAGAGTTGTTAGGTGGAACTGTCTGTCAGAAACAGAAACTGAATTATCTCAACTAGCTATAATAGTAATTCATAGATAGTCCAAAATAAAAAAGAAAAAGACAAATAGTTCTCAATTATTGATGATTATGGTTATTTTAAATATTACTTGCAACAAGTGTAGTTACTAAATTGACAGTGATTCCTTAATGGTGTGCAATTGTCAGGGAGTAAGTTTTTGAAGTCAGATTTAAATTAAATTAGAAATAAATGTTAGGAAATGTCTTTGTTAAAAACAGCTGGATTCACACAGCTTTTTACCAGTCAATACATGCATATTTAATTTGGTAGAAAATGTCTTACAGCAGTACCATATTCTCATGGTAGCTAAATTTGACTTTTTGCCAGTAACAGGTGTTTTGAAAAAAATTAAAAGCTCAAAGCACTTGAAACACTTTCTAAGTCTTCAGCTGTTTTTGGAAGATTAACCCATTTCATCTTTTCTATTAATAAAATATGTACTGTTATGAATTAAAAGGACATGGATTGTATTTTCTCATTAATTGTATTCTTTAAAATTATCTTTTGGTGTGGTTGAAGTCAAATAATTTTTAAGAGGAGAATTCTCAGAACACACGCACACAAAAAAATCATTTCTATTGAAGTTAACTGAGTATATTTCTATTTGTAAAAGACAGGATTTATTCTGTTTTCTCCCCAGGTACCAATGTGTGTGCCAAGAACAACGGTGGGTGCCACCAGCTGTGCCTTTACCGCGGGAACGCGCGGAGAGCCTGCGCCTGCGCCCACGGGTACCTGGCAGAGGATGGGGTCAGCTGCCTCAGGCACGAGGGATACCTGCTCTACTCAGGAAGGACAATATTGAAAAGCATCCACCTTTCAGATGAGACCAACCTGAATTCTCCAGTGAGGCCCTATGAAAACCCAGAGTACTTCAAAAATGTGATAGCGCTGGCCTTCGACTACAGCCTGAAGGGAAGGGGCACCAATCGTATATTCTTCAGTGATGCCCACTATGGAAACATCCAAGTTATTAAAGACAACTGGGCTGGCAGAAAAGTGCTGATAGAAAGTAAGTAAAAGAAAAAACCCAAGCATATTTCCCCAAAATGCCTGTTTTATTTCAGTAAACTTTATAGAGTGAAAAGTCAGTGATCGCTTGGCTTTGCAGAGTAAAAAAGTCAGTGAAATTTTACTGTAATTAATTGTTATATTTTATGCCTGTAAGGTACACTTAAACATTAACTACTTCAAAATAAATTTGTTTTGAAATGGGCCTCTGAGGTGTGAAGCATATTACTAGAAAACGGAAGTGATGGTGGCAATGCTTAATTTATATTACTGCAATTTTAGGAGCTTTACTGTTGAAACAAAACTTCACTGTGCATTGCTTGGAAATGCAACTATTTGGTTGTTTATTTTTCTAGTTAGTGAGGGTGAGGTGTCTGTTGTAGCCATTTCCCAGTATAAAATATTAAGACCTTGGTCAGTGTGTTCAGTTTCACCCTTCTTTAAGTCAAGTCCAAGAAAGGAATTTGTGCTCATTGACAATCAGAGGTAAATTCCAGCCTACAGAACTGTTTGGTTTTAATAAAGGCTTACTTGGCAATGCACTTATTCATTCCTCATGGTTATTATGCCTTCGGCACAGTAGTAGGAGAAATTTCATGAAATGTGACCTGTTTTTCAAAGATTCTATCTAGCCTTTGAAAAATGAAGCTTGGCACTACTATCAAGAAATTTCTACCAGCATCTTCACCAAAGTGTTCAGGAAAAGACAAACCATATTTTGCATCTGAGGTCTCAGTTCTCCGTGTCTGTCAATAAAATGTTTATCAACCAAGTCTGACATAGCTGTAATATGAGGTGTATGTGGAAAGGTACCAGGTTTGTTATTGGAAAATCTGAATTTGAGGGAAATCTAAATATGAATACATAAGGAATACATCCTTAATGCTAAACGTCCATTAATCTGTATGACAAAGTGTTAAATGGAAAAACTGCACTCTTCCATTTCTGTTCTACTTTCTTTTTTTTTCTAAAATATGCAACAAACCACATTCATCTGTAGTGAGTTATCAGATGCAGATACTTAATTTGGTTGTTTTCTTGTCCCTTTTCAGTTCTGTCTGGGTTTTTTTGAGGGCTGCAATTTTGGTAATTGTTTTCCAAAATGTCTGAAGTTCTGTGTAGTATTTGTTCCTTAAGGTGTGGATAAATCTCCTATAAATTTCTATTTATGCTATGTTGCCTAAATTTAGCTTTCTTCTTGAGTCATTTCAATAACAAGACCAAGAGTGATGAGGAAAAATGATATATCATTTGCACTATATCATTTGTTTGATATATCACCTTTGCACTGTTGCATGTTAATAGAAATATATTTTAGGAAAGAAAAAATGTTAAACAGCTGAGAACTGACAAAATATTATTTCACAAGTGATGTTGGGCAGTTGTACATTCTGTCTCTGCACTGGGGTTCTGTGGAATAGTTTGTGGTTATGAAGACAGTTGGCACTAATGCATGGAAAAGCATTTTAAATGTTTTTTAAATTGAAAGAGGGCAGATTTAGATGAGATATAAGGAATTCTTCACTGTGAGGGTGGCAAGGCCCTGACACAGGGTGCCCACAGAAGCTGTGGCTGCCCCATCCCTGGAAGTGTCCAAGGCCAGGCTGGACACAGTTTGGAGCAACCTGGGACAGTGGAAGGTGTTCCTGCCCATGGCAGGGGGTGGAATGGGATGAGCTTTTAAGGTCTCTTCCAGCAGAAACTATTCTGTGATTCTATGCATGATACAAGGTGTTAAGGTTTTTATCCATTGATTTCCTATGTGTGCCTATCTTACAGGAATTTATGACATCTGTGTTGAGATATGTTAAAGATAAACTAAGCAATGTTGTCAGGATGTTCCCATTACTCCAAGAAAAGCATTAAACCCAGGGATTCAGAGCTTCGCTTCGCTGCACGAGAGACAGAAACGTGCAGTGATGACATGGAAGGACATTTTTAACTCTGGTTTTATAAGAAGAGATTAAAAGTATTATATGAAAAGCCACTGGATTTTTCAACATTTAAAACAGACAAAGAGGAGGAATAAATACTGGTGAAGCACTAATGCAGATAGAAATTGGTTTTTAAAAGAACAATAAAGTATTCCTCATTACTTCATAATAGGTTGCTCTACAAGAGCTAAAGACATTCCATAAAGCATAGCTGGGAATTATAGTTTTATGAAATTGTTAGGAAGTCTTTCTACTTGCAGTTTAATATGCCAGATTTCATTTTTCATTAGCAGAGTCAGCACTCTGAATAATTGAATGTCAGATGAAATTTTGTATCCTTGCAGAAGCATTCACTGTACATGCTTGGGATGTACATGTGAACTATGGCATTTTGTAGAAATACTTCTGTAGAAATGCTTCTTTGTAAATGAGAAGGGATATAACATACAATAAACAATAAATATGTTTATTGCTCTCTTTCATGTGTTTTAAACCTCTTCAGCTTATGTTGAGTCATTCTTTTTCAGCTGATATTTTTGTAGCCTTCATCCCACAGTCTGCATGTGATTTTTCTCTCACTGTAAACAGCAGACAGTTCATGAGGCTGCTTGATATAGTGGAGGTATTTATTCAAACTCCACCTGCAAGGAGAAAAGCAGTGGTAACATTGGTTGACACCACTAATTCCATTCACCGGAAGATGTAAAATTCCAAAAATTTCTTATTTACACAGATTAAGAATCTGTGATCTAGAAATCATTAAATGGAATCCTGGTGAGAGATTTGAGTAATAATGTTTCGTTTCAGGATTGAAAAAGAACATATTTTGCTTCAATTCTGTTGTTTTTCCTCCAAAATTGTTAGAATGCATCTGTAGGAAGCTTTTCTTTATTAGGAAGGGATTCAAAACCACAGTGGAAATACCTAGTGTGGTTATATCACTTCTACACCCTTTTTCTGCTTCATTAAGTTGAAGTCTACAAATAGTGTAAACCTTTACTCAGTAATTGACTTTCGTAGAGAAAATAGGATATGATACATCCACAACATTGTTGTCCCAGATTTTTCGTTTGCTGAATGTAAATCTGCCCATAAAGGATCTATGATCAGGTGGATCTCTCCCTCTGAAATCAGATCTGCCACTCACATCTAATAGATCCGTGAACTCTCGTGCACACTAAAAACACGTAAGACACATAGAGCTCTTTATTAAACAGGTTTCCAGCTCACTCAAAAACAGATTTACAACTCACGAGCAACCCATTATCTAACATGTTTTTAGCTCACTGAGAACAGATTTACTACCCAGAAACAACCCATTATCTAACATGTTTCCAGTTCACTGAAAACAGATTTACAACCCATACGCAAGCTATTATCTAACATAGTTCCGACTCACTGAATATTGATTTAGAATTCATAAACAACCCATTATCTGACAAATTTTCACCTCACTGAACAGATTTGCAACTCATAAACAACCCATTAGCTAACACGTTTTCGGCTCAGGGAAAGTAGATTTACGGCACATAAACAACTTTATCTGACTCGTTCCAGTTCACTAAAAACAGATTCGAAGCTCAGTAAGATTCCTGTACCTGGTGGGGTCCTGTCTCCAGCAGGAAGAAACAATGACAACAACAACAGTAAACGAGTCCAGGATGTGCATGGTGTGCCATGCTCTAACACCTTTATTATTTATGCAATGTTGGTGGTTTTTTGAGGGGATTCTTTCATATCTCCATCTTTCAGTCAATCAGCAGTGGCTTTCTCTTTTTTTTTCCTTTTTTTTTTTCTTTTCCTAAGTAATTTTATCAAGTTAATCTTTCTTATTCCCACTTTTTAACAATTTACCTTGCTCTGATTTCCCACAAATGTTCTTTTGGCTGATCTAAGTTGTTTCAAGGCTTATGTTTATACAAAGAAGCCTTTTTAGAAGTTAACATTTCAGTTTCTAGGCTATTAGTGCTTTTTTTATTTTTTTATTATAGGGAGAAGTTTGAAGTAATATATTCACTGCCAAAGCCTGCCTCAGTATATATGTAGAAAAGTAGTGCAGTGTCCCAATAGGTTTAATACAGTGCTATAACAGTAGAGAGAAAATCAATGAACAAGTTAAAAATTACAGAAAAAAAAAAAAGTGGGGGCAAAGAAAAACAAACAAAAAATCAAATGAGAAAGAGGGAAAAAATATTAAGATGAGATACACTCAGTGAGCTGTTTTTTCTCCTGCCTGTGTAAACAATGGCGCTGAGACATTTTGCCAGTGTAGTGTCTTTCACAGCACAGAAAGGAAATGTTATGTGAAAAAACACTCCTGTTTTGAACCTGAGGCACTCATGCCCAAGGAACACAAAAATCTTTTCACTGCTAACGTAAAGTGTCAGATCCTGTGATATATTTTAAGGCTTTTCACAGTCTGAATCTTTTAAAGGTGTTCCAGTGTGTGCTACTATTCTTCCCAACTAAATGGGTCCAATTTAACTGTCAAAAAGGCATTTATGTTCCCATTTCTCTTACAGAGCATTGCATTTTGTACATTGTATGAGATCCCTTTAGTTTTGGAGCTTTCTTCTCCAGGAAAGAACTTTTTAATCTGTTAGAAATAAATATTTGAATATTGCCACTTTTCATTTCATAAATGAATGGGGTTCATGATAACTGTGTGTATTGGAATACTGGTCCAGTGATTTTCATTTTTTAAAGGAGGGAAAATGAGAGGCTGTTGTTAAGTCTAGGATATTTAATTAGTAAAACATTTTATTATTACAATGTAAGAGGAAAACAAAATGTCTGATTTGTCAATGTAATTTGTTTTCTGTATGTTGCTGCATATTAGAGAATCAGACAATCACAGAATGTTTTGATTATAAGGGACCTTTAGGATTATCTTGTTCCAAGATCCTGCCAGGGCAGGGATACCCTCCACTAGACTAAGATTAGTGGGTAAAATCTATGAGTTGCTGTTATAGGTGGATGAAGTTTACTAATTTTATCTTAAGCTTTTTTTAAATTTTATTTTAGAAATGTGTATTCCTGCACATTTCAGGCTTTGTTTAGGTGTTTCTAGTGTTAAACTCTGAAATATGTTCATGATGGGAGATGACTCACACTGATCTTTGAGTTTGGGATGTCCTGAGCATTCCCAACCTCTTTACTGAGGAAAGGTGTTCCTGCCTATTGCGCTTAAGTTTGTTTGCGAAGAATTAACAATGTTTGGTACTTACTCAACTTTTAACATTGCCCTTAAATTTATAATGATGTACATATTTGCTATTTTTTTTTTCCCATCAGCAGATGTGATTTAGTTGCATAAAATGTAAAACACTGTTTGGTGCATTGTCAGGAAAAAGCTGCAGAGAAACATCCCTTTAATTTTACTGGTTTTTTTCTAAAGGGTAATGTGATCACGCAAATATTATTAGATCATGAGACTATTCTGTCATTAATGCCTCAAATAGCTCTTTTTCAACAGCAACAATAAAATGTGTGATTATACATATTTATTAGAATGAGAATTCTAATAAATTAGAATTAGATTATATGTATTTATTATCCTTATTAGGATAGTCATGTATTTGTTTCGTAGATGGTAAGGGTGGAGAGTTTTGGGGTTTTTTTTAGAGTGCACATGTAATGCATAAAAAGATATGTGCTCTTGTAATTAGGAAAACATTTCTTCCATGAAAATTGTTGAGATTTTAATAATCTAATAAAACACTTCTATCGCTATGTGTTAGCTTTCCATTCCAGATCTCTTTCTGCTTTTAAAACTTTTTATATGGATATGTTTAACTACCTTGAAGTTAGAATATTGTAACGCTTGCTAATAATGATTTGTTGAAACATCCTGGGAGGGTTCCAGTTATACAAAATACTATTGGTTTTCTAAAATGTTGAGTTTCTAAAATGTTAAGTTTGTGATGTATCATTAGTCCTTTGCTACATTATTCCTGCTGACCCTAAGACAATCCCTCATTATTTAAGGGAATTTATTAAAGGAGCAAGTTATATCTCAGATAATGAAGTACAGAGTATTGTAGGTTTGCATCTCTATTTTTCCTTGGTAAATATTCAGGGAACATTTGTGGAAGGGCTCTATTCATTGTCTGGAAAAAGTTAATTAGAGGTAGGTTTAGATTTTGTCCTAAAAATCTGTTATTGTTTTGGCAGACACGAAGTGTTTTGCTAAATATCCGATTTCAGTATTACACTTCCCACAAAAAATACCCCAAAAGAGTGAGGGGTTTTTTTTTTCTACTTTTAGAATGGTCTTATATTTCTCTATATCATTGCCAACAAATGTTCATTCTTTCCAATATTGTCTCAGGAAGTTTGAAGGAGTAACAAGGTCATATCCATGGAGAAGTTTGTAATGTCTTGGTTTTAAGCTAATTGTTACCTTAAAGAACCCAAAGTCTTTGTTCATTAAATGATTTTTAAGCATTTGATAATCTTTTATAGCTTATAGCATGTGTTTATTTTTTCAAGATAGAGAAAAAATGGGGCAGATGTTTGCTCATCCTTGGTATAATTTAGGAAACTTTACATCTGCTCTGAAATGAAATTATATTCTCAGAATGATGTCATAATTGGTTATTGCAGTTTATTACAAACTTAGTTGTGTCTTAGAACAATTGTTTAGCAAAAGACTTTCTGGTAGAGCAAAGTGAGGGCGAGAATTTTGTAAAGTTCTGATTGTGCAGTCACTGAGAGCTGTGAAAATAAACACTTCCCTTCAGGTGCCTTGTTGCTGGTGAGGCTTTGCTTTCACCCCAGATCAAACGGTGACCACCTGTTACCTGTCACCACAATCCTACACAAACAGGGACAGAAACCACGGCCCCCTCCTGTGCCCAGTCTGCTGGGGCAATCCACAGGCTGAAACTTGAAAGGGAAATTGCAAAAACCGAGCCAGAGAAGGAGTACTGATCATTAAAGCCACCTCCAATGTCCTGATATCAAAGAGTAAGGGCTGTTTATGCTCAATTTTATTGCTTTGATTGCTTTTCAGTGTTCAGAGAATGATGATGTTGACAGTTGTTCTTGCTTTACATCATTGTTAAAGAAAAGGAGTTGGTTAACATAGGAAATTAAAGGAATGAGGTAATTGAAGTGGAAAAGTTCTAATTGTAAATTTTCTACATAGTTTCAAAACAGAAGATAAGAGGTAAAAATCTATGAAATGGAGAAATAGTGTGTGTGTATACATATATATATATAAACCCAAACGCAACTCATTTTTGGGTAATTTAAACTTTGCCCTTTAGTATTTTTATTTTCCTGTTGCATTAATAAGAGAGCGTATTCTGAGTTCTTCAGCTATTGATTTGTTGCTTGCCTGTTCCCCCAGAAAGTCAGATGAAGATCAGCATGGCAATATTTATAGGCTGCATCTCATCTGTGGGATGCAATCTATCTTCGTTAACTTCAGTAAAAGTGATAGATGGCATTTGGCAACGTAATGATGTGATCACTCTGGCATTGCCTTTGTAAATCATAGGCTGTTGCATTCTCTTGTGTAGATATTTAATCAGTTATACACCCCATTACTGATTTAATTCAGAATGTCAGTGGCAGGTGAATAATGTGAGTATTTGTATATTAATATCATATTGTATTAATGTTCTTTTCATTTAAGTATGCTATTCATGTGAAAATCATAAACTGTTGCTTCATGGCTAGAATAAATTTAATCAGTGCTGTAGGCATCTAATGCCATCAGTGTTTTAATTCAATATGTCAGTGTAACAAATGGGATTCTTTTAATTTCCAGTTTCTTTATGCTTTACCAATTCAGAATATTACATGATGCTGCAAAAATATGAAGCTTAGAGTAAACAAATTGCTAATTTTCAACCTGTCAGTGGCTTTTGGGACTAAATCTCCCAAGTGTAGCACCAGAGAGGATGAGTACATCTTTCTGATGTATTTTGTAGTAACTGAGTATATAATGATAAATTAAATTTAAGGAAAAAAGTGCTCTAGAATATTCTTTAAAGGAGTATGCAGTAAGTAAATAGAAAAGAGTATCTATGCAAATCACAAATGATACAACACTGCTTAGGAATGTTCTTCGGTGTCCCATCTTTAGAAATATAAAGTTAATGAAATGTTTTAGTTGTAAGGAAGAGCTTAAGTCTAGAGAACCATTTCTAGGATGAAATCTCTCCTTGGTCACTGTTTTATCACTGATAAAGAGATTTACAGGAATTTAGAGAGTCATCAACAACAACTGAACAAACAAAAATACCCAAACAAACAGAAAAACCAAACAGAAACCTCAACAAACAAACAAATTTAATCTAAAAAGATATAAAATAGCAAAAAAATGCACTGCTGGCACATCCAGCTCACACCTCATGCTAGCAAGAACAAAGTTACTTGTGTTATCCGTTGTGAGAATTTATCTAAAAGTTCTGTCACCCTCTAAATCTTCTGCCCTTGATTTTAAAACCACCTTATTTATAGATTTCTAAAGCTATTAAGTGAGTCACTTCTATATTGGTTGAGTCCTCAATTCCAAAAGTACAGAACATGATAAAACTAAAAGTTTATTAGCAAATAAAAGAGTGTGCCTGGTGTAAATCCTTCAGAATTAATGTTTTTGATGGAATTAAGAAAATGCACTTGGGCGTGTGTTTGCAGCACTTAGTTTTCTTTTTAATTATTTTTTTTTCTTGTCTTGTAGCAATTGGATTCCTCTGATTTTTTTTTTTTTTTTTTTTTTTTGGTAATTTGTTTCTTTTTGTTTTTTTTTTTTTTTTTTTTTTTTTTTTTTTTTTTTTTTGGTAAGAGTTTATTTTTTTACTCTGAGTTTTTCTGTTTCAATTATTTATGAAAATTTCATCTACAGGTCTGTCACCTGAAACTTATCTTTGAAATATTGTTTTACAGATTGCTTTCTCTTAGCTCTACTCCCCTGAGAACATATGTATGACAAAGGGGGTTTTTTGCAAAACTGCCTATTTTAGATATTTTATTTTAAAAAATTTAATCTATGTGCTAAATGTTTCCTTATCTCCATACATCTCTAGCCTTCCATGTAGCTGTTTTCTAAAAATTTGGAAGTTTCCATTTTATAAAGAGTAACTTGGAATTAAACCTTCTTGAGTCACCATTCACAGGCCTAAACATGGAACTGCAGTGTGATGTAAGAAGGAGAAAATTTGCTTTCTGATAACTGTGGGAAAATTGAGTTTTCCTCTTTAGTACAGAAATTACTCATAAAACAACAAATCTTATGTTGAAGAGCACTTTGATCTCTGTAGTTGTCTTTTAATTGATCACATCTCTCTGTGACAAGAACAACATCATTATTTTTTTGTCTGCCACAACAGAGTTTTGGACTATGTTTTGCTATGAGTTTGCTGTCAAATTTCTTGACAGATTTAGACAGGAAACAAAGCTAAAGTTGATAGAAATTCAAGAGGTTACACCAGGAAAATGATTTTTTAAAATGTTTTTCTGTCATCTTACAAATGAAGAGCAGTAAATGGTTTGATGGTTTGATGACTGTTGTTTGCAGTCAGAATTGGTCAGAAATTGTCAATACATCTGTCATTTTTAAAGGGAATCACAGAGTATCTGAGTTGGAAGGGACCTACAAGGACCATCAGGACCAAGTTGTGATTCCACACAGGGAAACTTAATAGATAAATCAGATGTCTAAGAATATTTATTTTAGTTCAGGGAATTGTATGTAGTTGTGAATTTGGATTCAGCAGATAGTTTTAATGTCCCGATATTTGAAGAATTTGAGTTTCTGTTGCTGATTTCTAAAACCTGAACTATGTTTCAGTATTTTGAAATTTCAAAATATATATTTCAATACTTCAGGTGAGCTGAAGGTACATGAGGCTTGTTTCATAAATTCTGTTTCATAAGTAGGCAAACTATTTTTTATATATATCCACCTCCCTTTAAGGATTATCATCTCATTTATTTTTTCTGTCGCTTCTTCTTGAATACAAGTAATTGTAACTTCTCCACAGATGTGTCACAAAATGTGACATCAGAAGATGGCCAAATACTTTAACAAGAAAAATACAAAAAAACTGATAAATCATTATTGGTCTCATAGTTTTGATTTATTTGCCTCGACGTTTTGATTCAGTGTTTGCTCTTCCAAAGTGATCAAACTTTTGTCAGGACTTTTTGTTCTTTATCTATTGTTTGCATAGTAAAAATTACATCTTTCAGCAAGCTGCATGTAACCTGTAATAGCCAACATAATGTAATCCTAATTATATTTCCAGATTTTTGCCTTCTGTAGCTCATTAATAAACTGCATGGACCTTCTGGTATAAAAATACTTGTTTCTAGCAAAATAATAAGTGAAGTTATCATCATATATATTTCTGTAGTAATTCACCAATAGCGAGAGGAAATAATTATTCCTTTTTCTCACAGTCTGTCACTTTTATATATTGGGATTAAATACAATTTATCTTTTCAGGACATTAAATATATGTTTTAGTTGCTTATTAATTTCTTTTTCCTAGCTCACAGTTTTTTGTGTTGAATGAATGAGAGTAGTGTCATGGCTTATTAAAATTATATATTGATGCCCAGACCTTCAGACTTGGTATTTTTTCAGTAATTTTCAGGTGTTTAGCAAAAGCCAATACAGTTGTTAACAACATGGAACTTTGATCTCTATTAATGTAACTTGTCAGTGCTACAAAATACATTGTAAGATGGTGCTAAATAATACAAGCAACTATTGAAAAAATACAAAGACCTGGTTTGAATGATATTTGAAGATGAGACTAAATAATTATTGTCTTGAATAAATGTTTGTTATTTCTAATGTGTCTGGGGACACAGTAGTGGTAATATCAATTTAATGATTGTTAGAATTGATAAATATAGTAAAGTGTAATTAACGGTGATCTTGCCCTCCATGTTGTATTAATTTAAATTTATGAACAGAAAATGAGAAGATTTGGTTGCAATAAAAATAAACAGCAGAAATGATAAAAATAATTGCAGAGTCAGAGTCAGCTGAAATAACTGAACCCTGCGAGTCCACAGGATCCGCTCTGAATAATAATAAAACCCAACATCCCGTTAGCAGCAGTTTGATTTGCTCTGTCAATATATCTGTCGATATCTTGCAGATGTGGGGTCAGTGGAGGGCCTGGCTTACCACAGAGCTTGGGACACTCTGTACTGGACCAGCTCCACCACGTCCTCCATCACCAGGCACACGGTGGACCAGCGGCGCCGCGGGGCGTTCAACCGCGAGGCCGTGATCACCATGGCCGAGGACGACCATCCCCACGTGCTGGCCCTGGATGAATGCCAAAAGTAGGTGTTACATCTCTCCTATAACTCCTAATTCTAGCCCAGCATCAACCAACAATTCTTTATTTTAGCCCTACGGAGGTTGATTAGATTTCTCCATTTAGGAGACAAATGTTAACGCGTTTTATTGTCGGTATCTTTCGTTGTCTTCCTCTTAAAAAGAAGTCGCTGAAGTAAGATTCAACATCTTATATGTTTTTATGTCTCAGATCAAATAATCATTGTATTTTCATGGAATGTTAACAGAATTCGAGCTTCTTTTCTTAAGAGTGAGCTAAATGCAAATTCTTGAGTGGTCGTTTTCTCAGATGTGTCACTCTTACTGCTTGAGTTTAAAAAAAAGTCCAGAATTAATTTAAGTGCTTACAAAAAGGAGTCTGAGTTTCTTGTGTGCGAAATAGAGGCCCATGTGTTTATCACAGAAGTCAGTGTTGTATAAAAGTATGTAACAGAGGACACAATCCTGCAAAGAGTTCCAACTTTGTTGTTTCCCTCTCAAAAATACTGTGTTAGTGAGAGGATTTTTATTTTATTTCAGTGTCTTATGTATTTGCGGTACTTTAATTTTCTTTGTCAATTCTAGGAGAAAGGCAACCTGCTTTTTCTTCTTTTTGTAACTATCTTTTGGGGAAGTTGGGGAGCATTTCTACCATATTAAATTCTACTTTTAGTTTGTGGTGGCTGAATGTACAAAGTTTCACGTAGTGGAGCATATTTCCATGTCTGACTTCATGTCCTGTTCATGCAAATCAAAAGTTTATGCTGCATTGTAAAATACAATTAGCAAGGTACCATCAATAAACCCCCTAAGCTCTGATGGAGATTGCAGTGAGAGGAGGGGCAGGTTCTGTCAGTCTGTGAATTAGAATTCCATCAGCAGCCCAGTCCATAACATTTTCTGTCTGGTGAACAGCAACAAGGGGCTGACTGGGCCTCCTGTAAAGCACATTCAGGTCCTTTTTTCTTCCCATTATCAACCCTCTGCACTCCAGTCCTTGGGTGTGCAGAGAGTTCTGTCATTGCTGTAATATGGGAGAAGCTGCAGATTAATTTCACTGTTAAATATTACTAATGCACACATTAGGAGAATTAAATTTCTATCATTACACAGCTTGTATCTCTCTCTGATGGTAAATTACTACAGAGACAAGATCAGGACTGAACAGATCTGTAAGAGAAAATAATTGTACTCCTATACAAATGAATGAACTAGGAAACTGCTATAATTTATATACATAATTTATTTATGGGCTGTTACATTTTCTTATTTACTATTGATTATCACAATTATTTATAGATGCCATTCAGAATTGTTTATGAAGGCATTTGTTGGTTTTCTTTCTTTCTCTGTTGCTCATTTCATAGAGAATTAAATTATAAAATGTATCTTATGGTTTTGTTTGGTTTTTTGATTTTAATACAGCTTAATGTTTTGGACTAACTGGAACGAGCAGCTCCCAAGCATCATGAGATCCACCCTGTCAGGCAAAAATGCCCAGGTTATCATTAGCACTGATATTCTGACACCAAATGGACTCACCATTGATCACAGGGCGGAGAAACTTTACTTTTCAGATGGCAGCTTGGGAAAAATTGAGAGGTGTGAATACGATGGATCACAAAGATATGTAAGTAAAGCAAAAATCCTGCACACACTCATTGTATGTTTCCATTCATTAATACCTTCAAAGTGAAATTGTTACAGAAAGATTAATAATTGCCGAATTTTCTCCTAGTATTAGCTGAATATTAGGCTTTAACTCTGTTGAAATACAAATAGTGCTCAGTTTGCTCAGAATTTCTTTTGTGCAGTGCTTGAGTGTTACTCAACTAATCTTATTTCTAATATTTCCTAACTATACATTTTCAGATTTTGAACTCTCTGCATTACTCTTTCATCATAATATATTTTGGTCCTTGAGCTTTCTTTCAGTTTCAGCTCAAGCAGATCTTTTACTGGGAATGTGCTGAAGGCAGTTGATCTGTGCTTGTGGTTTTGTTACATCTTTAGCACTACATTTCTTGTATTTCATGAAATCTTCATTTCAGGGATTTTGTACCTCCCAAAGTTCAGGATATAATGAATTAAGGGCATGTTCTGGCTTGTATTCAATTCCCAGCTTTACAGGAGATCACATCATCTCACTTTGATATCTATTAACTTTTAAAAAGCACTTCATATGCAATATATGAATATGTGAGCTTTGAAATAGTTTTTCCTCTTAAATGAAAATTATATGGTTTTTCTGAATCTTATCCAGAAGTTTTCCACACTCTTTTTAGCCAATTTTTTTTCAAAATAAATCAGGAGAGCCAAGCCTGTAAGAGCAGAACTGAAGTACAGTCAGCATGGATAGGCATATGCTTTTTCTTTTCCTTTTGTTTTCCTTTTATAAAAATTAACCACAGCTCCCCAGTGCTTTCAGATGCATTAAATGTATCAGAAACTTGGTAAACCAAGCAAATGGATTCTAAAGTTTTCAGTCTCTGACTCTATACTTATTAACACAAAAGAGAAGTACAGGGTAATTAGTTAAGTACAAGGTAATTAGTAGGTTGTGATTAAATAGTTTAACTTCATCTTTGCATAAAGTATAGTGAAATAGGCATCAATGGCATGAAGTAGGATGTGATGCCACTTAGTTACAGAATCCATGACTAAAATACTCCTTTTTTAATCAGGTCTATGGCTTTCACGTTACAGATGCAAAAAGAAAAGGATCATTCCATTTTCTCAGCAATCGAACATTGAAACTTCCAATTTTTCTGAGTACTTGCTCCTTGGTTTGGCTTTCTGACCTCTTCTTCTCCATTGTAGTAAACAGAAAACCTCCTGAACACAATGGTCTGAGTCCAGCACCCTCTTCTGAAGGGTTTTTGGGAGTTCTAGTGTGTTGCACCAATATCTGCTGTGGGATAATCAGCTGATTCTGTTGTCAAGAGTAGAGATCTGGCTTCTCACTCTTCCTGCATTACTCAGATGAGGATTGTTATAGCAGAAAGAAAACCCAGCAGGTTTTACTGATCCAAGCAATGCCAGCATCCAGACTGTTAACTGTACTATTGACCTAGTGAAAAATAATAATATTACCAGGGCAGTTGTTTTTTCACTTTCTTCATTTGCTGCCCAGCTGGATGAGATCCCTGATTTCTGTGACATCAGTGCAAGTAATGATTGTTCCATTGTTCTGGTGATCTCAGATTCTTTGGGGTGTTTCAGCCATCAACCACCTGTCAAAAACAGTTTAAACAGATTACCCTTTCCCCCAGTATCTCTGCTTCATTGCTCTCTGGTTTCAGTTAGGTTAACAAGGGTAGAAATTGGATAGTAGAACATGAAAGGCTAATGGTAATGTAATGAATTTTCTTCCAGAAGGCAGCTTCTTTCTTCATTCTGCTCACCACAATAATCTAGTACAATGAATTAGTAGAAAATCATTTAACAATATTGAACTGACTCCTTAAAGTGGATTGTAAGGGTTTATTGATTTTTGTGTTGAGCTGATATTTTAATACTAGTATTTGGTTTCGGGAATACTCTTTCAAGTTTGGAAGATTTTTTTTTTGTCATTATTGTTCATTTTTTATTGCTTTGAAGATATTAATTTTTGGGGGGGTTTGTTTTTTAGCATTTTTTGTTCTGTTCTGTCAGACCTTCTGGTTTAAAAAACAGAAGTGGCAAATTATTTTTCCATTATTCTTTCCTATTTTCTTCCATTTTTTTTTCTCCTGCTCGTAGTTGGATATAATATTGTGTCCACAACTAGTCTTAACTTCTTAGTGCTTTAATTACAACTTTTTTTTTTTTTTCTAATATGGAAACAGGCACTGAGCCAGCAGCAAATAAAGCTGATTTCAAGTTTTGGACTTTTCTAATAAATCATGAGCTACTTTGATTTATTTTTCCTTTTCTTCTTCAATGTTAAGTATTTTGCAACATTTTACATGTGAAAAACTAGAAACATTGTTAACGTCCTGTAAACAGTTATTTTTTTAGCATCCAGTATGGAATGTTTTAGTCTCAGTTATAATTTTGTAGGCCTATCGGGGGGATTATTAAAATCAATAAGGGTTTAGAGGTGTTTCTGGTAATTATAACCTTCATATAATTGCAGCCTGCCAGTAACTGTAACTTTCAGTTTCTAGGATGGTGAGGTATTTTTCTGTTGAATTTGTGTATTTAGGTAATTAAAGAAGTTCCATAGTTGGTGTTCAACTTCTGTTTTATTCAATCAGATTTTATCAGATATCTTCTCCAGTCTACAGCATAAGTGCAAACTTTGGTTGTGCGTTTACTAAAAACTTGAGTTTACAAATGTCCTCTAAAATCTATTTTTCATGAGTATTGTTATATTTATTTAAAATGCAAGTGTCATTGAGGGCAGCAGAATAATCTTGGTCAGTTCTGGGAAGGTATTCCTGATGACATCAATGTTACCTTGAGAAGTGACCAAATAACTCACTAAGGCAGGATAAATTGAGCCAAGGCAGCTGGAACAGAGAGAAATTGTGCAAAACATGAGCAATTTGAAATGCAGAATGTCTAACTCCATTAAAATAAGAATTTGCTAAAAATTGTTAGAAGTTCTCACCAAGATCTGAGCATTAGCAGTTAAAAATGATGCAAGTCCTGAATGTGATTCTGTGAACAGTCTCATTGCTGTTTTCTCCATGAACAAATAAATATTCAGACATGAAATCAAACCCAAAGGAAAATAGTGTCAACTAGAAGGCAGATATTTGAATTAGCTTTGATGGCTGGTCTGAGAAAAAAAATAAAATAGAGCCTACTTTCATAGAGAAATTAATTTGTCAGTTTCTATGGTTTCTCTGTAATTATTCTAAATGGCACTGGAAACAATACTAGTAGAAAAACAAGAAAAGCCAGTAAAAAATTATGTTGTTAACACAATATTCACAATTTACCACCAAGACATTGAAGTTCACCATGGTTTGCTTCTCCTATTTCCCTCTTTTATGATAGTTAGGGGAACAAGAGTTTAGTTCTGGGCTTTTTAATCAATTCTTCTTTCTGTGTTGGAAAAGCAGCTGCAGCAGTGTAGATATTCTTTGCAATTAAAGGCACTAGAAATGAAGTTTTGGATTTTTTAGATTTTCTCTGTCCAGCAATATAAATACAGTAGTTGGAGCAGGAATGTTCAATCCTTGATTTTTTTTTTCCTTAAAATATATATATAAAAAAAAAAAGTCTCTCAACTTTTCATATGTTCACATTTCCTTTCAACATTTATCTGAAGCCCAAAACCAATAGAAAGAGTGAAATCCCCACTCCCTGCTTAATTCATTGTTTTTCTGAGGAGTTCACTCCATTGACATTGATGAGTTGCCTTATTTCAGTAGCTCTGTAAAGAAATGTTAAACTTGAACCTAATGAAAGTTATTCCCTAGGCAGTAAAATCCTCTAATCCCTGTGAGGCAGACACTTGTTTGAGAAAGATCCAACATTTTTAGTTTGGGACAGTTTGCTGAAATATCTTGATGTCCAGTGTTGGCAGCCTGGTAGAGATTACCTTCAAGAAGGAATTAATGAATAGATAAAATTAATCTCAAAGGCTGTAGAGAACAAGATTATTCATAATACCTCAAGATCCAACAAAATTCTAGGAGATTGAAGTGAATCTAACATTAGATGAAGTTGTCATTGTCATTTATGAAGTTGAAAATAATTATCGTGGGATTAATGAGCGTACAGTTTCAAAGAACCTGGTTAATATAATAGTGGTAGATAAAAAGAAAACAGAGCTGTGTATTTTCCATTTCCATGGCACTGAAAAGACCAGGCCTTTTATTAGCAGTTGCCTAATCCATCATTCAGCTGAACTGCAAACTGAGTAGCAGCTGGAACTCTGCAAATTCAGCAGTGAAGTTTGGTTTTCAGTGTCTTGGATGTGCATTGCTACCATGGAGAAACAAAAATGAATTGTTGAAGTGGAAGCACTTCTGATTTTGTTACATTGTGCTTGGAAAACTCCATGGAAACTTGATCTTACCATTCTTGACAAAAGCAATCTTCTGGTATGTCCATGGTATCCTTTTCTATAATTCAAGTTGTTTAGAAGGTAATAGTGAAAGAGAAAATGAATGAAAGAAAATTCATGCATTAAAGTTGTGTTGAAAATAGTCTTTATCCAAACCAATCAACAAAGAGCATCACAACAAACACAATCAGGAGTTTACCTTTTTGTACCTTTTTTGGTAAATAAATCAAATACATAAAAGTTACCCCTTCAATTATTTAATTTCCCCCTATTTGTGCAACAGGATTCCGTGAATTTCTTTCTCATATGGTTTTTCCTTAGATTCCTATTCTATAATGTTTTAAAGTCAATATTCATAACTAAATAAATCTGAGATGCTATTTTAGGTCTTTCATTTCAAAGAATAAAATAAATTACTAATGTGGGGTTCTGTCAGTTTTTTTATTCATTTAAAATGTTATTTATTTTTTTATTGCTGATATCACTTTATGGTTGTATAGTGATTTTATTATGCAATTGACTTTAAATAGTATTTTTAACCTTTTTAAGCATAGTTTTGTGTACACAATTGTACACTGCTTTAGAGCTCTAAGTAGATTTGGGAATCTTTAGACAAGCAAAGAACCCTTAAAAAACATTTAAAAGCTGTATTAGATACTGCTGCCCATTTATTAAGCCTTTTGAAAGAGAAGCATTAATAATAATCCATTCATTAGGGTTCAAATACTTACAAGAATAAATATTTTAATACATCATAAGCTGGTACATTAAATTTATGCACTTTTCTTTAAAAATAGCCCAGTATTTCTGTAAAAGTTTTTTGTTGTCATGATAAGAGTCATTGAGTTTAGTTCTTAATGACAATCTAGTAAGGGTTTTATATAAATGATCGAAATTACAGTATTCTGTCTGAAATTTTTCTGTGCCTGACACATCTCCTGGCTCCTTTGCTTTTTCAGTCATGTTTTCCTAGAGAAAATGCTACACAGATCTTGAATTAGAGCTGTCAAACACTAAACCAAAGCCTTTCTGGACAACTTAAAGAGCAGAATTCAAATAAGAAAGAATCACAATTAAAATTAAATTGTTTCTCAACTTCTGACATCCTCCAGCCCCCCAGTCTCCTCATCTCTTTACAGGAACCAAAGAAAAAAATTCATGTGTTAATTAGAGCTTGAAATATCTTCTGTAACTGAACTTTGGTATCATTTAGTATTAAAGCATGGGATGTACTCTTGGATGTGTCTGACTTCCACTCCTGCAGGTGGAAGGAATGGTAGGGATGTGTTTTCATGATTCTTTAAAGTTTTAAAATTGTACTTGGGTTATTGCAAGTTTTAGTATAAATTTAGAGTTAAAAAAATAGAAATAAAAATTTGTCACAACTGTCAGTGTTATTATATAAATTAGAATTTAAGGGGCTGTAAAGGTGGCCAAAACCTGATAGAAATACAAAGTATTTATTTTGGTTGCTTGAATAAAAGCAATGTCCTTGGGTAGGGCTGTGACATAATGCAGAGACTCCAGGAAATGAAATACAATGAGCAATAGTGAAGAAATATTTGGTTTTGTGACATTGTATTTGGATCTCAGCTCTCCCAAGGCTGAGCAGCAATGATCAGTTCTGTAGTGAGTTTACATTTCATTGTTACAATCTGAGATAAATTAGGAGAGTGTTCTCCAACACAGAAAGCTGTGCAATGCTTTAGCCTTGGTTGTAACAATAAAATCTTTCCAACTGGGACAGTTTCACACTCTCACAGAGAAGAATATGGGGCTGCAAAATCTGCATGGCCCGATTTCACAAAGATCTTTCAGAAACATACATGATATTTTTTTTATCCCCCCCCCCCAGAAATGTCTGAATATGAATAGTGCAGGCTTTTAAGAGTATATTATGGAAAGTGTCTTACTGGAAATGTGCACAATTAGAGAAGAAGTCTTTTGCCATTAATATATTCCCATTTATCTTTTAATACTTTTAAAAAGTATTACTGAAAAAATGTTAGTTAGAGAAAAGTTGTCCACTTGGGATATTTATCACTGGAAAAAAACCTTTCCTGGAAAAAATGATTTGCTGTCCAGCCCTCTTTAAAATATGCAGAAATACATGATGTGCATAGTGAAGCAGAATTTGTTACAGTTATCTGATTAATGTAAGTAATTTTGACATTTTGTCTGTATAAGTGAATTTAAACATGGACAGGAATGCTCCTGTGCACAGGACTAGAATTACTTATGTTAGCAGGTTGTTGAGATACCCTGAACTGGCACAGGTGGGAACTAACCTGGGACATCCCTTGGTGTGGAATTCTGCAGAACTGGGGCACCTTCTTGGTTTCCAAAGCACAGCAGCAGTGTCAAAATTGGGAGCTTTTGTTTCACAAAATGAAATTTGGATGTCCTGTATATTAGGTGCATTCGTTATATGGAGAGAAAGACTTCCTACACACCCACAATGAGAAATTTAAAAATTAAATAATATTGACTATTGACTATTTGATTGACTATTACTACTCTGTTCTCACCCCAGCATTTTTTAAAGAGCTGTCACACAGCATCCCCTTGCAAGCACAAAGGGCTCAGGTCCATCAGATGTGCTGGTCCATGGAGATATCCATGAAATCCCATTGTTGTTATAAAGTCCCTCTGGGAAAAAAGATAAAGCACACAAAGCAGATGGAATACCATGGTGATCTAAGTAGATATGTTAAAGGATATTATTTTTCACAATTTATCCCAATTTCCCTATGAAAAAGTAGCACATAGACACAGATTTATTTTTTTTTCATAGCCTGGATGAGAACTGTTCCCTCTTTATAAATACTCGTAACTTACTATTTTTTCCCTGAGAAACCTAGAATACAATTCAATAAAAAATAGTAAATGTATTATCTATGTCCATTATCTAATGGAGAAATATTAACCCCCTTCCAGTAATTCTCTTCAGCCAAAATTAAATTTTGAACTAAAAACCCTGATAAAAATTCATCCGATTCTTCAGAAGGGAAACTGTCCATGTGAAATTTTTAATTCTGATACCTGGAAAGAAAGAACATATGCAAATATTTTACAGGTCCTGCAATTTAGATTGTGAAGAAATTCATTGCATTTTTAGAATTTTCTTTCAAACCTTACTATATAGTGACTTTCAATTCTTTTTTCCTTCTAGGTTTTTTAATTAATTATTACTGTGGTGAGATTTTTTTTTCCTGAATTGGGAAGCATGAAACATTTATTGTCTAGGGTTCAAGTTTCTAATGTGATGATATGGTGAGCACTCTTCAGTTCTAAAGCACTTCAATTCACTTTGGTTCCTAAAGACTGAATTTTTAGATTTTCAGCCATGCTGAAAACCTCTTCTCTTTTCTGTTGGAGCTATTAAGCTGGTAAAGTGTTGAGTAGGTATTTTTACAGGCACATTTAGATAAACTGTGATTTTTTTAATTAAGGAACAGATGCCTGGTTTTCTGAAATTTGCATGCCTGTGGCATCCTTTTAACACATTTGAAGTGCTGTTATCTCATTTCCCCAGGTGCTGCAGGTATAAAAGTATTAAGTGTTTTTGTCTAAAAGTGATGGGAGTCGCAGTTTGCACTTTAAAACCTTCACATTCAGTGACGGCGCTTTCCTCTCCTGTTTCTCCTGTGCACTTTTGCGTTTCAGGTCATCGTCAAGTCTGGCCCAGGCACTTTCCTCAGCCTGGCTGTGTATGATGAGTACATCTTCTGGTCAGATGGTGTAAGGAGAGCCATCCTTCGTTCCAGCAAATACACGGGAGGGGACACCAAGGTTCTCCGCTCCGACATCCCGCACCAGCCCATGGGAATCATTGCTGTGGCCAACGACACCAACAGCTGTAAGCCACCAAGCAGTTTTATTCATGCCAACATTGTTCATGTCAGGGATTTTACTTTGTTTTTAGCCGGGTTAAAAGTTTATATGATGTTTCATAAGTTCTTTTGTTAAGGTGGGGTATATCCTTTTGCCAAGTAAATAAGCGTTATTCAGAATTTTCTGCTGTGGGTGTTGAGCTTGGTGGATAGAGGTTAAATACTTTCTTGTCAAATTTAAGCAGTTTTGAATGTTGTAGGTTTTTTAAATTATTGTTTTCCAGGTGTTTGTTTATCTGTAGCATGCCAGCATCTGAGGGATGCTGACATTTTCATCCGACTGATAACACCAGAATCAATTGCCCGTGAATCTGCGATGTGGTGATCTTTGCTCTCTCAAAGACATTGGCCATTGAAGCAAATTTAATAAAATCGAGTTCATCTCTTGTCATTTGTCTTCCAGGTGAGCTGTCTCCCTGTGCACAAATGAATGGAGGCTGCCATGATTTGTGCCTTCTGACGCCTGATGGACGAGTGAACTGCTCGTGCCGAGGGGACAGAGTCCTGATAGATGATAACAGATGTGTGAGTAAGTAATGGTGGCTGACATGATGCTTTCCTGGGCTCTGAGGCACTTGGCTTTCATAAGACAGTTGGCCCAAGCCATTAATTTTATTTCTTCTATCTAATGTAAAAATTGATCTGGCAATTCAGCACAAACCAGGCTTTTGACTCTTTTGTCTTGTAAGTCTTTTGGGGGGTTAAAAACTGTTAATACTCTCCTTAAACTCATAATATTGTAGTGGGATAGTGTTTCTTATTAAGAGGATTTTCACTTACTTATCGTAATTACTGCTGAGATAGAAATATCTGTATGTATCCTTCCCTAGGGTTATGTGGGATAAGTTTCTGAAGTTGAACCTTAATTAAAGCAGTTTCTCATCCGTCTCTCTTTGTTGTCAAACTAGTGATTGGCAGTGGAAGTGAGAGAGGTTCAACAGTTGAATTCACATGCCTAGCAATTTATTTTGTTACAATTATATGGCATTCATATTTTTCAGATGCATCACAGCTCTTAAAATTGCTCTTAGGTTAAACCATGTTTAAATTGTCATCTAGGACGTGAAATAAGATTTAATCTTCTAAATTATTCTGTAGAATGTTTGCAGGAAATGTTGATCTGAGCTATCAGGAAAAAAGAGAAGACATTACATAATGGGGTAGAGTAGCACAGAAAGGATGGAAACAAGACAGACTGCAGTTTAGCTTTGAGATCAAAAGTTTCTTTCTTCATAACAGAATTGAAAGTGATACTCAATAAAATTGAAAGTTAGCAATTCCAGCTGAGAAAAGGAATTAAGTGTCCTTTCACAGTGTAATTAGGCTGTGTAACTTACTGCCAGTCAAGAGTCTTGAGACAAAGCTTCAGTGAAATTCAAAGAGGGAGAGATGATGATACGGGTAATGACTACTCTGGCTACTTACTTGGCATCAAAGAAACCGTTTGAAAGGCATTAAAATGCTTTGTTTCTGCAAGATGGAGTTTGAAGCAATCTCTGCAAGGGTGTCCAGTTAGACTGGAACAGAGGGCAGATTGTACTATATATACTTTTATTCTTTTCATTTTTTTCTAACGATTGCAGTTGAAGGTGCTGAACTAGGTGAAGTACAAATGTAATTGAGAACTACTCTCCATAAGATCTAAGTTCTTACAATGCTAGAAAATGAAGGGAAAAGAGACAGAAATACTTAAATTCAAATGTAAAGGACTAAGCAAATCATATTCCAGACCAGATCTCACCTTGTTCAGAATTTATATTTTCAGCAATTTTTCTTCATGTTCGAATCAAATCAAGAAATGCTTTCAATTCATATTGGCTTGGCTATTCCATATAGCAGGCCATATATTGGTTCTTCCTGAATTTGTGCTGAAGTGATTATAATGGAAACAAGAAAGAAGCATGACAATTGGGTATCATTTCTCCATTGTTCTCCTTCTTGAGTTGTCCTAAATGCTCCTCTTTTTCCTCCACTTTGATATTTTGGTTAGAACCGTGCTCACAAAAGCAGTCATATGACCTATCCTGAAGTTCATGACCAGATTGTTGCGTCCAGTTTGTGATGTGTTTTATTTTAGGTAAAAGAGTAAAAGTTTTAAATGTTCACCTGGTCCCCTTCTAAAATAATAGATAAAACATCCACTAGAGGAGAAGGGGAGAGTTTTTGGTGAATAAAAGAAATAATTATAATGGAATCAGCAGGTTTTCTGCATTGGTGTTTAGGCTATATCATTCAAGCTGGAGGTTGGGAAGGCACGAATGAGTAGAAGGAAGCTGAGCACAGTAGTTCCAAAGTTCTTACCTTATCAGAATGAGTGCCTGTGAATTGTTTCACTACATGTTCCTTCATGGATATTTGTCAATGTATTTTCTTTTACAGGTTCTCTTTGTAGAAGCTTTTAAATTCTGATGCCATCGTGTGTTTTACTGTTTTGTACTCAGGTTTTCAACATTCATGTAGGTCAAATTTGAAATGCAGCCAGCAGTTTTTATAATTTTCAGTAGTTATAAAAGCTTTTAAAAGTTACGTGTTAATGTGGTTTATTTTTAGGCAAAAATTCTACTTGCAACATCTATTCAGAGTTTGAATGTGGGAATGGTGAATGCATTGATTATCAGCTGACTTGTGATGGCATTGTGCACTGTAAGGACAAGTCTGATGAGAAACTTTTCTACTGTGGTGGGTATTTCCAGATCTTTCACCTTCCCAATGTAATTTTGGTGTTTTACATGTTTAGATTGCTTCCTCTGTGACTTTTCTACTTATTCCCACCAACTGCTCTGCCAAGATGTCCAGGAAGAAAATGGCAACATACATTAAGAAAACCTTGACGTGACATGGGAAAAATTACCTGAAAACATTTTTTTCTTGCAGACTTCATGTATTAACTGACATTTAAAAAAAACCCTCAAATGTTCTCATATTTCTGTCTCTAAATGAAAAATAAGGAAAAGCATGGCTAACTGCTTTTTTAAAGGTGGAAGATATCTTATTGTACAGTACTGTAAAATATATAAATGCTAGTTATTAAATTTATAAATAGATTTATAAATACAAGATTTGTTGCCCACAGAAGCTGTGGCTTCTGTCCAAAGCCAAGTTTGATGGGCCTGGAGCAACCTGGGATAGTGGAAGGTGTCCCTGCCCATGGCAGGGGGTGGAAGGAGTTGGATTTTAAGGTCCCTTCAAACCCATTCCATGATTCTGTGGTTCTGAGAACCAACAATTTGTCTTTTCATGGATTTGCCACATAATTTTATGAAGAACATTCTATTAATTTGCAGTGTGACAGTGAACCCTTTGCCTCATTTAAATCAACTGTATGAAATATTTTGCTACACATTTGAAAAAAAACGAGGAAGAACTGGGGTCCTTTCATGCAATAGGTCGTATACAGGGTGTTGCTTTCTGAATCTGATAAAGAACAGGATGCTCGACTCATTATTGTTGATTAACTAATGCAGTGAATATTATTATTGTGACTTCTACAATAATTGGCGTTTCAGTAAATCAGCCCTGAATTTTCAAACATATCATTATATGTAAAATTAACACATTCTTTAATAGTGTTCTTAAGCAGAACAATGTTAGTATTGGTGCTCAGAAATCTAGAAAACGCTCTGCTAATATTTGTTGTTATTTTAGCCTCCATTTATTCCTATTTTGGTTTTGGGCCGAATTTGGTATGCTTCATTTATGTGATGCCACATGCAAACATTCTCCCAAATAAAGTGTGTCAAAACAAATGAATTTAAAATATCACAAAATAATGAAAACTGGGAACAAGGCCTCCTTTTTCTTTTTTTTTTTTGGCCATTCTTTCTCATCATGCTTTCATTTATTGTTCTTTATCCCTTTATCGGTCCCAGTTATGCTGCGTAATAGATGAACAATTTCCGAAGTGTTGAGTTTTTTTTTTCCTGTAGCTTGGAATGCATCACCAATTAAAATATTTTTCTGGGTTGTTTGTTTGGATTGAGCGTGAGGCTCTTTTCCAGAGGTGTCAATCCAGTCGTGTGCTTGCATTTAACTTCCCAGAAAACAGGGGCTGTCGGAAGGGCTTCAAGCCGTGCTCCAACCGCCGCTGCGTTCCCAGCCACAAAGTCTGTGATGGTGCCAACGACTGTGGTGACAACTCTGATGAATTTGACTGCAAAGGTAAATGGCACCTTATTTCCAAGGTGATTTCACAATATCGCTTCGTAAATACTCATTATGCAAATAGGAGTAGATGGAAAATAACATGTGGTTTAATCATAGGGATGGGATTGATGTAGAGGCCGATTTTGGTTTGCACCTACAGTCTTCTAGGAGGAGAGTGGTTTTGGCTATAAAACATAAAATATACATATGCATTACACATACAATATTTTATGTTTTATGTGTATAAAATACAGAATATAGATGCTGTTTCTTCTGTGAAGTAATGAGAGAGTAACATTACTGCAGACAGATTGAAAGACGGGTGTTTTCTCCTCTGCATGTGCTTCTTCTCTGGAGCAGCAAATGCTCTATTTCTCTGCTTCTCAGATGCATGGCAATGTCTGTGTTCTTTGCAAAGCTTAATGGAATTGCTCTTTTCATATCAGAATTGTTTTTTTATTTATGTCTTTTAACATGAATATTGATGTCTGTGCATCGACCAACGCCTAAAGACCAGCAAGCAGACCACACAGTTACTATTCAGAAAGGTTGTCAGGAATATTATTTCACAAGATTTCTAACTAAAAAGCTAGATAGCTGTAGTAATAAGCATATTTTGAAGGCACAAAATTACTTTTTAATCATTTACCTAAGTATAAATAGAGGGAATACATATAGGCAAGAACCCCAAGAAATAAATCTGAGATTCATGGATGATCCTGAAAATGCTTCTTCCTCCCTCTCATTATCTCATTTTGAGTTAATCAATATTTGAAGAATACTGATTATCTCAAAATGAATTGAATTACCTAGACACACTTTTAGGCTAAAAAAATATATAAATTAAAAAATTAGCAACTTATAAAGTGTAATAAACTCAAAATCATATGTCTGCTGGAAGGTACGGCGTGTTCTGAATGCCTCACTCTGAAAGGCAGAAGGCTTAATCATCATCATGTGTACGATGTGCATCTGAAGAGTCTGTTTAGCACACAAATTTACATCCTCTATAACCATATGTCCCAGACTCAACGTGCTCCTCGGCAGAGTTCCGCTGTGCAGATGGGGTTTGCATCGGGAAATCGGCGCAGTGCAACCAGATCATCGACTGTGCAGATGCCTCGGATGAGAAGAACTGCAGTGAGTTTGTGTTTGTGCTCCCTCCCAGCAGCTGCTCCCTGATCATTCCTTGTTATGTAGCCGTTAATTCCTGGGCGTTGCTGCTTGGGATTCCAACACCTGCCTGGGCTCCTCCAGCTTGGCGTGAAAATTAAACCATGAGGCTTCTCAGTCTGCCTTAGGTGTGTGGTAATCCTCTGTCTCTTTCCAGATAATACAAACTGTGCTTACTTCTATAAACTTGGGATAAAATCTTCGGGATTTGTCAGCTGTAATTCGACTTCCCTCTGTATACTGCCCGAGTGGATTTGTGATGGATCTAATGACTGCGGCGATTATACAGATGAACTAAAATGCCCAGGTAACTGTGAAAAAGTAAAAAGAAAACCAAACACAAAACATTAATTTACCTTTTAAACAAAGAAGAAAAGTCCTATTTGGGAAGCAAGAGTGTTTCTTGTTGTGTTGCAAAATGTTTATTGGGTCAATGCTGGTTTGTTTAACATAGAGATTAATACAGTGCTGAATGCAGTTTATTCACCTTTATTTTGTGCTTCCTGGGATTATGTAAATTACCACAAATGAAAGCTGATTTTTTTTCTGAAGCAAACTGTAATGTCTAGCTTTCTATTTCCTCCAGGTTAGGCCTGTCATTTATCATTTTTAAGTAAAACATGAGTCATTAAAATGTCAAGCTCATCAAGCATCAGCATAATCACTCAGGAACTTTCATTAGCTACAGCTTTAGTAGGTGGTATTTCTTTTCTTGATGACTTGGTTTACTTTCTCTTTTATTTGGTGGAGGTCCTTGGAATAGGCAGCCAGAGTAGAATCCAGGGTTATTGATTTTGTGATAGTTCTGGTATTCAGCCAGGAGAAAGGGATCATGACAACTTGAGCCCCAGACACAGGACTGAGGTTATATTTAATGTTAACCAATGAATTATTCACAATATTCAATTCTTACCTAATGAAGGAAGGCATTTATGTGTTTGCTCCATTTTCATCCAGAACCCTTTGTTTGAGTTTGAGAATATTAAGTACAAAATTAAAACATTTTTAATTTCTATTTGTTTTTAGTATTGATTCATCCTAGAGTGAAATTGACCTCCTGTTGACCAGTAACTCTCATTCCTCTAAGGACTAGTGTTAAATAAAAGTAAATATTTACTAAATAATAAATTTTATTAGTTTGTAAAATTAAAACTTCTGATTTTTTGTTGTTCAATGCCATCAAATTTTTGCATAGCAGTGGACATTATCTGATTCTTTCCATTTAATATTTTCTTTTTCTGTGTGATAATCCTGTTGTGTCACCAGAAGGTTCTATTAGAATTCTCATATACCTTGTGCCAAATTTATTTGATGAAAATATTACCAGGATCCAGAGGAGCCTAGGAGTTCAGCACTACTGTCAGCCAAGCTGTCACTAAGAACTTCCAACACTCTCATAAAAGAGATGTATATTAAGTTAAAGTTTCCATTCTAATCTCTACATTCTCCAGATTATCTCTTAATTATGTAGAATTTATTCTATATAACGCTTCATTAAGCTCAAAATAGCACCATTTGCTGTATTTTTAGACAAAGAAAAGGTTTTTTTCCACACCAAGGAAAATGTTGAGAGCAGTGTGCTACAGCTTCAGTAAACTAATGTTGCATAAGTACACTAATGTGCATTTTATTCCATTGTCCATTTATTTGTATTACTTCTCTCTGAATTTCAAATGTGTGCCAAAATGTTCCATCATTTTAATGTGTGTCTAATTGCCTGGATCATTCCTCCCTTTACTTGGAAGCAATACCATTCCCACTCAACCTGCATGTGATTTCCTTTGCCATTTCATTCAAAACTGACCAGCTCTGGCACATTAAGTTTTTGAGTGTTGTTTCTGTTATGAATATTGCAATTCCCATTAACACTTTGGTTCAGTGTCATTGTTCCTACAGAAAATTACAGCAAAATACTCATGGATGGTAGCTAAACTTAAGGAATCCTTAATATCTACCAAGTCATCACAAATGTCCCACTTCTTTATTCTTTTTTTTTTTTTCATTCATACAGCTATAAAAGCCATAAATGTTTACTTTACCTTTCCTTTTAAAAGAGAGGAGGCTGAAAGCAAATCCAGTACACTGAGAGAATAATGGAAACCATGGAAGAGAGTTTCAGTGGTCTCCAGTGCTTGGAACTCCATCCTGGGTTTTCCCAGTACTTTGCTTAAGATTTTGAAAATAAGCTGTTATTACACTAATATTTGTACTTGCATCATGAAACTTTACATGTGGCATGTTCTCTTTCTTCATGCTTGGTTTCTAAGCATTCATAAAAGTCAAATTTTAAATTACTTTCTGACTCAATAAAATTAAAAAGACAAGGGAGAACTTTTTAATTTCTGACCAAGTCTAAACCTCTGGCTCCAGTATCGCTGGTGTAGCTCCTGTTACTCAGTGCATGCATGAGATTTGTAGTTTCTCCCAGTGACAAAAATACTGCCACGATTAGATTATGTTGTAAATGACAGCAGAAAGTTCAGAAGGGCAGTTTCTTCAGCAGGTGTAAAACAGCAAGCAGTGCTGACCTGCCTGACCTCAAAACCTATAAACTGAACTACTTCCCTCTCTAGGGCTTTTGTTTAGTTTGTAGCTGTGCTCTGATTCTTCACTAAAAAAATAAAAATAACTATTTCAGCTCCCTAAACTACTTAGCTGTCACTTTTTGTTTTATTTTTATGAACACAATTTATTTTTGTTTTCCATTTTTAGGCGTAAACACTTTGTCCATCAGTATTCAGAAATTTAGCAGAAATGTATTAGGCTCCTAATCATACTAGTAGAGACCATTTTACATTACATTCTTTATTTTATCACAGTTCAAAACAAACCCACATGTGAAGAAAATTATTTTGGTTGTCCTAGTGGAAGATGTATTCTGACCACCTGGCTTTGTGATGGGCAGAAAGACTGTGAGGACGGAGTAGATGAATTGCACTGTGGTGAGCATTTTGTCTTATTTGTATTTTTCTAGTCACTAATGCACTTTGGAAACAAGGAAGTGGGCATTTATATCTCAGGGATTGTATAAAAACGTCTCTAATGCTGTTTTTTCAGATTCAACTCTAATACTTCATACCTTAAATTATATTTCATTCCAGAATGAAAGGCCTTTATTTTTTTCTCTCTTAAGGGTACATTTATATACAAAGTTTTCTATTACTTTAATATTTAACGATTCCACTAATTCTTCACAACTCCTCATTAGAAGAGTTTTACAGATATAATGAGTTTGAACCAGTATCTGGAGCCCAGCAGGAAATACTCAAACCTCAAAGTAGGTGTAGCTTTGCACCAGAGGCCACACAGATAAAATTATTTAATGTAATGACAAAAGAGATATAAATAAAATACAGCATGAACTGTGAACTGGGTTAAGGGTATTTTCTGTCTCAGATCTTCTCACATTCTTAAACTTTACTTTGAGGCAAAAAGCAAGTTGGTTTTACTCCTAGTAAGAGCTGGTCATTTCAATTTGTATGGATTACCTGAATGGATTATTTTTGTAAAGGAAATTTTATCAGAAAGCAGTGTTAAATTTTTCTATTCCTCATTTAAATAAAGCCTGAAATTTGGGAATTTTTTTTAGTTTTTTTGGGATTTTTTTTCCCTTTACTTCTTACCATGACTGAACTTTTTATATTATTCTCTTCATGACCCAGTTCCCACTAACATGCTTACATATTTGGTTTGCAGTTTGCATTGTATATTTTTATCTTATAGCTTTGAAATTAGGAAGTGCTGTGCACTGTGACAGTCAGAGTCTTTTCTGTTGGCCACATTTGTCAAGCATAACTTGGTGCTTACATTTCCAGGTGTTATACACTTGTTTACTGTAAACTGAATTAGCTGATTTTTGTGGGCAAAAGGGAAGGGGATTAAGTCAGTGATTCTCTCCCCATTGATTGCTCTTACCCATTTTGGTGATACCTGTTACAATGCTCTCCTTTAAATTCAGATTCCATTGCCTAAAATTCTTTTTAATGCTAATATTAAAATTTGTTGCCATCAAAATCAGTTGCAGCAAAATAAAGTTTATTCTTAAAGAAAGAAGCCTGGGAAAAATGGAGAATCTGATTTTTTCAGAAAAGAATAGCATTGCTTTAGGACAGTTTTGCAGTCTGATTTTTGAAATGCAGAAGCTCTTTTTCCAATGTATAGAATTTTTTCTTGTGAGAGAAAATCACATGAAATCTTTTAAAGATGGATGGAATACCAGGCCTGTGCTCTCTCTGCCCTTCTACCCAAATAAAGCAGTTCATTGTGGCTGTAGCATCTGTTAAATATGCAAACCAGGCTTCAGTTTTTAAAAATGTTTATCCTCATGCCACTTGTGTAATATATTTGACAATATTGGAATGTGTTTGGAGTGTTTCACTGTTTATTTTTAAAAATGTGTTGGTGAATGCAAACTCTTGGATAAACTGATAATATGCTGAATAACAAGATTAGGATTTTAGAGTATTAATACATGTTTAATAATGTAATTTAATGTAGTGTTTTAATACATGTTTAAACTGGGAAGAGAGAAGAGACCAGTGCAAAAAATCCTAAACTGTGGTTCAAAGTGCAGGGAAGGCAGTGATGTCGTGAACCTAACAAATGCAGGGCCTGGTGTCATCCCCAGATTCATCCTGCTCGTGGAATCAGTTTGCTTGCTCTGCAAACAAGTGCATCTCCAAGCAGTGGACCTGTGATGGTGAGGATGACTGTGGAGATGGCTTAGATGAGAGCGATGCCATTTGTGGTGAGTAGGGTCATTTCAGTTCTGGGTTGGGTCAGGTCATGCTCAATGAGGGAGACCTTGGGAGTGTTCCAAGGAGAGGCTGGGAAGGGAACAAGGAAAGAATCTCCAAAGGGTGTGAGGGATCTCCTCCCTCAGCTGTTGTTTTGATCTTTTTAGCCTTCTGATGTTTGCATTTTTGTAGTGGAGTTTTCCATGGACTTTTAGGTAAATGAAAAGTGATGTTTTGTAAAGTGTGCATTCCTCGCTGGAGGAAGGACAATTAATAGACATCTAATTTGACCAATGTAGTTCGAGAAGTATTAACATCATCCTCCAATCTCTGGTTGTTGTCCAGGATCTATATAAATCAGGGTCAAAAAATAAACACCTCTCTTTTTGCTCCAACAGCTGAGTGTGTAAGTGTTGTTCTTTCGTGTCTGTCTAGCCACACTCAGCCCCCTCCAAACAGCAGATAGTTTCCTTTTTATGGGAACCATAAGGTTTGTGTAATTTTATTGATGCCTAAAGAGGCTGACCTGGAACAGAAGCAGGGCAGAGTTAAAGAAAAAAGGCAGGTATTTATTAAAGCACCTTCAAAGGATACAACTTGGGCAGTACAAGAGCCTGGCCACAGCTCTGCCCAAGATGGACCCAAGATGGATGATGGGTCACGAGATTTCACACTTCTGTAGGTCTTGGTCCATTTACATATTGGGGTTAATTGTCCAATTACAGCCTCAGGTTATGAAATCCCATCCTCCCAGATTGCTCTCCTCAATTCCTATAAAAGTTGTTTGTACTTCTTGGGCTGGAAGCTGCAACAGTGTCCTTGGTTCTGGGGCTGGAAAAGGAATGTTTTGTCTGACTAAACTGTGAGGAGAATTTGCTAACACTTTATATGAAGTTCAGAGTCACACACTAAGTCAGCACAGAATCTAAAAAGTGTAAAGCTAAAACTTAAGGCATCACTATCTGTAAAGTTATGAATGGAAAACCAGCCTGGGCAAAAGGACAGCCAGCCTGTTCTCCAGTTCTTGTCCTTGAGGTAAAACCCCTGTTTGAGTATCAGGTGTTAAAGACCCTAAAGTTACTGTATTTTGGGGTGGTTTTTTTTTAATTTCTTTTTTCTAGCTCTTTCTTCTATTCCCTCTAAAATTTCCTATACCATAAGCATATATTGCATGATATTCCTCTCAAATTCCCAAACCCTTCAAGTTGCATAAGGAATTGAAATTTTTCTTTTCATACTAGGGCTCAACAGAATTGGAAATGTATTAGTGAATTCTTTTCACTAATCACAATTGTGTCAAGTCATGCTGTCACAATTTAGTGATCATTTACATTTATCTTTATTCTCTGTATTTTAAGTTTCTTTTTAAAATTTTAGCTTTTAACTCTTAAAGATATGTTCCTCTTCAAAAACCCTCTTACTTAAAGTCCATTCAACAAAGAATATTTCATCCATATTTCCAGTGTATTATCACAGTAAAAATATTGTTGATAACTGGAAGTGTTAAGTAGACAGAAAAAATCTGGTTTAAGAAAGTAGCTGCTTAATCAAACAAAGATGTAGAGATGCCAGTAAATGAAAGGGATGGAGGTAGAACTAATATGGTAAAATATTAATTATTTAGGGCACATCTCTCAAAGAGGGAAAAATCTGGGTGTGAAGAAGGGGGAGTTAAGGCTGTATTTCTTCTTAGGATCTTATAGCTTCTTGGATCTGAATTACAAGAAAAGAGATCAAAATGGCTTCAGATTTTTCATTCTAAAAAAAATCAGTATTTTTTTTAACGCAAAGTTTAATTCCAGAAATATCAAAAAATGGCAAATGAGTGTATATGAGAGAATATATTTTAATATTTTATTAAATTCTAATTAAAACTAGTAGAAAATGCACAGTCTCCTTTTTAGTGAAGTATATATTGAACTTATCTAAGAGAATACATTAAGGGATGGATTGCACAAAAATTTGCTTTCAAATGAAGGAAGTTTAACTCTAGGGTATTATATTATCTGAAAAATAGCCAAAAAGAAGATTAGTCAGGTAAATAATATATTGAGTTAGTTGGATCAGAGCTGTCAGGTATTTTTTACTCCCACTGCTGTTTTACTTGGTACACATTGTTTTCTTCCCTGTGGGACTGATTAACAGAAGTTTGGAGTGCCTTTGGCTTCCTGGCACAGAGTTTGGTGATGTGGGGATTATGTGGTTTGCAAGATCATTTCCTTTATCCAGTCAGTCCAAACGTGCAGCCAAAGTTACTGACCAAAACTGGTTTATTCTGCTGGATAGTTTCCATAAAGTGTGAGAAATTGAAGAGGCTGAATAAATGAATCGAATGGAAGAAATAGCAGATGGTCAGACTTTGACTGTAAAAGGATCCTGGCCAGTGGGTTTATCATAGTGCACGGAATGAAATAATATCCGAGATTTTAAAACCAACCCCCTTTAATCATTGCCAGTCTCCAAAAAAACACAGGTTAGGATATTCCAGCTGGGGATATGGGATGGTTCAGTGCTGAGGGCTCCCCTGCTGTGTTTCCCCAGGCTCAGTGACCTGTGCTGCAGACACCTTCAGCTGCCTGGGCTCCCACGCCTGCGTGCCCCAGCACTGGCTCTGCGACGGGGAGCGCGACTGTCCCAACGGGAGCGATGAGCTGTCCACAGCCGGCTGTGGTAGGTTTGGCAAAAAATAAATGTTATTTTCTGTGGTGGTTCTGGCTTGTTTTTCTCTTTGCCAAGGTCAGGGTGAATGATACACAGGAAACGTAGGTTTTGAGTTCAGACTTGCCTGTTTATTTTTTCTTATCTATTTATGAGGTGTGAGTTCTAAGTAGCAAGTTTGAGAAACGAGGTAAAATGGAGTGCCTCTAACTCTTTCCAAGGTTATTTAAGCAGTAATCACCCAATAACAAGGTGACACCTATATTATTTGTGTTTCTGACCCAATAATGACCATCCAAGTCCCGCAATGTGGACCTTTTTCACCCAAATACAGAAAACCACCCAAACCC
This sequence comes from Sterrhoptilus dennistouni, assembly GCA_013397095.1. NCBI lineage: Eukaryota > Metazoa > Chordata > Aves > Passeriformes > Zosteropidae > Sterrhoptilus > Sterrhoptilus dennistouni. The sequence continues at coordinate 1,335,234 of VWZU01008212.1, read as the reverse complement.
ATGAAGAAGAAGAAGGTGAAGAAGGAGGACTCAGACAACACCCAAAATCCTCCATCTTGACTCACATGTATTACTATATACTAAAACCCCAAAATCCAGGTTTCCAAAATTCCAACAATTTTCATGCTATTCCATGTTATTTTCGTGTCCACTTTGCTGGTGAGGATTGCTGACCCACGTGTGAGCACACAAAGCAGGATCCTTCTCAGTTTTACTCAGCCTGACAGCTGCAGGCTCTGCTGACACACACTGAGGTGGCCCAGCTGGAGATGAGGATGTGTGGCACGTCATGGGCATTGTGCAGTGTTTGCTGGGGAAAATTGGCACATCAATGACTACAGTTGTGTTGCTCTTCCTGAAGAAAACTCTGCTGCTTGTGCCAGGGAGGCTGTGCATCAAGAAGGGAGGTGCAGGTTCTGTCTTCAGTTTATTCTGGCTAATTGTTCAGATCCTGACATCTCTTGCCCCATAAAATGGGCATTACTTCCAGTCTTCCTGAGACACGTTTCCATTAGCAGTGTCAGGAGTTTAGTAATAGTTTCATTGGAGGGCATTTTTTTATTAATATATAAAAATAATATATAGATATATTCTCTATATTTTGAGTGTTTCTAGTCTTCAAAGAGCATTTGCTCAGGAGCGGCCAAATATAAGGACATCTCTTCTTCCCAAATATTCTTTTCTTCAGAGCCAGACCTTAGTTTAGCATAGACAGCATTGACTTCTGAAGCTTTTCTGTCTTGGATTACAGAAGATTTTAGCTATCTTTACTTCTATACCTTTCTTTGTGATGAGTTGCTTTTTCTGGTATTGAGTTGTGTGATGCTTTTTATCTGACTAAAAAGTTATGACTATTTCCATTGAATTCACTCAAATTCACTTTTCATTTCATCTTTGTGTAAGAAAATCAGCTGTTTATCTGATTGTTCTCAATTTCTTTTTTTTTTTTTTATATGCTGTATTTTCCTTAGCTCCCAATAACACTTGTGATGAGAATGCTTTCATGTGCCATAACAAAGTCTGCATTCCCAAACAGTTTGTTTGTGACCACGATGATGACTGTGGAGATGGATCAGATGAATCCCTGGAATGTGGCAAGTATAACAAAAATAGAGTAAATAGAGCAATTTTGCACTGCTAACTGTAAGGCATTCTTCAGGGTCTGGTACTCTAAAGCACTATTGAAAAAGAAAGCTCTTGTTTTTTAATTTTTTTTATTTCTCACTTTTAAATTATGCATTAATACAGCTTGGAATTAATTTGGATCTGGAGCTACAGTGACAAATTATTTCTCATAGTGTCTTACAGTTGATTCCTAATAATATTTAAGAGAAATTTAAAAGTATGTTCTAGGATTTCTCATTTACTTAGTATATCTTTATTAGATATATTTTTGTCTGTCTCTCTATATGTTTTTTTCTGTCAAATAATCAAACACGTCTGTCATTATTATCACTGCATTTAAATTATATCAACTACAACCATATGTGAATGTTTAATTTTCACCATTCACATGAATTTAGGGTTTCTTATGTGTTCTGGATGTCTGTTCAATGTACCTGGGCCATACTCAGAAACATTAATCTATATAAATAATATTTATGGAAAATATAGAGCAAATATTGCCTTCAAAATGACAAATTGGTGATTATCATGCCTGGATTTGGGGTGTCACAGTCTATAGACTTTTCTAAGTTTTTCTACTGCTTTGTCAGTTTTAGAACTCTGAATTAAGCCACCATGTTCTAAAAAGCAGATGCCTGTTTGTAGTTTATTTACTTCATTATACAGATATATATATATACATTTTGTTGTTGTTGTTGTTGTTGTTGTTGTTGTTGTTAGAAATCCTCTTTCACTTTGAAAATATATCCATTCTCTGTGTTTCGATTTTGTGGCCATCTTAGAAAATGTGTGTTTAGTGTGGTTAAGATGATTTGGTGTTCGGCATGTTTTAAAGAGAAGACACACAGCCGTAAGCACAACACGAAAATATTTGTTGGGTATTGTCAAGCTGTCTCCTAATAACAGGAATAAATGAAATAACACCAAAAAGAAAAGGCATTTGTGATTGAGAGCTGCATAAATATGTTTCACTTCTGTGTGAATTTTGTCATGACTTTATGGTACTGCATAAGAGAATTTCATTTCTTTGCTGGTAGCCACTTGTATATGAACACGACACTCTGCGTCTCTAAATGGAATAGTAAATTTTTTTCTTTGTATTGCCTCAAATCTGCAGAATTTTGTGTTGAAGCTGTGAGAGCACTCATGAGGTGACTTGTGGCTGTTTTTGCAGGGTACCGTCGCTGCCGCCCCGGGGAGTTCACCTGTGCTGATGGACGGTGCCTGCTGAATTCCCAGTGGCAATGTGATGGGGATTTTGACTGCCCAGACCACTCTGATGAAGCACCTATCAACACCAAGTGCAAAAGTTCAGGTTTGGGTGTAATTTTTTTGATAAACACGTGTGACCTTTCTTTTTTGAGAAAGATGGTTTAGGGTTTTAGGTTGTCAAATGTAAAAAACCTCATAGCTTAAATTCCCAGTGCTTTCATGGTGATATTGCCTATGTCTTACAAACAAGAAGTGATCTGAGCATCCAGAACTTCAGTTCACAAAGTCCAAGCCACCAGTTCCTATGGAATAAAAGAACAGACACTTCCTTAATGCATAACTCCTGTTGATACAAAAATATTCATTTTGTAATTTCCAAAGTTTCTCACTTGCTCTAATGATGGTTACTCTGTTCCAGACATTCATCACACAAAAGGAGTTTGTACAAAAGGGGGTGCAAAGTTGCTCCCACTATAAATAATAAACAGTGCTTTAATTTTATTAGTAAATTATTGACTAAATTCTATTGGTTTTGTTGTTATTTTCTGCTTACATTAGTAAGTTTGATGAGGTCTGACTGGTTTTTGAGAAAGACATTAGTCCTGGTCTGAATATGTTTTTCTATTCTGTGGCTTTTTGAAAGACCAATTCTTCCATCTGGACCTTAGGATTTCATTGCACTGTAGCCAGGTTCTTTATAACTATTTTGATGGAAAAAACTCATCTGCTGTGATGTGAGGCATCTAGGAGAGAACCCATGTTTTTTAACTTTTGGAAACTAGAATTGTGTTGTGTGCAGAGGAATATGTAGAGAATTTTCCATTATATGAAAACAAATATGTAGGAGGGAATAATTAACTTTTGTCTTCACCCATTTTTCAAGGAGTGGAATAACCTTTGAAGACACTGAAAAGTGAAAAGTTATTATAAAGCTATCAACAAGGAATAAATATTCAATTGTTACACAATTTATTTTTCCTTTTGCAGTTGGTCCATGAGAAAATTAATTCCAATTACTAATAGATGACACCAAGTTGTGTGTTCTTTTTTGTTTTTCCAGAGCAGTCATGTAACAGCTCTTTTTTTATGTGCAAAAATGGCAAGTGCATTCCTCAAAGCGAGGTTTGTGATAACAAAGAAGACTGCAGTGATGGGTCTGATGAGAAAAGCTGCCACATTAATGAATGCCTCAGTAAGAAAGTCAGTGGCTGTTCCCAAGATTGTCAGGACCTTCCCGTTGGATACAAGGTGAATAATTGCAAAATGTGGTGGAATATAATGCAAGTTTTTAGTTAAGTGCTTAATGATTATAATAAAGCCCTGCTGTGTGGTACCTCCTTGTAGTGAAGTAGCTTATGTGCCATAATGAGAACATTTAAATTTTCATTTTCTGTAAGCAAACAATGACCAATTGTATTTAAAAAATACGTACAGTACATATTTTAAAGCTTTAAAGATCATACAGTGCTTTAAATACAACAAATCATACTGGTGTATACAGAACATTTAAAATCAAAGAGTAAACATTTTAAAATGCATAGGAATGAGCAACAGAAATAGTGGTTTTCTCCAGTTTGTTGGTTATTTGGGGTTTTTTTTCCCAAGATGGAGACTCTTAGAGAAATATTTAAACAAAATAATATCACCTTGGTAGCAGAATAAAACTGTTCATTGTCTGCATGTGAAATTGTTTTTTAAATCACCTGAATCTTTTCTTTGGCCTTGACAAGTAGAGAGGAACAGCCTGCAGTAGATTGTAAATAGTAGCTAAAAACAGAAGAACGACTTTTTCCAGGGTTTTAACTCCGAGGTAACCCTAACTGCACTCCCAAAGTTTCATCTTTGCAGCTGAACGTTGGCCCACTGAGAGCTAAATAAAATCTGTGCAGCATGGCTTAGATCTGCAGCTATTCAACCCTCTGGAACTGTGAGGGTTGAGACAGGAGCTGTTGGGTTCAACAAAAACCTTGTGGAAATGGTGGAGAAAGCGCATCCTGGATCTCTGCAGAGAGAAATTGGGAATATAGGTGGGAATATGGCACTAAGTCTTCTGTAGATAAAATTTATGACCCTTTTTCAAAATCCCTCTGCCCAGTTGTATTTTGCGTCTTCCACATTGCACGTGAGAAACTTGCCAGGATCATCATCAGACCCAAATAAATGTCAGAGAAACAGAGAATATTCTGAGTTAGAAGGGATCCACAAGGATTGTCCTTGTCCAGCTCCTAATCAGCCTCAAGGGTTCTCATTCACATTCCTGTGTTGGTTACAGAGATTGCTAGGTGATATCAAGGATTCCAGGGAAAATAATTAAAACCTGTCTATCTTTACCAAAAAACATATGTATAATTGAAAATGAAGAACTCCATAGGGTCCATCCATCATTAGTTTCAAGGAAAAATCATATCTATATTTTTGAAAAGGTGTGCTTTACTTTTTCTTCAGTAAATGTAGAAACAGTAATTTCTCCTTCTACAGGGTTTTGTTTAGGATTTTTTGGAGGAAATGGTGCTTAGGATCACATCAGCAATATTTGAAAAGAAAAGTAGATATGCCTCCTGTAAACCATACGAGAAGCAAAGTAATTAAGATGTTACTTGAAAAAATGAGATGCATAAAAAGTTTATGATGCTAACATATTCAGAAGAAAGTACACACAGGTGATAAACAGCATTAAAAATGAATGTGTTTGGTTTTCTTTCCCCAGTGCAAGTGCTGGCCTGGATTCCTCCTGAAAGATGATGGCAAAACGTGTGTAGATATTGATGAATGCTCATCTGGGTTTCCCTGTAGCCAGCAATGCATCAACACCTACGGAACCTACAAATGCTTGTGTGCAGAAGGGTATGAAACACAGCCTGACAACCCAAACGGCTGCAAATCCCTTTCAGGTATTACTGTCTAATGTTTTTGTAATCCACAGCTGCATCCAAATAATTTGTGGGGAAAAAAAACCTTAGCCCCAAGGCCTGCGTTACCTTTATATGCAACATAAAAACAGAGTTACTTTGAATTTGCTACTTTTCTCAATATAAAATGGAATGTGACTGTCTCTGAATGCAATAATAAGTTATAGTTTTAGTATGTATAGTCCTCAGCTCATTTGTAGTAAATAGATGCAGTGGTTCTTGAAAGTGTGAATAATTAACTTTATTAGAAAAAGTATTAGAAAAGTTAAAATACATTACTTAATTCTACTTCTGAGTCAGATGATAATAGCATGGTTATGATAAAATTCCATCACCTTTAGAATATTAGAATGTACATCAAACTTCCTCATCTGAAAAGGAGGAACAGGAAAAAATAATAGAAAATGTAAACTCTTTTATAACATGCAAATGTATTCAGTACAGGAGCAGAGTAGGCTGGACAATACATTACGTTCTGGAGTGCAAGTGCAGTAGCTACAAATCCATTAATATATTTTTAATTATCACTGGTAATGTTTTATAGTTGAGATGTCTCTCAATAGAACTAAAATAAAGACAGCTTTTAAAAAAAAACTTTTAGAATAATGTACGTCAGTGTCAGAGATATTTCAGTCATGTCATGAATGAGTATCTGAAAATAAATAATTTTTTATAAACTAGAAAGCCAGGGTTACAAAAAGGCAAATCTGGCTTCAGTTCAGACTTGAAAAATCAAGGTTTTTAGGAGTAGCTATTTCTCTCTCGCTGTACCATGCAGACTAATAAAATCTCAAAAAGCAATGGTCAAAACAGGCTTGGTTTGCAACCATACTAATAGTCAGTGCTAATTTGAAAGGAAATGTTGAAATTAAAACATATGGAATAAAATATATTTCCCATTTAATCTCTGGCATTAAATTAAGATAAAATACGTTGTGGTTCCCATATTACAAAGGCAGAAGAATTAAATTGCATTGAAAGATATACTAATTGATTGCTTTGTTCATTTTTATACTGCATCATTGATCTTTCTTGGAGCATTTGAATGTTTTAAATATTTCTTTCATCCATAACATTGATCAGAGCATGTAACATTTATTTTTCAAACCATCTGTATTTCAGCATTGTATTCCTGATTTTCCATAAATTAACGTAAAAGCTAGTCTAATATATTCTTTCTCCCGGGGTTTAGATGAGGAACCTTTCTTAATTCTGGCTGATCATCATGAAATAAGAAAAATTAGCACTGATGGATCCAACTACACTTTGTTGAAACAGGTATAACCATAGTACCATGCTCTAAGTTTAACTCAATACTTTTATTTTTTCCTAAAGTTTTCAACTGACAGAAACATCATCCTACAATTGGTGTTGTGTGCACCACAGAACAACTGCAGTACCTTCGGAGTTGTTACAATACTTTAAATTGACTATTTTGTCTGGATTTGACATGATTAAAGCTCAGGCAGTTGTTTCATCAGCCATTCTGATGTACTAAAAAAATTATGTTATTTGTGATCCTCTTCCATCACAATGTTTTGTGCAATTTGTCTATTTCAGTTCAAAAACAATCAAAAACCCCCCACCTATTTGGCCATATAATTATATATTATTTGGGCTACTTACTGTCATAATCTAAATCTGTTTTCAGACAGACAATCCCAATATTTATGGTATTACAAAACATGAACTCTTATCTTTGTGTAAATCTAATTTTTAAAGTAATTACTCTAAATTATTATAACAGAGGAAAAAAAAAAAGGTGAAAAACTGCAAAAATAGTCACCCAGTAAATACAGAGCTGCCGTTTTTAGCAGTCTGCTCTCCTTCTATGCTTCATCTAAGTGTAGTTACTTACCACAGATTAGATTTCCAAAATATGTTTTAATAAAAAATATTGGTTTCCTGGAATATTAATGGGTCAACTGTAGGAAATTAATTACTGCCCATCAATATCATTAGTCTTTATTTAAATTCTTGTGTCACTATGCTGTGCACCTTAATGCCACGAGAGAGGTGCTCACAAAAGTAACTATGAAATTAACCATCTTAAATGAAACATTGATTTTATTTAAACTTAGCAAGCATTATGAAAGTCTGTCTGTTCTCCTGAAATCCTTCTGATTCCCTCCCATTTGTATCTCACTGCCTCTCTCCTCTTTTGCTGGTCTACCTGATCATAGGAGCCTGTGAAAAGAGGGGAGCAAGAGGAAATTTTCTTCGTGGTTGGTGCTGACAGAGGGTCCTGCTTTCAATGGGCTCCTCTTGGGTGTGTGAGAGACAGAGCAGCTCCAGCCACTGAACAAAATATGTGTTTTCCATGTTACATCAATTCACTGGGCTGATAAACACCTCTGCTATTGAACCTACTGGTCTCTGCTTCTGCAAAGGCAACGCTTGGTTTTAAAACCAAAGTGGGGTCTTCACCAGCAGAGCAGGGGGGCTGTGTCCCTCCTTAGGACATCCTTGTGTCCTTGTAGTGCCATGCTGGATTTGGCTCTTTCCTGCACATCTGCCGGGTGATGGCAAACACCAGAGGCTCTGGCAGAGGGGCAAACCCACCCTTCTCTCTGTGTATTTGATCTGTGATTGCCATTCTAACAGCTGTCCATATAAATCAGAATAAAGGAGGTGAAAGTAGGAGCTCGTTCAGTCTTGTCAGTTATGTGCCAGCTTTTTCCTCTATTTTCTTTCTTTCTTTTATTTGTTTTTGGTTTTGTTTCTCCAAATACACATGAACAGTACAGCTGCTTGAATTGTGTCTCATGTATCGTCTTTGCTTTCCATTTCCTTCACTCCTAGTCATCAAAATCCTCAGGGTTTCAATAGGCAGAGTAGATAATGTTCCTCCTCGTTATTTGTGATTTTTGTCTCCATGTCTTTAAGTGGGGCACCAAAGGAACACAAATCACAGCCAAGGATATATTGTGTGCTGTGTGTAGCAGAAACAAACCCACAGGTTTAACATGAGAGACTGAGGCAGCTGATGCAATTTGAAATCTTCCTTATTCCTTCTAAAAAGCAGATTATTTGTGAAGTGACAAAGAATTATGCTAGAAGGGCTTAAGTGAGATATGTATATGATAAAGAGGAAATTATGTCTGGACAGAGAACTTTACTGCAGACGTACAGAAACTTTTTTACCTGCAGTTGATGTTCTGATAAAAATTGAAATTAAAATGACCCAAAATAAAACACTTGAAACCAAAGATGTGCAGGCAGTCAATTCTCTGTATTAGTCTCTATCCTCAGGAAACTTTTACAATATTGTGGATTATATAGAGATAAGGCCATATATTTTACTAATTGGTAACTTTGATTTATAGAATGTTATAAAATCATATTAAATAATATTTTGTATTCATTGACCTGTTGTCTCCTTGGTTAAGAATTTGGGGTGGGGGTTTCTCTGTAGATGCAATTATACCAACAGCAGAAAAAGAGCCAGGAAAAGTGTTTTGCAGCCCAGCTCTGACTGACTGAGCTGCAGCTGGTTTTGTGAAAAGCGTGTGCATGTATATATTTTTGAAAAATGAGAGTGGTCTTCCTACACTGAATTGTTTCAGGCTTTTTTTAATGATGATTTAAGCAGCCTAACTACTCTTTTCCCCTACATTTTGATCCAAAAGTAGATTTTCAGTAATTACGCAGTAGTAAATGGTGGAGAAGCCCCATATCAGTTTCTGTTCCATTAAATATTGTTGTCCTTAGTTGTTTCCTTTTGAGCTGGCTGGTCCAGCACATCCCTTCCCAGCAATGAATTGCACTAAAGTGGGAGGTGGCTGATTTACCTGAGAGCAGGATGTCATTGGGCTGATAAGGGAATTGATTACCTGACCTTGAATTTATAGAGGGAATACAGATCACATCCGCTCCTTTCACCGCTGCTGCTCCGTATTTCATTGATAACAACAACCTGGCATTTTAAGGATAATTGTGATGCCACTTCATATCAGAACATTCAGCAGGTTATGGGGCAGATAAGGAAACAAGAGCCATCATCTGAATGCAACCCCCTTCTTCCTTTTCATCTGCTGTTTGGGATGAAAAGCCATTATTGTATGATTGCTCCTCCCAAGCCTGCTGGAGTGCCTCAGATATAATCACCACTCTTTCTCAAAATGTGTTGGCTTTGTAATTGGAGCCACAGGAAATCCCCAGGTGACTGCTGGATCTCCAATTTTCAGGTTTTTTGTATCTACCACCTCTGTGTCTGTGTGTATCCACACACACACACACACACACACACATACATATATATATATTAAAATATATAGAGTACCTACAATATGGCATCTAAAAAGTCAAAACCCCTCTTCATTCAGGAATTAACATCAATGTCTTTTTGCATCACCACCATTTTGAATTCCTGATCAATTTGTATTACCAAGAATTCTTTTTTTCATTATTTAAATGCCATAATGATTATACTATTGCTTGTTTTCCTATCTAGTTCAGCAAAGAAATGTCAAAGTTAGTAATCAGCAGTGAAACTGAGCAAAACTTAGAAGTATTTACTGCTAAAATTCATTTAAATAAGAGTACAGAAAAGCACAGGAGCCTCAATTTCATATATCATTTGCATTTTTTGAAGTGACCCAGTTAATTTGTCACCGTATTTATTTCTGTTACAGTCTTTGTCTTACTCTGTTTAAAAGTAATGTATGGAAATGAGAGGGAAGTGCTTCAGAAATATGCAGACAGCAAAATAAAGCATTAGGAATATTAAATGTCTTTTGCATTCTAAATGCTATCCAGCAGTTTGTGTTGAAACATTTGAATAAATGGACTTTTATTTTCTGTTTTTAGGGGCTGAACAATGTGATTGCAATAGACTTTGACTACAGGGAAGAGTTCATTTATTGGATTGATTCCAGCAGACCAAATGGCAGTCGCATAAACAGGATGTCTTTAAATGGAAGTGACATCAAGGTAATTGGGGATTAATAGTGTCAGTACTAGAATTAAATTTTTTGAGTGTTTTGGGAAATGCTTCTTCATATTTTTAACCCAGATTGTGAGGTTTTGGTGTATGAATACAAACACAGCATGAGCTAGCAAGTCCTAGTAAAATTTAATTGCATTTGTACCTTATTTGAAGTAAAGATAGGGACAAGGAGCTCCTCTATTAAGGAGCTAAATTCCTTATGACTTATCTGACAGTTCAGTGAATTGGCAGTTCCATGTGGTTTCCAGGATGCCAAAGAAAAAAAGAGCTATAATTAGATGTAAGCTGTGTAAATACACTGGTGCATTATTTCTTCCTGTATAAAATTTCCTGTGATCTTCAGCTTGTTTTTGTTTCACCACCACTACATTGATGATTAAAATAACTCAACATCTTTGCTGTGAAGGTTAAAAGTGCTCTCCCATTTCTGCACAGCCTGTCTGGTCTGACTCTGTAGTGGATTAAGTTCACAAATCCACTATTAAGCACATCTGTTGACTTATGTGGACATTTTACCAGAACTGGTGATAAGCAGTAAGGAATTTGTTGTTTATTCTATTATGTCTGACCTTCTGAAACATGGAGTTAAATGAGCAGCAATATTTCCTGTGGATTTTGTTCCCTCATTGCACAGCAATAAATGTGCAGAGAGAAAAGTTTTGTGTTTTTCACTCAGAGCTTGGTGCATGGACTGGCAGACACATCCTCAGAGCAGGTCAGCTTTGGTCCTCCCGAGTTGGGGTTTGAAACTCACTGACTTCAGTCAACCTTGTTTGCATCCTTCACATCAAAATAATTGCTCTTAAAAAGAAAAAAAAATAAAGCAACTGGATGACCAACTTCTGGCACTCTGATTGCTTTGGGAGAAAAGTAAAACCCAGCATGCCCTCAAAAGTTTTACATGTAAGGGGAAAAAAATTGAAGAGAGGCAAGTGTGGGTTTCAAAATCCATTAAATCCTTGAATCGCATTTATTGTCTTTAAACAGTTTCCAAAGCATCCTCCTCAGCTTCTGTCCCTTCTGGATGATTCAGTATTATATAAGGCCTGGAAATTACTCAGACTCTTTTATTTCTAATCTTTTTCAAGAAGAACAAAGAAATTTTCCCAGTCAAAAATGTTCTAAAAATCAGATAGAAGAATATGAAAAAAATACTTTCTACTGATTTTATCATAATTTTACTTTTTAAGAAAAGGTTTCAAAAAGTTTAACAACCATTAGAAGAATATTAAGATGAGTACATGGAGAATATTTCATTTTTCTATCAATTTGAAGTCTGCACAACAAGTGTTATGTTGATGAAAATTTTGCTTATATAGGATGCTATATTCAAAGCAAAAAATCATAAAAATAAGTCCATTTAATAAATTTAATACATTTTTTCATACAAAAAACTGTTTTTCCTCTGAAAAACTTGGCCCAAATTTTGACTCTGAAAGCTAAAAAAAAGATGAAAAAAAATAGCAAAAATTATATACTGTAGCTGTCTAATAGTCTGTCAGTAACCTTTTATCCAGTGCCAAATATTTTTTTTTTGCTCTTTAACTTTTTTATTAGGTTGCCACAGGACATACTTAATAACTGACATTATTTAAAAATATTTCAAATTAAATTATTATATAATTATATAAATTAATATTTATTTATTTAATTATTTTAATGCTGGCGTTCTTATTTGTTATCTAGCAAACCTGTTTACATATTTTAATGTGGGGGGTTTTTTTGTCACAAGAGAATTTTCATGGGTTTTTTCCCTGAAGTGTGAATCTCTCATTTTAATATTGTCCACTTGTTGTGTTACTCTTTGCTATAAATAGATCTGCTCTCAGTGTAAGCGATGCTGTTTGATGCATTGCCTCGGATTCCCCTCGCAGGGGATGGCATTTCTTCAGCACCCCAGCCCTGGGAAGCCTGATGGCATCTCATTTTTCTTCTGCCTCTGCTGATGGAGGAGACTTTACAGAGCTGAAATGACAGCTTTTTCCCATGGGTGTGTTCAGATGTTAGCACAGTGTTTTATGGGGAGTTTGGATTCCAATATTAGTGGAAAATGCAGTCGAAATCTGGACTGTGCCCATTAAGTGCCACGTTGGTGATCTGAGTGCCTGGGACTTGTTGCTGTGACTCCCCCAAGGAAAAGACGTCAGAAAGAGACTCATTATTTTGGTTGATGCTCTAGTGTTGTGTTTAGACAGCTAAACCACAATCTAAATTTTCAGAGTTCTCCATCTCTGCATGAAATGTCCCTTGTGCCAGTGCAGCAGTTGCTGCAATTACACATTTATAAACTGGTGAAGCTGGTAGGGTGGAGGTGTTAGGAAATAAAACATCTTATTCCCATTAAAAAAGCAGTGTATCTTGGAATTTAACTTTTTAGAAAGATTTTATAGGGTGATAAATTATGTAACAACCTGAGAAGGTGCTTTTACATATTCATAACTATAAAATTGATTTAAAGCATCTCACCATTTCCCTTCTTATCTTGAAGGCTTTTCTGTGTCTTCAGATGGTAAATAAATTTAAAACAAGCACATTCATTTATACCTAATGTGGGTTTATACGTGAAGTTTATACTCTGGTGCCCATGCTTTAAGTGATGACGATAACAGTAAATTATAATGTACACCACAGTAATAAACCCATTATTAGTGCTTAAGAAATCTCATAAATTTTCAAGTGTTGGTTTCTGATTTGTGGGGTTTTTGTCTGAAGCTCTAGTTGCACAGACCTATTCAGGGCTTAATCAGGAATAGAATAAGTCAGGATAGATCTTCTCAGGAATAGAATTTTCAAGCCTAGAAGAAACTGGACTCACATATTTGTGAATATTCAAATATTACTGAACACTTGACATGAAGTACTCCCAGACAAGCCAGGCTGAGTCATGCTGTCATGATGAGATTTGTAATCACATATATCCAGAGGAATTTGTTCCAGAATTATCCAAATCACCAGAAACCCTGAGAATAACACATCCCTATCAGCAGTCTGTAGGCTTTCCAGTGGGCGACTAAATTGCTTTTGTCTCTTAACAATGTCATCCTTTGGAAATTTAACCAATTCTTGGGACGTTCCTCATTCTCTTGCCTCACGAAAGTTGGAAACAAGAGCACAGTATTTACTTTCCAACCAGTAACTCTGTGAGTGCTCTCGTGGTCTCTCTGTCACGATGACATATGGCACTGCTGTGACATTAACGTGAAGGATAGGCTGATGGAGAGAAATGGGGACATGAGAAGCAGATGTGCTCAAGGGCACGCTGTGGGCAGAGCAGCCTCATCTCCACTCCGTTCTGTGGAACAAAAATTAGAATAGTGAAGGGGGAAAAGGTTGGTTTGGTTTGTTTTGTTTTTCTTTTTACATTAAGAGAAAACTAGAAAATTAAGATGAAAAATGAAAGATCAAAAGTTTTTAAGAGCTTGTGCATGATACAGAGAAGTTGGTAGTTCCCTCTTTTCAGTGTGGTATGCTCCATTCTCCTTACTAGGAGAAAAGTGTCACATTGTCATAGCTACTTAAGTGTCATTACCTGGGAAATGTTAGTGTTTAGCAGTGCATAATACCTATTTTTCACATGCCGTATGTCACTATCAAATACCCCATCTCTCAATATCCTGCTATCAGGAGCTCTCAAACTGTTGTTCCTTTACCCAGTTATTTAGATGAATCATTAATGTAATTTTTGCTTTTCCAGGTAATTCACAATACAGCTGTTCCCAATGCCCTGGCTGTCGACTGGATTGGGAAGAATCTCTATTGGTCTGACACTGAAAAGAGAATTATTGAGGTGTCTAAACTCAACGGATTGTACCCAACTGTCCTTGTGAGCAAGAGAGTGAAGTTTCCTAGAGACCTGGCCTTAGATCCTCAAGCTGGGTATGAAGCAGCCAATTTTCAGTACCTCCTATTTAATCCTGATTTGATATTAAAATACTGCTATTCAAAAAATAGATAGGAAATAATACTTAGTTTTTTGGGGGGTTCTTGGTTTTCGTTTGTTTGGGGGGGTTGGTTTGAGGTTTTTTGTTTGTTTTAGTTTTGGTTTTATCTAATATTCAGTGACAAGAGAAAGTTGTTGTGTTGATCTGGACTCTACCTAAACAAAGATAAGCAGTGTTTTTCCTAGCTTAAAAATATAACCTGTCTAGTTTACTAGTTTCAAGATAAAAGCTATTTTCTACTAATTCTTAGACCTAGAATTTAATTTTCTTGTAACTTTACTCTTTCTTCCCTGTAAAATTTGGGAGGGAGGATGGAGACCTTTGTTTAATCTCTTCAGGATAAGAATACATGGGATCTTGTGGTTGCCTGGGCATCCCTGAGTATGCAAAAATCACTCTACAGAGTTAGTACAGAGAATCCAAGTCTTTCAGGCAGGCTTAGATATATAAATAAATAGCCATAATAAACTTACTGGTTTTCTTCTTGTTGTGTATAGACAGCTTTCCAAAGCTGCTTTTACATTTCTATTGATAAACATAACTCTTTGTCCATTTATTTCAATATAGAATTTTACTGGAAATAAAAAACTGAAATTCAGAGTTACGATTTGAAATGTTGTTACTTGCATCTTGGGTTGTTTTTTTTTCTCAAAAATGAGAAATGCTTAGTGAATTATCCTGCTGCTGTCATGCAGTTTGTTTCCAAAGAAAACACTTTTGTTTGGAGAGAGTGGAGAAATTTCCCTCTCTCTGCTGCTTGTGTGGAGCAGGCTTGGTGCCAGCATCTTGCACCTGTGTAGGATACCTGTGACTGTTCTTGGGGCCACCATTTCCTCCTGCACACAAATTCTCTTCCAGGTGGTTATTAAGGATATGAGCTGCATCTGGATTTTGGAGAGCCTATCCAAAGCCTGTAGAGCAGAATCAGCTTCCCAGCTGGAAAATCTGTCCTGAGGTTCTGAGCAATGGCACATGACAGCAGCCACATGCATCCCTGTACTAAATAATGGGATTTTTCTTCCTTTATGGCAAACATGCTCTGCATTGTGGTTAAATAGCATGTTGAGGGGAAAACTGCTGCTCACCTTTCTGACAGTCTTTCTGTTTCACCCATTTTTAAACTCTCTGTGCAAGAAGCTGTTTTAATGTTTTGGAACTAATACTTCTTGAAGCAATTCAATTTGCATTATGTGGCCGTTGACACCAAAAAATTTTGTAATATGTGTAAAAAAATAAAAGTAGATGTAATACCATATTTCTGATAAATTTAGTAGTGGTGCCATTTATGGAGCATGTGAGATTCACAAAGTCCAATTTGGGTGGTGCTTCAAACTCTAAGATATCAATAATAAGCCATTTAAATGCACATTTTACTAGTTGGTAATCAATTTTTATCTGTAATCAATTTTTTTCTTTTAAATCAATCAATGATTTTATTTATTGCCTTTAATAAAACCACAGCTAGCATGAGGATTCCTATTCAAACCCTTTACATATTCATCACACCTATTTACAGACAGGTCTAGAAAAACGCAAAGATTTCTTTGGAAGGTGGAAATATTGTAGAGTAATTACTGATTTATTCTTGAGATCAACTAAATAAATTAAGCATTGAGTCATGGAATGGTTTGGTTTAGAAGAGACCTAAAGATGATCCAGTTTTCAACTCCCAAGATGGGCAGGGATGACCCCAGGTTGCTCAGAGTCCCATCCAACCTGGTCTTGGACACTTCCAGGGGTGGGGCAGCCACAGCTTCTGTGGTCAATTATTGATGTTTTGGACTAGAGATGGTCAACTGTTGATGTTTTGGATGAGGGATGGGGTAGCCACAGCTCCTGTGGTCAGTTTTTGATGTTTTTCAGGTGCTGTGTTTTGTTTCCCAGATACCTGTACTGGATTGATTGCTGTGAGTCCCCTCACATTGGCCGTGTGGGGATGGATGGATCCAGGCAAACTGTGGTGGTAGAAACACAGATATCCAGACCCATGGCTCTCACCATAGACTATGTCAACCACAGACTGTACTGGGCTGATGAAAACCACATTGAGTTTTCTGACATGGATGGGTCTCACAGACATAAAGGTTGGTCAACACTTCAGTTGTTTGGTATTTTTCTTTTTGATGCTTTCCATGTTATATATAATCATGTAAAAATTTCCCTTTAAAGCCTTTTTCCAACCTTTTCAAAGGTGAATCTTATCCTTTTATCAATATTTTAAAATCTGTTTTTCATTTTAGTTCTCTGTTATGGATATGGATAGCTTTTAAATGTGCAGTACTATGTGTTTGTGGGAAATATGTCAAATAGAAAAAGAAGCTCTAGGAACAGCAATGAGGCAGCCCTGTCAATTTTATACTCTGGCATATACAGACATGTTCTTGATTAAGTTACAAAGTGAATGAAACTTTGAGTGAAAAAACTAGAAGGGATAGATCTTCTGTGCCATGTGTCAGAAATGGGCTAAAATCAGCCTTTTCTCCCACCCCAGAAAGCCTGGAAAAGCCACTAGTCTGCTCAGTATTTCAAATGTAATTTGGGGCTTTCCTGGTAGATGGGTGAAGTAATAACTTTGGAAACACTTATGTAACGAACTAGTCTTTATCCCTGTGTTTTGCTTCTCACCTGACAGATAATTAAAAAGCTCATGTCATTTATCTATAAAGTATTAAAAAAAATTGCACTGTGATAAATAGTTCTCATATTCCAAACTGTACAATTAAAGATCTTTCATTTTAATTCAAATATATGAAATAGTATCAGTCTTCTAAGTTTTTGTTGGAGTTTTATTTAAGATGAAATTGTTACCTGAGCTCCCTCCTCAATCTTTACCCAAATGTCAGCACTGCTGCATTGCTGGCAAAACTTCATGTATTTGGGGGTTTTTTAGGCTTTTATCTCATACTGGGTGCCTCCAGGTCCTGTCCAAACCACAGTTGATGAAAAAGCTACTTTATTTTCAGATCAAAGCTTCACCATGAAATAAAATTTAAAAAAAAAAAAAAAAAGTCAAAACAACAAGCTTTCTAGCCCTTGTATTCATGAATTGTAGGTTATAAATACATCATGAATAATTCAATGGCAGTTGTCTGAGATGGTAGATTGGAGACACTCTAGCAGTAGCTATGGGAGCTGTAAACATTCCCATTAATCTCAGCATAATGTCCATGGTTTTTTCGGGACAAACACCGGTCAGTGGTAACCTGCTCACCTGAGCAGCCACTCACTCAGACATAGCCCTGAGCTGGGCTCCTGCTGACAGTCTGTTCTTCTGACAGAGGAAGCAAAGCTTCTCTTGATGTCTTTCCCTGTGCTGCTATCCTGCTATTGTCCTTCTCATAAAATTATCCTCCTACTCTTCTTTCTGGATCTTTCAAAGGAAAGAAGTAAATAATAGCCAGTGTGTCTCTCTGAGCCCTGAACTGGCTGTAGTGGTCAAACCTTTCACCGTCTTCCCTTTTAAAAGCCTGAGAGTTTCAGAATTTTTCTTTCCTCAAAAATGACCCCTTGTCACTAAAGTCAGGAGATAGCTGCAAAATTCCAGTCAGACCACCTTCAGTGTGCATTGCCTTGGTCTCCAGCCTGTGGGGTTCTCCTGCACAATTGGGTAATATCAGTTCCAACTGCTTTATATCTGCACTGTTAATGTCTCCTTCTGAGGATGCCTGATCCTGGAGAAGAAGGGAATTTGTCACAATGCCACAGCAAATTTATCCACATTTGGTACTAGTGAAGTATCTGAGGCAAGCTCCAAAAGCAGCAGTGACCTCATGTGAAGCTGATGTCGTGCTGCTTTTGAGGACATGTCTCTTGGAAATCCAGATGGTGTATAAATATTCAATCCATAAGAAGTGAGCTTTGGGAGAAAGATCCTGAGTTATTTAAATTATGTGAAAGCAAGATTTCTGCTTAGCCAATTGTCGTAGAGGATGAGGTTGGAAGAGACTTCATGGATCACCCAGTCCAACCTCATGGACTACCTAGTCCAACCTTTTCTGGGAAAAGCGTGGTCTAGACGACCCATAACCATGTCAAGCTGCATCATAGGAGTGCCCAATCCACCATTTCCCTGGGAAGATTATTCCAACAGCTCAGTGTTCTCATTGTGAAAAGTTTTCCTCTTGTCTCCTTGAATCGGAATCTTCCCAAGGTGTTCCCATCACACCTCACCTTTTCCATGTAAAAAGGGAGTCTCCTTTTCTTTACAGGCTTCTTTAAAGTCTAGGATGTGGTGATGAGGTTTCTCTTCCTTTCTGAGGGTGAAGCCCAGTTCTCTCAGCCTTTGCTTCGTGGCAGCTTCCTAAGCCTTGGATCATCTTTGTAGTCCTTATCTGGATCCTCTCCCGCCTGCCCACACCTAATGCAATTTATCACTGTCTCTTGTCAGCAGTTTCACTCAAAACATCATTATCAAATCAAAATGAAGTTGTAGAAAAGTTTTTGTGGATTTTACAAAACAATGATAGAATTCTTAGTGTCTAAAACAGATGAAACAACCCCGTGGGTGCTCCAAGAGGAGCTTTGACAGTTTTGCAGAGTTCCCACATAATGATCAATTTGCCTTTAGTCAGAGTCTTTTCCCTTTCTCCTGGAACAACCGACCAAATAAGACTTTTAGTTTCTTCGTGATTCACCACAAGACTGCAAATCTTTTGGAAGATGAAATTTAGCCGTTGTAAAATAATTATTTTAATAGGGGAAACTCAGAAGTTCAGTGTTTGGAACTGTGATTCCCCCTTGGCTTTCTGATATCTGTAATCCACAATGATAAGCACTTAAATGAGAAAGATTAGGTTTTATCTCTTGTGATAACTGTGTTTCTTGAAGGCATGTTTTTCACACAAATTTCATGGTCTGTTTTCCTTTGTCATTTTGGACATTTTGTATTGTCAAAGTCAGCTAAGGGGGAGATGGTTGGGTTTGCCCTTATCCTTTGTGTTTTCAAATGGAGAAGGGTAAAAGCACAGATAGAGCAACCACAAAACACATTCTCATGGAGGAGAGGAAAAAGTCTGAGCCGTGCTATTAATGGCAAACTAAGCATTTCTCACCTGTTTCTGTGACCTCTGAGGATAAGGCTGGCTTGCCCTGAGGTTTTTTTTCCTGAAACTATGATTTTTGGATCTTGAATTATCTATTACAAAATGTATCAGAAAATGCCACAGAGATTCCAAAAGACCCAGCAAATGAATAACTCGTCAGAATTAGTGGATTTCATACCATTAAGAGATGGTATGAGACACGGCAGTGTTCTGTGCGCCACATCAGATAATTTAGGATGAACACGACAATCTTAGGATAATTATTGACAAGCTGCTTGTTAAACCAAGGAGTGTTTATTACATGCAATGAGAGTTTACATGTATTTAGATCTTGGTGTTAACATTTTTCCAACAAGTTATGTAGAGTTTTTATTTGTTTGTTTCTTATGAACCTTAAACCTTTTTGAGGAGAACATCTGCTGCTTTTCTCTTCTTCTTCTGCATTTCAATAGGGAAATGATCTTTTATAATTGCCAAGAGAGTCCTAGTAAGAATGTTGAAAACCTGCTAACTAGGCCAGAAATCTTAGAGTGCTTAGGAGCTCTTCTTGGTGCTGGGGGCAGCAGTGACCTTGCTGAGCTGTTGGAAGTTTAATGCTTGGTTATATAAACTCTCTTTAGAGCTTAGCCAGTGCAGCACTGCAGCATTCACAAATGCCATACACTGTAAATGATTAAGCAAATACTGAAGCACTAATCTGGCTGAGCACTAAGCTGGTTTACTTATGTGAGCTTAAAAATAAAATAAAATAAAAAATGTAAGAATTTGTCAGACTTAGCTGCTTTAGGTTCCCACCACCCAGAGGAGATGCAGACTTCACAATTCCCTGGGTATCTGGTTGCTTCATGCAGGTTTTCCCAACCTTCAGGGCTCCTAAATCCCAGAGGTGCCTGCATTCCCCCATTTCCCTTTGAAGACGAGCATTTCAGTATAATGAAATTAAAAATGGGAAATCTGACAGTCTGATTTAGGAAGCACAGAAACTTCTCTGAGATTAGGCCTCAAACTGTGTCAAGTTGATGCTTTATACTGTAAAAAGAAAAAGTTGGGCGCTTCACTCCTTCATCTGACAGGGACGTGGAAATTAAGCAATGGAAATGTGTTGCACTTAAACTAAATTATTATTAGTAAATTATTTCTTTAGCTGTAATAATGTTAGCAGAGAATAACTTACCTGGAGTACCTCAGTTTGAAAAAACCCTGTTCTTGAGAGCTTCAGCTTCTGCCTGAATGTTTACAATTGTCAGAATTGGAGAGTAGATATGCAGTTTTTGAAATAACAAGTACAAGATGTTTGGAGATTACAAGCATTCTAATTTTTAGTGCCTGTTATGCCAAAAATTGCTCATTGTAAGGAGTTTGTTGGTGGAAAATGAGTATTTGTGTCTAATTCTGAACTCTCCCACCAGAGTTTTAAAAGAGACTATGTCCAATTGTTTAGAAAATTGTCCTAATGTACAGGTGATCTGAAAGATTATAGAAACCAATTCCTTCTAGATTTATACTGGAAGTTTTCATAGATTTTTCACTTCAAAAATTAGAAAAGTCTGAAAGAGGGTTTGTTTCTCAAAGCAGATGAGAAGTAGTCCTCATGTGGCAACAGGTTTTTCCAAACTTTTGAGGAGTCTATGGAATTACTCATTGTAGCCACATCTGGTAGCACAAACTGATAATTGTTTCTTCTCCATTATTGAATTCTGGACTCACTTTTCATAATTGTTCTGATGAAGCTTTCCAATCCATATGTCTTCTCAAATCTGATGGTTTTGTTGAGTTCCTTCTCTTTTAAAGGATAATATTCAGGAAAAATGACTCAGATTCCCCTATATTAAAGGCAGTTGACAGAGTTACATTACTCTATGGTTCCCCAGTCTCCAGCTTATGGAGCCCAATTTATGAAGGTTGGTTTCTGTATATTCCACTGGTCTTCTGAAATATGCCTGAATTAGATTAGATTATCAACTCCTATATAGTTGAAATTTCTTCATGAGCTGGACTTGCACCATCACAATTTTTAAGGGATGGGCATTACTTTCCATTCAGTTGTTGCTGTCAGGCAACACAAGAATGAACATAAACCCCAGATTTTCTGTTTTCTCCATGGTTGTGTCAACACAATGGAAAATGGGAGGGTTTTATCAAGGGAGTTGCAGTGTTGAACAGCTCCTGTGGTGTCAGTAGAAGATTAATGAGATAAACTAAAATGGCCCAGTAGTTTATGTCCTAACATTGGATAATAGCAGGAGAGGGAAAGATAAAAGAAGGAATAGCTTAGGGGTCACTGGGAATGGATATCAAAACCAGCAGCAAGACAGAAGTCTAAGGTGAGAGGCTGGCAGGCAGGTAAAGACTCTCTATAAATCTGAAAAATAATATTAAAAACTTTTGAAATTCACTAGCACACTGTGAGTTGTTCTACTTGTTTATATTTGAGAATAATTTAATTACTGCACTGTACTGCTGTGGAGTAACTGGCATATAAACAACTGCTCACAGTGAATTAAAAAGTAATAAAACATTTTAAAGTGGGACAATAAAATATTTCATTCCTAGTTTTGATCAACTGGTTTTATGGGCAGATTTTGAAAAATTTATGCATCTCTTCTCATGGTGATGTTGTACCTAATAGTGATCTTTAATATCTCAAATACATTAGTGCCTTAAGATGTTTAGATTTAAATTTAAATTCCCTGCTTCTTTAGTGGTAGCAGTTTGGGGATGTATAACAAGTTTTGTGTGAGTTTGTTGTACTGAAACGTTCTCAGTTTTCATTGTTTCAGTTACATTTTTATACTTGCAAAATATTGTACCACTGAATGCTAGGGCTTTTATCCTCTATACTTAACCCAATATGGATGTGTGATATTTATATTAATTTTGCAGAAAGAAATACTTATGCATGGACATGTTATTAAAGATATGAGTAATAGCATCCTAAAACTGTATTTTTAATTTATTTTTTTAATGTGAAAAGTAGCTTCAATTGCTGGACTTAATCTATATAGTCCATTAACATATTTTTTTCTGTTCATTGAGTTTGACAGGTTTAGATTTTTAAACAAAGCATCAGTTTTGTAAAAGTGATAATGATTATAAAATATCTTTAAAATATAGTATTTTAATGTAATATACTTAAATTTAATTATATCTGTCAAAACTACATACTTTATCACAAGCTTAATAGAGATAATGTTATTGTCATTATTCATTATTAATTTTATGGCCTAAGCACTTCAAATTCTTTATCAAAGGGAGCAAGCATCAGGAAAAAGTAGTGTAGGAAATAAAAAGGTATTGACTGCGTGTCAGAGAGGTTCCAAGTTGAATGTAAAATGAGACAGAAATAGCTACAAGGGAAAGAGGACAGTGGGGGCCAGTTATTGCTGCAGAAGAGAAAGTCAGCAATCTCCAAGTTTATTTGGTTTTGTAAGTTTAATTGCTATTTTCTTATTAAGTGTTGCTCTTCCTTGATGCACTTTGTCTTTGGAGGGTTCTTAATCCTTCCTAGAAGATTACCACTGGTTCCATTTAGATCAAGATAGTCAGTAGGCTTTTTACTTCTGTTGTATTGCAGTTCAGAAAATCAAGTTTCAGAGAGTGGAATTCAAAATAGTGAAGGCTGTTTTTTCAGGTTTGGTCACTCATGTAAATTTTCTGGGTTTGGACGCCAAAATTCTTAAACAGAAACTGCTCAAATGCCACAGGGAGCTAGAAAGGCATTTAAATTGCTTATTAACAACAATTAATTACCTTTAGCAATTGCTTCCCAGCACTGGCACTCCAGCTGTGTGAATTTTTGGGAAGAGCCTAACAGGAATATTGCACCCCTTCTGTTTTTGTAGATTTTGCACAAGGGTAGGGCAAGGTTGAAGTCTTTGGTTTTGGAAAGGGAAGGGCCACGTCTCTTTCTGTCTTGGAAGTGATCAACCATCTTCTGGATATGAAGGGCACTGACAATTTTGTTTGGTTTTGTTTTGTTTTTTTCTCTTAGAAGGGGTCAACATTTGTCTTTTTAAGGACACTTTTTTTTGGTACATTGATTTTACCACCTGCCAGTGAGACCTTTTTTATTGTTATTGTATTTTATTGTATTGTGTTATTGTATTTGCTTTTACTTTGGAAAAAAACTTGTGTTTCAATAAGAGCCAAGGGAGCTGGGCTTCACTACTGTATGGCTTCTCCATAAGCAGGTTTTGTAGCCAAGGAATCTGAGATGGAATGATTTTTACTCCTGAAATCAAATGAACATCTTTTTATGCTTAGGTAAGCGTGCTCAGAAAATATAAGGGAAGCAGAGTTCACTTTTCAGAGGAAAGTAAACATTTGTATCACAAATATCACAGCCTATGAATTGATATTCTTGGATCAAAATTCATACAAAATGCAGGAGAGAGAGAGAGACAGATATATTTTAAGCCTGTCATGTTTCTCATGTGTCTACATAATCATGTTCCCTCCTGTGGCTCTTCTCTTAAGTTGATGCAGCACTTTATCTTCCTTTATTATGTTATATATTGTCATTTTTATTTGTCTTCAAGCATCTAATAACTTTTATTTCCCACCACTTCTGATCCGCTGCAAGCCTCCCTTTTATTCCCTTCCCTATCTGTGTTGGGTTTTTTGTTCCTATTTTCTGCAGCTTTCTGAAAGGCCTGTGCCTTCCTTCTCCGTTTTGCCTCCTCTTTCTTGCCCCTTTTCTTGTCTACTTGTTTGGTCAAGCACTGTTTGGGATTAGCATTCAGTGTGAGAAAATCCATGATTTGGATTTGAAAAATGAAAATCCACCAGAGAATTAGAGTTGGCAGCAGGTGTGTGAGAAGAGGAGGAATTGCAAGGAACTTGCCCAGCTCTGGGAGGAGGAGTAGGCTGGAGTGGGGAAAGGAATCACAAAATTTAATTTTTTTAGCTTTAACAGAATATATTTCTTTCTTACTAATGGGTTTGCAATGTCATAAAATGTTCTCAATTTTTGAAATTTCCTTTGCCGATGCAAAGGAAACAGAGGTGCTCTGTTATGGCCAACCTGCCTTGACTGTAAATTTGCACAAAACAATCTGGTTTTGCAGTGCTTGCCGAGGAAAGAGGAGCAATGAGCCTTCCTTTCCTGTTTAAAACTGATCCACCCCACAGAGTTTGCTGCAGGGTTAATAATTAGCATTGCAACACTGAACTCCTCTATGTCATTTATGACGAGATCGATCAGCAAAAGCTGTTTTGGATTTCAAGGGAAGAGTGAAAAAAAGGAAAGTGGGTGTTTCTACTACTTTATAAAAAAATCAATATTCACTGCCTGGAATTTTGGAAAGCATGAAACACTGATGTCCTCAAAGGCAAAGAATAAAGACCATGAGAGACTATTTTATTGCTCTATCAGATAATCAGGTGTAAAAATTACCTCAGTTTTCTGTTCATTTTTGTTTGGTCATTCACAGTTGATGGGAACTCTAAATTCTATACCCTCTTACATGTCAACAGTTGTGGTGTTTCCTTGCTTATAACACACTAAAAGGCAAAGAAAAATTGTATTTAGCCGTGATAAAACTATTCCTTAAACAGTGAAGTAAGTCAGCATTGGTTGCCATTTAATGCCTGTTTTCAGAAAACTCTCTCAGGCTTTATGGGTTTATCTTCTACAAGAAAATACATTGAGTAGTATGGTCAGCTTAGAAGAACTTTTATAAGGTCTTTTTGTTATGTAATTATTTTTAATTCCTCTTTTATAAGAATTTTATATTTTTATGGTCAGTGTAGAATTTTTATAAGAAATATTTGTCCAGTTATTCTGTACTTATTTTCTGTTTACTTCAAGTGCATTTTCATTTGCATATATTTGTACTATTCATTGCTTTCTTAATTGATTTTTTAATAACTTTCTCTGCATTTCACAACATAATAGGTGTAGCTTTTACAGCTTTAAATGGTGCAAGTTTGTGTTGATCGTGACCTAATGAAAAGTTAATGCAGAAGCCCATTAAATTTACAGAGTTGCTCAGAAATAAAAATGGTGACAGGGCAAACAGCAACCTGAATCTGTGAGAGTTAAGCCATTGACAGTTTCAACTTTACACCTCTAAATGGTAATAATAGGAAGCACAGTTATTGGAAACAAATATATTTTGTCATTCTTTTTTTAAAGAACATAAGAAGAGGAGAGTCTAATGTTTTTTGCATTGTTACTGATAAGATGGGCTTATTTTTAAGAAGTTTGAAAGAACTAAGCTTTTAAACCTGCTGCTTGCAGAATCTTTTTTTTTTTTTAATAAAAGAAAATTGTGCTTGATCAATTACCAGTTTCCTTATGTGCAGTGTTCCAAGTGTAATATTTAATATTTTGTGCCACACACTTAACTTGACTTCCCTGTTAATGCAGCGTGATGAGACAATTCAGGCAGTGTATGGTAATCTCCTGAATCTTCTTTAGCTCATGAATATAAACTTTCATCTGGATTCTGATGTGTGTCTAATCCAATGAAGGCAGGATAAATTGTCTGGCCACCCACAAACATCCACAAAACCCCACAGAGTAAGCATTTATTTGTATGTCTATGCTTAGGAAATAGGGTTTGCTTCCTGGATATCCAAAATAAGGATGACTATTAGGTATATTTTTCATTTGTGGGGAATAATAAAGATGAAGAAATCAGAATAATTTTTTCGATGTAAATCTCTCAATTTCTGTTAAAGCTTTTATATGCCTTTTTATTCTGATTTTAAGCTTAACTTTTATCAGAAAAAGAGAAAACAGACAGATAAAATAGGATATATTTTATCTTTAGAGAGACTGGAGTGGGACCTTTGACATCTTTAATTTGATGCTAAAAGTAAAAACAAGGGTTATAATTTATATGAACCAATATTGTCTCAGAACTGAAGCAAAAAAAAAAAATATATATATATATATAGTTTTCTGAAAAGCTTCAGGGCCTCGTTTAGGGCAGCATTTTCTGATGTCCCCTCCTGCTTCTGCTGTCAACCTTTTGTATTTCTTATTGGAAACATTACACAATGGGACACTCCAAATCACAGAGATTACAAGAGCTGTTCTTGTACTGTACTTGTGTATAGAACTGTGGCAAAGCTGCCTCTGTAAGGAGTGCCAAAATTGAGATTTCTATGGACTTTGGCTGATTTCTCGGAAATGCTATGAAGCTCTTTCAAAAATACCATATAGTTATTTCAGTGTGATAGATGTGGTTTGTGGAGACAAATAAGAAGGGAAAATAATTTCAGGCCTAAGCACCAAGGTCTCCTTGACCAGAGGGCAACATGGCCTGCACTGGAGTTCAGTACTGGGAGGACTATTGGTTAGAAAATTGAATTTTCTAAGTTATTGTTCCATATACTCGATATTAGTCGTCAGATCTCAGTGAGGTATGAAATGTTCCAACAGGAATTTGAGATTTGCCTACTCTATGTCAGCACTTTCCAGGTAAAAAGACGCAGAAAACAAGGTGTTAAGGATGTGCTGGTTAAATGTGACAGTCAGCCTGCTCTGCTCTGCCTTTTCACTTCTATCAGTAATTGGAGTGATTCAGCAACAAAAGATTATCATTTACAAATTAATTATTGTGATCAGATATTCTCCTGTGGCATTTATGATTATTACTATTGATTTTAAAAGGAGAGAGGAAAAAAATAAAAATATGTGGAGTTCTATTACTGTTTACCAAGAACAAGGATTAAGGATTAAGGAATGTACAGCAGGTAAAGAATGTTCCAAAGCTTTTTCTCCCTTTTGTTCTCCCATCCTTATCCAAATTATGTTGACTCATTATTTTGTGATACTGTAACAATGGACTATCATCATCACTTTGTTTATTTTTTATATTGTATGGTTGGTAATGTTAGGAATAATCCATAAACTGTTTTACTGAAATGTTTATTTTAATGCCAATTTTTTTTTGTAATTTTTCCTGTCTCTCTTGTCAGTATATTTTGATGAAATAAAATGTTGTTAATTTTATGAAAGATTATTAAACACAGAGCATCAAGAAATGTATTTATTACGTTCTGGATGTTTTCTAATAACTTCTGTTCCAGCAAAAGAGCCAATTTATATTGCTTATGCAAAGAGTAAGGAAAGTTACATTTGTTGCTTATTACTTTAAAGTTTGACATGTCTTCAGTTTAAAATCTGGAGGTTGTTTTCTAACTGGAATCCTTTCCTTAACACTGACTGGGACAACAAATTCTAAGGAAGCTGGGCCTGTCCTCCATCCACCTTCATTGTAGCTGGTAATAAAGGACCCTCTGGTGCTGGGGATGTTGTCACCATAATTATTCTCAGGACATTCCACAGCAGTTGTTCTGTCAGCCTGTGCAGTGGGGAATATTTTAACTGGCAGTTTCCCAAGGGTGGGCACTAACCTGAGCATCTCTCCTTCCAGTCCCTAACCAGGACATCCCAGGGGTGATCGCACTGACCTTGTTTGAAGACTACATCTACTGGACAGATGGGAAAACCAAATCCCTCAGCCGTGCCCACAAAACCTCTGGCTCAGGCAGGCTGTCCCTGGTGAACTCGTGGCACACCATCACAGACATCCAGGTGTACCATTCTTACAGGCAGCCCGATGGTAATTATTCTGTCTCTGCTTCCTGAACAGCACATTGATGTTTTTAACTGAGTAGCCACATGCTGAGGTGCTGCATGCTCATTTATCTGAATGCTCATTTATCTGCAATGATTGCTATGTTTCAAATTGTGGAAGTTTTCAAATTATTGTTTTTGAATGTATATCTGTGATTCATGTTTTAAGCACATCCGGTGTTAAACACATCTAACAAAACTTGTTCAGTAGAGAGATAATTCATATGCTCAAAAATTAACCCAAATGCTGACTGAAAGTACAAAACTGTTCAGTTGCATTACAGTACAAGTTACCAATTTTTAAGAGGGGAACAGTGTGTTATGAAAACTTTTAACCTGGTTCTTTGTAAAGTATTAATATTGCAGAAGAATACTGCTGGACTGAGGGAATGTCAGAGAATGTGAGTGGTATGATTGTGTCTTATCTGCTGATATCCCTATATTTGAATTATAACTGAATGCTCTTTGGCAATTGACCTAGATAAGCTAATTTTTTCTCTCATTATGAAAAAAAAAAGAAAAATAGACCTTTTTTTCTTTCTCTCATTCTTTGAGTATTGAGCTTACCAGCCATGGTGATAATCCATTTTTGCATACAACAGATAATAGCTTAAAGGCAAAAATAAGAGGTTGCTCCGTGGGTTTTTGATTTGAGGCGTTGCATTGTAAAGACAGTACATGGAACACGATTTTCTTCCTCCATAAAGCAGATACCCTGAAGTGTGCTGAGACAAGAGGCTCTGATCTCCCTCCCCTGTTCTGTCCACAGTGTCCAGACACATGTGCACGCTGAACAATGGTGGCTGCAGCCACCTGTGCCTGCTGGCCCCCGGCAGGCTGCACTCCTGTGCCTGCCCCACCAACTTCTACCTGGCCGCCGACAACAGGACGTGCCTGTCCAACTGCACTGCCAGCCAGGTATGGCTCTGCCACGGGGTTGTGTTTGACCTGTGGGGGGCTTTGTGTTTGAAAGAACTCTTGTGGTTTGAAAGCCAAACGAGTGAGAGGCTTCAAGTCAGAAATACAATTTAATAAGAGGAAAGGTAAAAATAAAATAAAATAAAATAAAATAAAATAAAATAAAATAAAATAAAATAAAATAAAATAAAA
>VWZU01008212.1:1226901-1306045 GCA_013397095.1 Sterrhoptilus dennistouni | reverse complement strand
GTGTACATCCTACACTACAACCCAGGACAACTCTACAGCTAATAATAGTTGTTAGAGCGGTATGTATTTATCAACATCGAGATGCGTGGGGAATAATTTCACCAAAGACACGCACACCCACCAGGGAACTTGCCCCCCTTATTATTCCCTGAGATCTTACATATGCGTGACATTCCATGGTCCCCCTTCATACATATTCATTCCCTGACTCTGCCCATCCTCGCTTGGTATGGTAATTAACTCCACGCCCATCTGGGCATGCTCAGTTTGTTGTGGTGGTGGTCTTCAGGCCATGGTGGTGGTCTTCTGGCCTTCACTTCTTCACCTTTATCTCTTCCATGTGTGCTTTGGCCCTCTTGGCACATTTTCAAGGGAACATATCATGGTAGAGTCTGTGTTCTTTTCTTTATCTGCCCCCTTAGCCTTGTTATTCTGCTGTTTAGGTTAGTTCTTCTTCTGACTATCACCAAGGCTCCCAGTACTTGTAGTGCTTAAAAATATGCAAAAGGGTAACAGTCACAGCATTCAGTGCTCACTAAATGTCTTCTAAAATGCAATCTCATATATTCTAAAGTACTTCTTGGAATACATTCTAACATATAGTATATGTTCCTAAATCTACTATAAAGGATTAGCTGGGATTTTTCAAATCTATGTCTCAGTGTTCTTCTCCTGCTTTTAAACTGGGAGTGTGCAGGTTTCTTATCTTCTTTTCTTCCTGTTAGAGCTGGGATTAATACACAGGAGTTGCAGTTTCATGCTTGGACTTGGTGTTTATTAATTCTTATCTATAATACAGTCTCACGAGCCATGAGCTCTAACTAACAAGTTAGAAAATGGATGCTTCTAACTCTTCAAGGTTAAGCATAAACTCTTCTTAAGCATAAACTATCCAATAATGGGATAACACCTATATTATTCATACTTTGACTCAATAACTGGCGACCCAATGTCCGCAATGCAGACCCTTTCAACGCAGTAAAAAAAATCCACCCAGGGCTATGAAGAAGAAGGACTTAGGCAATGCCCAAATCCTCCATCTTGCTCCACTATATACTAAAACCTTAAATTTTAATTTTTTCACCCTGTGAGACCACACAATACTATTCAAACCACACACTCACAACCCCAGTGCTATCACTCAATTTCAGAAGCCTGTCCCACAACCTCAGGTCAAATGCAGTGCTTGCTTGAGGGTCAGTTCCTTTTAGCACAGAAAGACTGAAATTCTCAGCCTCCAGTGCTCCAACAGGAGTGCTGGTATCTAGGGAATGTGGGAGCTTTAAAACGAGCTGAGCACTCAGGGGTGCACTTAGAGTGTTTCATCTGCAAGGCTGTTAGTGGGAGACTTGCAAATGGCTTTTGCTCCAGAGAGTGCAGGACTTGTTCACTTTCAAATGTCAACGTTCCTGCCAGTCACCAGAACAAATGCGTCTGCTAAACCCGTGAAAATAGCCTTGAAAAAACATTTGTCTGAAATATCAAAATACAAAGTGTGTATAAAAGTGATTTGGAGTGCATTAATGAGGTTTTGCATTAAAACAAAAGAAAACAATCTCAGTCCAGTGAGAAAGATGGGAAAATGAAAGGCTTCTGTTAAAAACAATCCAATAGGTAAAATGGAAAAAAAATAATCAATTAAAACACTAAATTGCATTCCCTGTTACTTAAAATCAACATTTATTACTTTATTTCTTAAAATATAAGGTTGAGAAGTACAACATACTGATTACTCATAAGAGAACCACTTTGATAAAAGCCTTTGGAGTGTTCTAACCAGACAATTAATTGGTTGATTGTTATAGTACATATGGCCTTAAAAAAGATTTCTAGTAGTCTGATTTTCTAGTACCTTTTTATTAGACTTGTGCTAATGACCTCTTACGATGTTCTATATCATGATGCATGATAATGATTTCCAGCATTAAAGAAAAGTTTCACTCCTAATTTTTAGGGTGCAGTGGCCATCTTAATAAAAGATATTATTTTATTATTTTCACTCAAATAATAATCTTATTTAAGAGATCTGCCCATTGCTTGTTTCCTTAAGATGTAAATCACTTTTAAAATGGGGAATTTCTTACCATTTTTCCCCTGTGTTTAACTCCTCAAATCTGGCTTAAAAAAAAAGGCACTTAAAAAAAAAATCCTTAAGTGACACTAGAAGCTTATTCCACAGTGAATTTCTATACTAACTGTTGACTGAATGGCTTCATTCCAGTCTAATTAATTCAGTGGTAGTATGAATTCAAGAAATAGCATGACATCTTGGATACTTGAGGAGCAATATTTTATCACTTGTGGATTCCATAGAGTGGAGAGCAGAATTATGTAAAAGAGGCAGCTCCAGGCAGGAAGTTAGAGGTTGACATTGGTTATTCATCATTTTTTTCGGGGTTTACAATCTGTTTACAGTTTGATAACTCACCAGTCTGATGGCGTCAGATGCAGAGATCAGTGGCAAAATTTTTGCTCCTTAAGATTTTTCAGATGATGCTGCCAAATCAGAGCTGCTCCTACAATGTCATCATTTTTGACAGCACAGCCACCATTCCATATTTCTGCTGGAAAGGAGTAGAGTTGTCCATAAACTAATCTTGCTTCTCAAGACCATCCTGTGATGGCTCATCTGGCATGAGAAATTGTTTAGTCCAAATCCCATTAGGCTCTTGAACACCAAAACTCCATCCATTTAAGACCCATATGACCCTGATCACTGATTTTGCAGGTTTTGTCTCCTCAGTTTAGAAGGGAATGCAAGAATCATCATAACAACATTTAGGAGTTAGTATCTATTTCCTGGAAATAACTTCCTAATGCCATTTGGACAGCCTGAAATCCCTTGTGGTGAGCAGAGCAAGTAGCAAAGACAAATGGCAATTGTCTGTTTGACAATTGTCTGAGTTTCTGTTTGTCTCCTGCCCTTGGCAGCCTCCTGCTGAGCCCCTTGGAGCTGCAGATCTGTGTGGGGCAGTAAGAGCTGCCCTCCAACCCAGCCACTTATGCTGCAACTCTCTCAAGGTGGTACAGGAATGATGTAGCTCCAGCTATAGGTTCTATAACATAAATGTCTTGGAAACCCTAATTTTTCTTGTTAGAAAAGATAAACTGAGCTGAGGCACCAAATTTAATATATCATTTTAGTACAGCTTTATTGAATAATCAATTATTTTTAAAATGTGAAAAAAAGCTGCCCACTGACATGTCTTGAAATGTCTTGCCCTCTAAAATTTTTGGTTTCCTTCCTTTCTGTGTTCATAGACACACCAGGCAGGAAAAACAAAATTTCTTAAAACCTGACTGATAATCTACCCAGATTTTTCTCCCTGACATGAGCCACATAATACTCAGTTTTTAGGTTTAGCAATAGAAAATTACATCAATTCGTACCATTTGTTTTGTTTGCATTTGTCTTTCAGTCAGAACAAAGGTACAGTCACCTGAGTAGAGAGTAAATGCACAGCCTTCTTACAAAGGATTTTTCATTTTTTTCTACAGATGTTTTATCTTTTTGAAAGTCTGAAAGGCTTTACATTTGGTTTGTTCATTTAATTCAAACAATGTAAGCAATACTGTACACAACACCACACATTAAGGCTCTTTGCTGTAATTGTGGGTGTTTGGGTTTGCCTGGAAAAATGATGTCTGCTTCAACAGCAGTCTACAAAAACTGAGAATTGAAGTGTTTGCTTTGAATAAGACCTTTAAGAATGAAATCACAGAATGCAGCAAAATGCAATGAGCAGTTAGTGTTGGGGCATTGTAAGCCAGCATAGCACAGTCATTGAAACTACAGTGGTTTTTATCACTTTGGCAATCTCAGTGCCAAACATTTCCAAATACAAAAAAGCCACAAAAACAATATCTAAAATACAAGTTCTGTAACATTAAAAGCCAGGAATTATCAATGCAACAACGCCTCAAGCAGCAAAGCTGATTTTCATAAATGAATAAATGTTAATGTAGCAGTGTGGTTTGAGGTGATGGAGCTGCTCCCTATTTCCCAATGAGCACCTCCTGTGGAAAAGCTGCTTGGGAGGATTCAGGCAAAACATTCAGGTCCACACATCACACACACCATGGCCAGCTCAGCAGAGAGGGGCAAGAAGGCCTTTTGTATGATCAGTTCCAGCAAGGTTAATTCCAGCACTCCGAAGGGATCAGAGACACAAGACATGGCCATGTGTTATGCACAGCCCTAAACAGGGGTCAGGAATCAATGGCCTGAGGGCACGTGGGGGTACAGAGGGCAGGGAAAAGGTCAGTGACCTATAGGGAAAACGGGGCAGGCCACCAGGGATACCACACCCAGTGGGGAAGCAGGGAGAGAAGAGACCACGAGAACTAGGGGCAGGGGGAGAGAACGAGACTGGGGCAGAGCACACAGTGTGGCGAGGCGCCACGGGGGAAGTGTCTTCTCCTCCAGCCTGGCTGGAAAACTCTATGGTAGATCTCTCCAGGGCAGGACTCTGGAAATTCCCCTGAGAGGCTTGAGGGATTCCACACTTAACATGAAAGCTTTTATTGCTGTTGGCCTTTACTCTTTACAGTTCCGCTGCAAAACAGACAAGTGCATCCCGTTCTGGTGGAAGTGTGACACGGTGGACGACTGCGGGGACGGCTCCGACGAGCCCGCCGAGTGCCGTAAGTGCCCTTGGGCCAGAAGGGTCCAAACCAAACGTAATCATCCATCAAATTTAGGGAAAGGATTGTTTTGGACACTTGTCCAGCATTCTTTTACGTTCCTCAGTCTGACTCTTTGTCGTGGTTTGAAAGCAAAATGAGTGAGAGGCTCCAAGTCAGAAATACAATTTAATAAGAAGAAAGGTAGAAAGGTAAAATAAAATAAAATAAATGCGATAACACAAAAGACCACTGACAGAGTCAGAATACAACCTGAGCAGGGTGGTGGAAACAATCCAGATGAGGTGCTCTTCCTGAAGCAGTGATCCTGTAGAAAGGTCTGGTAGCTCTGCTCCTCTGGGAATCCAGGGGGTAAGGGCTGCTTGTACTGTCCCAAATCCCAGATTATATCCAGGTGAGAATGGTTGGGCTCCTCCCCCTGGGCAGAGCATCTCACAATGGGATGATGAGTCATGAAGTGGGTTCTTGATGGCCCATTAAACAGAGAGAGCTCCTGTAGGGAGTTACCTGTGAGTCATGGGCAAGGCATTGATGGGCCATTAGCAGAAGAGCCCAAAGGAAGGGGGCCTGGGAAAACACTGCCCCACCTGGTTCCAACAGCTCATGAAGATGGTGATAGAATAAATACTTTGTGTACATACTACACTACAACCAGGACAGTATTTTAAGATCTTTGAAAACTCATACATGTTTTTCATTTTAAACCTTTACTACATCCCAGTTACGTTTTTGCTAAAGGTTTTCATTTTGAAGTTGTGCTCTGAGGTTGTGGAATTCTTTGCATAAACTAAAATTCCGACAGGTTTATTTGAAGTTTTTATTCTGTGTAATAAAAATGTGTGATTTAATCTCATTTGCTCATGTTTTTTTGTAACTATAGAAGTTTAGATGCACATTATTACATACTGCAGTTTTCTGAGCAACAACAGTGTTCTCCATGTGATCCTTGCTTTTCTCCCTTAAGCTTAGATTTGAAAAAAAAAAGCTTTATGTGTTCTACAATGTTCTGGTTAATTAGCAGTTAATTTGATGGTTTTGTACTGAAATTCCTCACCTCTATTTTTACAATTTTATAATTAGTTCTCTTTTTCTGCTGCAGAGGCCTCTGAAACAACTTTTAACAAATGTAATCCTTGTACATAAATTTTTATTTTAAGCTACGCTATCTTTATATATAATATTATTACAGAGGTACATAATTTCTCATTATTTCTAATGACAGTGGCTGGAGAAAGAGCAATGTTTGGCCTTTCTTGGGAAATAGAATTACAGTGGGATAGAGAGTTTCTTAAAAGCAGACTTGAACTCAGGCATTTAGATCCTAAATTGCAGGTCTCTGTTGAGCCTTTGGTAAGCTTAAACCTGAGGGGTTTTCATTCTATGTCATTAGTACTGTAACTAGAGCTGCACAAATTAAAGATATCAGACTTTGAAATTAGTCTTGCAATCATATGTGTACCTTTTAATTACTTATATATACTCAGATTTGGATTATAAAGGAAATACAGGTCTATAGGTATTTTTGATTAGTCCATGGGATAAGAACAGCAACAGTGAGACTTTAACCATTTCTCTGGTAGTATTCATATGCAGTTTTGTCTTTTCCCAGCTGAATTCAGGTGTCAACCAGGACGTTTCCAGTGTGGCACTGGGCTTTGTGCTCTTCCAGCCTTTATCTGTGATGGAGAGAACGACTGTGGGGACAATTCTGATGAACTGAACTGTGGTAGGTGGTTGTATGCACTGCAGGCTCCAGAAACAGGCCAAGCTGGTTTAAATGTCATGTTTCACACTCTGTCAACAAACGGCATTTTTCTTCATTTATCTTTGAAGTCTTGATATTTCTCAACTTTTAATCTTTTTTATTTTAACCCTTGTTATTTTTATTTTCTTTCAATTTACAGACACACACGTGTGTCTGTCAGGGCAGTTCAAGTGCACAAAGAACCAGAAGTGCATCCCAATAAACCTGAGGTGCAATGGCCAGGATGACTGTGGTGATGAAGAGGATGAAAGAGACTGTCGTAAGTGGTGCTTGGAGAATTTTGCTCTGTAGCTGGTTTTAAACAGGGAACTGGAGTAAAACACAGTAAATGCCCCCTATCTAAAACAATTTGAGAACATGGAAACAGTTAATTCACAGGACAGGTGTGCAATGCTTCATATACAAAACAGCAAACTAAAATGCCATTTATTAACTCCAAATTTAAAGTCATTGCAAAGAAGAGAGGAGTATAAACAATTTCAGGCATTTAATTGGGTTTTTGACTGAGGTAGAAACACGTATTTGACTCTTAACCACCTCACAAATGACTCATCTTCCTGAGGCTTTCATCTGCCATGCCTTGCAGCAATGCATTTCAATGGAAAAAGATGTTTTTCAGAATCTTTTGTGGGAAAAGCTGTAGATCCAAAGCTCCTTCTACATCTTTTTTCTGTCATTGATTATTTTTACCTTTTCTGTTCCCCTTTCTCTGGGGATTTCATTAATTTATCTATGTAAGTAGATTTCCATTTGCTCAGCTTTTAGCACAGTTTACTTTTCATACATTTATTTTCACTTTACATTTCTTAGATATAAGTGGAGAAAACATTTTCAGATTTATAATGGAAATTTATTGAATAAGTTTGTGTGTTTGATCATTTTGCAGCAAAGATGATGGAGCTGCCTTGAAACATAGCTCTGTCTTTTACTCATTTCACTGCTCAGATTGGCTGTTGATCTGGGCTGTGTGTTCTGGATCAGCTTTCTCAAGGTTTGCGTGTGCTGCATTTCTGCAAGGAACAAATCCTGCTCCAAGGGGAGGAGGGTTGCTAAGGATAGAAAAGCTTTGTTGATGGTCATGTTTAATGGCTGTCTTCCAAACTGCTCAGGGGAGATGTAAATACAAGTTTTGCATAAACCAACTTTATGTTGTTTTTCATGTTGGGTTTCTTTAAAAACCGATTAAGAGGGATCAGGTAAACTCCTGTGAAAGATAAGGGAGAATACTTTTTTTTCCCCTTGGAAAGAACTTCACATGGTACATGGAAGGTTCCCTTGAGGTGTAGCTGGCAGAAGTGAAATCAGAGCAGCAGAGTACAGTTCAGGGACTGTGAGTTCATATTGACTCCTGGCACAAAACAGGTAACAAGTGAGACTCTCTCTCACTCTCATGTCACCAGTCTGGGATCCATCCATAAAATACTTTTTTCTTTTTTTTAGCTCTGCCACTGTTTTGTTTTGCTTACCAGGTGACTTTTTCAAGGTCACAGTTCATACTGAAGGCTTTTCATATGTACGGTGAAGGTCACTGTGCTGGTTTGTCTTGTAAAGCTCTGGGAAATCCCCTGGTGACAGATCCTAGCTGAAGATCAGAATTACTTGCTGTAGCACAGTTAGGAACATACCTAAACCAGTGGAAATGTGACCCTGAAAGAAATAATACACAATAAAAATTTTAGCAAACCTAAAATATTTCATCTCGCCAAACCCGAGAAACGAGAATGGTAATATCAGAGAGCGAATTGCTTTTCAACAGGGGTAGGAAAGTTTGTTGAAAGCACTACAGGATTTCTTAGGTAAAGATGGGACAGACATTCATGTGGGGAAACATTATCAAAGGTTTCCTGTTTTCCCCCTGTGGCAGTTCAGCTTAAAATTATTTTGAGTACATATACTCAACTCTAAAGAACATCTAGAATCACATAGGTGCACTGAGGATCTGTTTCATTTTTAAATGGCTGTTCTAAGGTTAATGCAGTTTAACTTAGAGCATCCTTTAAGAGCAGGCTGAAAGCTCAGCTGCATCTTTGCATCTTTTTGTTGCTGCAGAATTCATTCAAAAAATGTTGTTCTAAACTGAGAAAGTGAAATATTTGTCAAACTTTTCTCAACATTTACCCAATTTAGGAGAGCACAGAATTTCACAGAAATTGTGCATAATTTTGATTCTGTTTTTGGTCAAAGCATCCAGTGCTGCCTTAGTCTTATAAACTGACTCTCACAATTTATAACTGGCATTTTAGAAAGTTACGGGAAAAAACTTGTCTGATTTTTGCTGAAGTGGTTTGATTCTATCAATGATAAGTCTGCTGTTAAAAAATATCAAAATAGACACTTTTTAAAATTATATTTGTTTTACCTTAATTTTTGTATAAAATAATGTATAAGAAAATGACAAAACTATAAACAGTGTAATGTTTATATGAATGCTGCTTTCTTACAGATACTATATAAATTATGCTAGAGATATTCAATTTCTGATTCTTGAATCCTTAATGTTTTTTTAAAAAAACACATATTTTGAATAATAGCAGGAATTTCTAACTTTGATCTGGAATTCTTGTATTTAAAGCTGAAAACAGTTGTTCTCCAGACCACTTCCAGTGTAAAACAACCAAACACTGCATTTCCAAGCTGTGGGTGTGTGATGAAGACCCAGATTGTGCAGATGGGTCAGATGAAGCAAACTGTGGTGAGTACGCCAGTGGTTCTGAATCTGTTGCTGTGGCTTGACATACTTTTAGCAGGTGGAAATAATCATTCCACTATTTATTATCCTCTTTCAGTGTTTGATAATACCTATCTGGAACCTCTCTGGCTCATCCAGCTCTTGCTGAATGGCAATACCTGTATGAGTAGTTCATAAAATTCCTATTGTACCACTTTCTTTACTGGCAGGAGCTGTAAAAGAGGCTCTCATTTGGCATTTAGAATCACAGGAGTGGCACAGAATGGTAGTGGCTGTCATAGGATATGGTGACATTCTTTATTTTTCTCTCAATGTTACCCAGTTTCTGTCAGTTCAGTCTTCACTTAACTGCTGCTGAAGTTCATAAATAGTGAAAATTCAATAACTTGCAAATCTTGGTAGTTAAGACTGATGGCATAGAAAGGTTCAGAGCAGTTTCTATCTTGACATGGCCAACTTCCCTCTGTGACCTCCAGGGAGTTAAGAGTCAGCTCTTATTGTTGTAATTAGAGAAAATAATAAATATAAATATTCTACCTGGGAAATGGATTACAGACAATCAGAGGCAGAGGAAGTGGATCAGAACTGCTGGAAAATCCCTGAAGATGGGTGTCAATGCAAGGCACACACTAACCATGTGCAGAAACACTTGTGAAACTTCCAGGACTGGTCTATAAAGCAGAACACAGAAAAATGTTCTGGGGTGGAAGAGAACAAGACAAATATGGAACATTTAAAGCTCTCACCCTTATTCATCCACACACCAGTGAATGGTTTGATGCAACACCTGTGTCTGGACAGGTTTATCTCTGGGACAGCAGAGTAACAGAACTACAGGCTACAGTCAAGGACAAAGCACTGAGCTGCTTTTCTATGGATGTGTTTCAAATAATTGACACATGAGCATATAGAAAAATGCTGGAGGTGGCAAATATGCCTGGGAAAATGTACACTCTCAACACTGAAAATCCAAGACCATCATATGAATTGCCAGGATGGGGAAAATTATTGGTCCTGTCAACCGGTGAGAAGTTTACAGTTCAAGGAATCATTTGTCTTGAAGAAACAGTGAATGTAAAGGAAATGAAGTTTCATAGCCTCTTCTGGGCTGTTATTGAAGCAGCCCTGCGCTGCTCACTTTCTGATCTACATTACATCACAGCTACTTTCTCCTCTACCATTCCACATCACCTGGATCTCCAACATGCTGTGGTTTTTCAATTGGGACAGCATTCCAAGCTTCCAAACTGTGGACTCATATTTTGGCCAGCCCGTGCACACCCAACTGATGTGGCACAAATGGTCATAAAATAAGTCATCTAGTAATGTCCTCAAGTTACGATTTATTTTTTTTTTAAAGAGAAAAATAAAACTGACAGTAAATAGGAAGAATTGTGTTTAAAATAAGTACCTCACTCTGAGCCATGATTTTACAATAGAAATAATGAAAATTACTCAAATGACTAAACAGGATAGAGAGGCAATGGGTGCAATCCTGGCTTCAACAGGTTTTTTAAATCACAACCTATTCAGCTGGAGGTGTTGGTTCATACCTGAGACTCATCTTGACTTTAGTCCTGTCTCTGGCAGTGAGTGTTTAGAAAGGAATATGTGAGCAAAGTAGGCTCATACTGAAACTTCCCTGGGATACCCTCCCATCCTCCAACAGCATGAGAATCACAAATATTGTCAGTCAAATATATCTCTGCATACAGTAATTCATCGTAGGTTTCACTCTCTTTTTGCCTTTGTAAAGTTTTCACAAGATGCTGCAGCGAGGTGTTCCACAGGTTAACCACACACTTCCCCGAAAAAACACCCACATCTTTATTTTTAATCTACCGACTGCATACACTGCTCTTGGTTTTTGTGTTGGAGGAGACAGAATAATTTATCCATAATCACGATTTCTGTGCCAAACACTGTTGAGTACACATGGAACAGCTAAGGCTTGACAAGAACAGGGTGTGTTTAATCACATTTTGAAGTTTTCCATATTTTTAGTATTTGAAATATGTTTAAATGACCTTACAATGGCAGTAATTTCAACACAGTTTGGTCCTCTGCATTTCTTTTTTTTCAAGTTAAAGATTGTTATGTTTATGGACAAAATTTGGTAGAATTAAATTCTAAAGCTGCAGGCTGAGTATAAACAGGATCTACATATGTTGATGTAACACTAATTTGTTATTGTTTGGAGTTCATTTCTAAAACGCCTGCAATGCAAAACTTGTGTAAAATAATCTCTTTTTGCTTGAGTGCTGCATGGCCATATGTATTTTGCTTAGTCAACTTCTGCTGCTGTGTGTTATTGGAGACATTACACCGAGTACATTTGCTAGAAGCAGAGTAAATGTATTTAGTCTTCTGTGGTTGCTTTCCAACTCAGACAGTTGAGGTAGAATCAATAAACGTGTGTTTCTTTAGGAGTGTCTGGTGTTTCTCAGAGAACAGGAGGTAGAGTTAATTGGCACTGAGTGTCCAGGCAATTAAAGAAAGCCATTAGATTGTGCTAGTCCTTGCTCACAGCTTTGATACTTTGCATCAAAATGACCAGTTTTAGTTAAAGCCTGAAGAAAGCTGTGTGTGGTCTTCTAAAATGATTTTATAATATTCTTTAAAGGTTATGTGTGTTTCAGGTCTTTATTTTCCTGATGTGTCAACATTGGTATGACTGCTTTCTGCTTTCTCACTTCTTCTAAATATTATTTTTTTTTAGCTGTGAGAGTAAAAAGTAGGCCTTTTTCCTGATGATAAAGAGTATTTTCTTTGAGGCATTTGAAGGGTGCATTATATAAACTTAAACTTCCTTCAACAAACTTATAATTTCCTGTATCCAGTATGGATGACAGCCAGCCCATCCCAGATCAGAAACAAATTCCTTTTAGTTTTGGATTATATCCCGCTCAGATACACACACACATACACAAATGCATACACATGAATGATACACACACACATACACAAATGCATACACATGAAAATATATGGATTTAAAATCCCCAGAGAAGAGCAATGCACACAATCAGTGGTTTCATTCACATTTGAATCAAAACGCTTTTAGGGTGCCTATGGGCTTTTTTGCCTTGTTTTGTTTTCGTTTCCCCATTTCATCCTGTTTTCCCCATGCTCATTTAGAAGTATTTCTAAAATAAAATCGTAATTCAGTATGCACAAAAAAATGAACCCCAACCCACCAGCAACCACCTCAAGGGATCACACAAATTTCTTAGGAAGGCTGTGCCTGCTGCAGTAGTATACAGTGAATATCTTAATAACAATTTGAAGAGAACAGTATGAAAATGGAGTTACCATTGCTTGCTCCTCTGCCTTTGCAGCATTTCTACCTGAACTTTCACACTTTAAGGTGGTCTCATTTTAAGGAAAAATGAGAAAGTAATTTAATGTTGAAGGCAGAGATGACAGAAGAGTGTGGGCCCCATGTGGTTTTCGTAGTTCCACAATTCTCAATAAATGACATTCAACTTCTTTGAGTTGAATTAATCCATCATTCTCAAAGATCAGACAATTGTTGCACAACTTTCCCAAGTTTTCCTCTTGGTTATATCCCATCTCTGGTATGTGTTTTCCTCAGCTCTCACGAATGTGAAGAAAGAAAGCAAAGCAAATCTGATTTGTAAGACGTTGTCAGCTGTAAACTGCTACATGAGATTATTCAACCCAGAGGAAAAATAAAGTTTTCAGACTTGTGAAGAAGGGAGAGACTTACAAACATTCAAAATATTTTGTATTAAAAAACAAATTCTATTCCTTTATGTTTGGTAATAGAGTAAGAAGAGAAAGATTAACATTCAAGTAGAAATTAGAGCTTAAAGTTAAATAAAAAAAAAAAAGTAGATTTTCTTCATATGTATAGAAAAGGAAATGCTAGAGAATGGATTTGGCATGTTTGAGAACTAAATAATTCTTTATGAGGAGTAAGAAAAGATTTATTGCAGGTTTAGGTGACTGAAATGAATGGGTGTCATCTCTGGCTTCTGTGTATTACTGAATAGATCTTGGTATTTCTACTGAATGTGAAAGGATAAATAGAATATTTATATGTTGCTGTGATGTTATCTGTCATTAGTGTTACAGCTCATTTTGTGGGCAAATACTCGAGTGGGAGTTTGCAGACTTTACTGGAAGTATTTTAATAAACATGGGACGGATTTCAGATTTGCAAGTTTATCCTTTACAGAGCTATGGAATGAAAATAGAAGAGTGTCATAAGTTTGGGAGGAATATTTTTGCGTTTTGTAATGTTAAATATTTTAAATTGTTTGCCAGTGCAAGTATTTGAAATATCACGATATGAATGACTGTGATATTGAAAAACATCGTGGAAAAAAACACTTTGGGAGAAACCTTCTTGCAATGGTGGCATTGGCAGAGAATAAGGAGCTAACACAGAAGGCAAAAATGCAGTGACCAGATCTTTGAGTGCACACAACTGAGCTGCAGCACCAATCTTGACACTCAAACATAGTTTTATCAGTCTAGTTCCAGAGCCACACCTAAAACAACAGAGAAAATGCGGAGGTTTGGCCCACAGCATCAAATGAGCACCTCTAATTTGTTAATTTGCTGTGGTTCAGCAGCAGAGGAATCTGATTGAAGCTGCTGTTTCTGTCAGTCATTAGCAGCCCTCGAGTTGCCATGAGAGCAGAGTGAAGCTGCTCTGACATGTTGTGACTTTGCCTAATAGGAATTCAAACATTTCCTAGTGCAATATCACAGTGACATGTAATTTTAAATATGTCATTGAGGCTTTTTACAAAGCAAAGCTTTTTTGCTTTTTTTTTCCTCCCCAACGAAAATGTCACTGATAACTTTTTAAAATTTGCTTCATTTCGTCTCAGTCCTTAGAAGCTGAACGAATTATTCGAGAGTTGCTCACAGAAAACACAGAGGCAGCTCCATCCTGCTGGAGGAGTTCAGGGTGTTCATGTAGCTCTAAGAGATTTTGCTTCCAATGCTCCTCTATAAATAGAAAACCTCATTGAAAATATACAACTTAAAGGAAATTGCCCTCATTTTAGCACTATAGACTTTTTAATGTTTTAGCTCATATGAGTGACATCCAATCCATCAGTAGACCAAAATTTAAATCAAAGTGCAAAATTTTCTGTCCTAAATTATTATATGTAAAAATAACTTTTGAGAAACACGTATTTTGTACATTTTTCTAAATCAATATTCTAATGGTTTACTGTGATCTGATCTTTTTTAGAGCAATCTTACAGATAAATTCATTAAAAGTTATTCAGTCTTTGAGATTCAGTGCACTAATATCCTCTCTTGTGACCCCTTCTGAATTTTTTCTGTCTTTAACTTTATATGACAGTTTATACACTGCATATTTTAATGTCATCAAATTCAAGATTAGGTGTGAATATATAAATAGAAGCTTAAAGAATGTTATGAGAAATAAGTTATTGCTGAAAATAACACTTCAAATATTATGGTTGGTCATCCTTAAGTGTATCCAGCAACATTATCATGTTTTCAGTGGAAATCTTCCCCATTTTTAATCTTTGTTTGCAGCACTGTAAATATTATTCATCTTAATTACAGATAAAAAAACTTGCGGACCTCATGAGTTCCAGTGCAAAAACAACAACTGCATTCCAGACCACTGGAGGTGTGACAGCCAGAATGATTGTGGAGATAATTCTGATGAAGAAAACTGTAGTAAGTAACTTTTATCTTAGTCCATGTTAGAACAGAGTCAGGATAGCAACGTGCAAGAGGAAACTTTTGAATTTTGATATAACACACGTGTGTGTTTTCACTCAACACCCTCTGATCATCTAAAAATCAGTTGTCCACAACTGAAAATGTCCCTTGCTGTCATTTTCCAATTCTGTTCACTCTTAATAAAGAGCTGTGTCAGCAATAAAAAAATGCTTTGTCTCCAACTTCTCAACAATCTGGTGAATTTAAAATAAATATTAAAATCAGTTTAACTTTATCAGTTAGTTACCTCAGATTTATTACCTTTGAAAAAAGAGGTAATGTGATAAGTATTTCTTAACAAGGAATTTTGATCAAATACCGCCTCTCATTATATTCATCGTATTCTTGAGATGATTTGCCTTGTTTCATATTGAGAAGTCAATTTCTATAGTATTTAATTGCATTGAGTAGTAGACATGGTTATTGAAAATAGCTCAGCTTCCCAGTTCTCTCCTACCCATGAGGAACCTTGAAGGCCTAATAAATCTCTGTTAATACCACTTTCAGGGAGCTAATTTCCACCTGGTTCTCAGGAAAAAATGAAAAATTTGTAATGTTTTTGTCTAATAATTATTGTCTTTATAAAATATTTCAAGAGGGTCATTCCCTAAATAGTTCTGAAGTGACTTCTCTTGACAATTGCTGTGGTTTTTTTTCCCCTTTCTACTCATAAAGGCAGGAAGTTAATATCCTTTTCTTGTACTTAATCTTGAATGCACATTCCTGATTGCATATCCTGAGTGTATATTTAGTATCTTCAAGGGGGTGAGCTAGAAGGCTTAATAAATTAGACATTCTAATGCTGTGTAAATGCTGCTGCCCCTTTCTGCAGTCCAAGGTGTGCTGTCCTTAGGTACTGAGTGTCTCGTTCAGCTTGGGAGGTTAAAGTGAATTTGTCTGCCTGGTAATTGCTACCTGCATTTGAAAATGTTGTGAGTTTTATTCTCTCACTGCAAGCAGCAGTGCTGTGGTTTTCATATGCAAGTGTTACATAAAAAAGGGAAAATATTGTGTGGCTCAGTGATCGCTCAGAGCCTTTTGT
Source organism: Sterrhoptilus dennistouni (assembly GCA_013397095.1). Taxonomy (NCBI): domain Eukaryota; kingdom Metazoa; phylum Chordata; class Aves; order Passeriformes; family Zosteropidae; genus Sterrhoptilus; species Sterrhoptilus dennistouni. Next base: position 1,290,166 of record VWZU01008212.1, on the reverse strand, counting down.
TGTTCTGCCCCAGGGGGGTTGGCACACAAAATCTTTCTGAGCTTTGAGGGAGATTTTACTTAGGAATTGATTATTAGTGTCAGTTTTCTGTATTGCAAGTAGGAAGAAATTGTTTTATGTTCTTTTATGCTCATGTAGAAATCAAATGGAGAGTCATAGTTTTGGTGTGGTGGTGTTAATCTACAGGACTGGGCAGTCTGCTGAAAATTAGGAAAAAAAAAAATCCCCCCCAAAAACCCCAAAAACTTCCACAAAATATTGCTGCTTGCAAAATAACTGTTGAGTATCATATTAGGAATTAGCCAAGTGTATGACCCAACATTAATAATTCTCTTCCTTAAAGTTCAGATCATCATACTACAAGTTGATATTAAAAAGTTCAAATAATGAGAGATAAATAATTTGAAGTTTTTTTAAAATAATAATTTATAAAGTTAGCCAACTTTGTGGCCATATCAATAACTAAGTTATACATTCAGTTCTTGGTTGTTCTCTAGACTTGAAGATAAAGAAATTTGTAATTACTTGTAATGGATGGAATTAGTGAGTTGAGAATACCTAGATATAGAAGGTGAATTAAAATAAAGGGTGTTAGGGTTTTTTTTTTAAATTCATTTTGCTTGTCAAATGCACATTTAAATTCTAGCTATAGATTCTACTGTTTAAATCAAACACAGTAGGCTGGCACAGTTTTAAAATCCAAAATATTGGAAGCAGTGGGACAGTACATAATACTGTTCAGCTCTTTGAAATTGTTATATAAAAATTTTATAGACCATCAAACCACTTACAGAATAAAGTGTAATGAAACAAATATATATGAAATTAGAACTTCAAAAGCATTTGACAAAATATGTTACATTGCACAGTGAGATAAATTGTTCATGGCATCCATGAATATAATATACAGAGGGCTGTCAGGGAATTATATCAGAAAATGAGTTGTTTCTCAAGAATGCGGAATTAATTCACTGAATTATAGAAAGTCAGCTCAAGCATTTACACTTTTCTATATTGTTTCTTCACATGCAAGAAATTCACTCTTCTGGTCAAATCATAAATGAAAAAATACATGTTAATAAAAAATCTGTATTGGTGTGAAAAATTATTAATGATGTCATGCAAATCATTATGCCCATTAAGATTTGGTTATTTAGCTGTATTTGTCTTACAGTCTGTTGTTTTTTAACTATATTTGAAATAAGAGTTATTAGCTTGGATATTGGTACACAATGAGTCCACAATGAGAAATGTAGGGTACATTGTTAACTCTTGTGGGGTAATATCTGTCTGAAGGAAGATTTTGCTTTCAGAGTTTGTTTGGATTTTTGAAACCAAATTACCCCCCAAAAATGTTTCCTTTTTCAGGAAACTCCAAAAAAGGAAAATTCCATAGGAATTAATCTTATTATATCTATCTAACATATATTATTCCTGCTAAAAAGAAGGCACCAGTATAATTAAAGAATATGTAAGGTACTGTAAACATTGGAGCAAAGCAAACATAATAATGTTGTAGCAAGACATGAATTCAATCAGCACAAAAATATTCATGTTGCTACAAGGCCTTCCTAATGCTCTTTTGTTGCTTCTCCAAATTGCCAAGAAAACAAATCAGTTAATTTTGTCCTGGGATAAGTTTGTGTCCCAAATGCTTTTTTTGGGAAGGAGTTTCAGTGTTTTGATAAAGCAGAAGCTAAAGAATTCTGTCCTTCATGGCTTGTACAGAAATCTATTATTCCTTTGGTTATTCCTTTCATACTGTTTTGTATTAATACTCATTCCTTTCCAACAATCTGAGCACTGATGGAAAAATGCTTTTCTGTGTTCATATGTAAATCACAGAGCTGGATCCCAGCAGCAGAAGAAATATTTTTTGTAAACAGAGAATTGAGTACTTAGCTCTTTGTGTACATTTTTCCAGTATCAAATCTCTGCTTATAAATAATTTATGAACAATATACCAAAAGTATTGGCTTGTATTTTTTCCAATCAATATAGAAACATGGCAAATGGGTTTTTTTGCTTGCGAATTATTTTTCCCACAAATTATTTCCTTTATATATTTTATCATATCATGAAATTCTCCTTCTTGGCCTGTCGAAAACAAAACGAATCAAACATCAGGGATTTGCTAAACTTACACTTTGAAAACAAAGTTGGACATAGTGTGCATACAATCTGAGTCCACATAAATGCTAACCTTTGATTTGCTGAAATAGAACATTTCTGGAGAACTGATGCAATGGCTGTAGATTTGCTTTTAAAATTACTTTCCTGCAACTTCAAAATTAAAAGTTGTGCCTAGCTGAAAAATGAAATTTCTCTTAAAAAATTCCAAACAGAATCATTTCAAGTCTGAAAGAGTGGGAAAAGGCAGTGGAAAAGCTGATTAAAACGATTCCTTTCCTGGAACAGTTTTTTGATTTTTATAAATCTTGGGAACAAAAACCAAAACATCTTAAGTCAAGTTGATGTTAGATCCCTGTAATTTATATCTCATGCTGGTATTTACCAATTTTTTCTCAGTTTGAGGCCTCTGACTTTGTGTTTGCTTTTCTTTATCACTATGGTACATTTTACAGAAGCATTCATGTGTGCACCTTCCATAAGTCACTAAAGGACCCTTCAGCACTACTCAATTTATTGCTGTCCATTCCTGCTGTCCTTTGCTGCTGTCTGCTCTGTCTTTATTATTTTTTTTTCACCTTCTTTCTTCGGTTGAGTCACTGTCATTTGTTGTTTCCCTCTTCTCTGCTGAAAATTTTTACTAATTAATCCTTATTCTTGATTTTGTATCATTTATATAATTGTTTACTGTGGTGGATATAATCCCACAAATAATCCTTGTTTGCCTTTGAAATCCTTTTATTCCCCAAGCCCTCGGACTGGGAGATCTAAATTGCATATAGAGACTTGCCTGACTTCTCCTAAATCCCCAACACCTCTCTACCTTTCTTTAGCCTAATGCTCCAGCATCCAGAAAATGTCTTTTGTAGTGGTCCTCATTTTCAGGAGGAAAGCAGATGATGTTCCACAGAGATCCCCCTTGTCAATGTTTCTGTGCCAGGAATAGTGAAAAAACTTCTATTTTATTTGAAAAACTGAACTTTTGTGTTCCATTTGCCATTCCCCTGAATGCTGAGCACAGGGGAAGCTGACTCTTGACACACACACAGTAAAAAGTAAGTGATAAATGATGTGCCACTGTGTGATGGACAGTCAGAAATCTGCTTGGTTCAAGTTACATTGGATATTGACATGCAAAATGTATTTCTCACAAATTTCTCACATCTCACAAACCCTGTAATGACATACAGGTGTTGAAATTCATAAAATACTTGTACTCAGCATCATGTTACCTTGCAAAGAAATTTGATAGAATTGAAATGTATGAAAGTCACAAAAGTATTTTCATTACTACCTTCCTATATGTAAATGAAATTTAGTTAAAAGATGTTGTGGAATAAAATCTCCCAGAAAGCCACTCCTTATCATTTACAGGCTAATTGTTTTGAGTGTTTAGTATTTATCCATTGATTGATTGGAGGGGGTTTATGTGTAAAATATTTAAAGGAAATGCTAATAAACCTAGGGTTGTTTCTTCTCTTTCTACAGAGCCTCAAACATGCAATTTGAAAGACTTTCTTTGTGCAAATGGAGACTGTGTTTCTGCAAGGTTCTGGTGTGATGGAGACTATGACTGTGCAGATGGCTCAGATGAGGTAGGCATCTGCCAGGAAAAGTATTTCTTTAGAGAATTAATGGTTTTATATTGCTGGAGGATGGATTCCTCCATTAAAAAATTCTAAAAGGCAGCAGTGGTAACTCTACACTTGAATCCATGTATACAAATATCATTACTAAATTAAAACCAAACCTCTTGATGTAATTATTCTAAAAACAGAACCTGCAAATAAATCAAGTTTAAGAGTATTCTACATCCTCTTGTCCCAGCAATAATCTGAACCTCTTCCCATCCTGGAAATACTTTGTCCTGATTGGGAAACCATTCTTTTTACACACAGCACTGGTTTGGCATGAGAGATTTTTTTTTGAGAGAGAGAACAATGAAGACTGTTTGTTGTGTATCAGAAGCTCACTGGATAATACTTTGCTGGTTTTCTGTTCCTTTTTTTCCTTTTTTTTTCCTTTTTTCCCTTCTCCTTTTCTGTCAATACTAGACCTCAGGTGTCTCCCAGCTATTTAGAGCATGAGCCACCGTTTGAATCATATCCACAAGTAAATTTAATTTCACAAGACTTTAATTACTACATGCAGGATTATGGGCTGTAACTTCTGTCACCAGCTGCACATTTACCAACGTTTATATTAAACTCTTGATCTTGTTTGTTGGTTGTTTCTTTTGCACCAGAGGTATTGTGAAACAGGCTGTTCTAGGGATCAGTTCCAGTGCTCCAATGGCCAGTGCATCTCAGCGAAATGGAAATGTGATGGCCATGAGGACTGCAAGCTTGGGGATGATGAAAAAAACTGTGAACCAGGTATTGTTTTAAATAATTCTGAAATATAAAATGAAACCATGAATAAATCAGAGTGAAGGAAAATTATAAATCATCAAATCAGGATTTCTTGGGCACTAGTAGTTGTGAGAAAGTGTAAAAAAAATCTGAAATACTTTGAGTTTGCACCGCTGTATCTTTCTACTGGTGTTTTGAACACCCTACTTATATACAACTCTACAATGTGAAGCTTGCTACGTATTTAATTTAATTAAATTTAATTATTTTGAATTGTAATTTGATAATAAATACTCAACATATAAATTCTTGCTCTGAAAGCATCAGTAAATCTTGGTGAGTCCTGAAATGTTTTGCTTTCTGGTCTTCATTCAAAGTTTAATAGTCTTTATGCAAAGATATTGTCTACTAAATTAATGATATATTTATTTTATTTTATTTTTGCTTTCTTGGAAAATGCAGTTGTTTATTTTTGCAGGAATTTTCCCTAATTTTTTGTAATGTAGATGTAACTGATAAAAGCCTATGACAAAACTCTTGTGATTTACAGCACAACAAAAAATATTCACCTTTATATTAAAGTGTCCTGCTTAATATTTATTAATTTTAATTGTAATAATGCATACTTTCAAAAAAGATCATTTACTAAAAATTTAGCTCATTCAATTATAAATTAGCTACATTTAGCTAAACTCTAATCCCATTTTAAGGAATGCAATTTAAAAAAAAATCTCATTCTATAAATATATGCATGTTAGCATTTGTTAGCAAGCGTAAGGAGAAAAAAAAATTACATTTCTAAGTGGAAAAACACAAATACATTTTCGCTACCATTATGCAATTTATTTAGGATGCCATAACTCAGATTAGTCAAATATTTTATTGTGATTTACCGAAGTGCTTAGACACAATTTTGCTCACTGTGTTAACCAGAAGAAAACTTTAAATTAAAAACCAATTCATTCACGGATCGTCTTTTTCTTAATTCTGAAATATGTGTTTGTAACCAGCATCTCCAACCTGCTCTTCAAGCGAGTACGTGTGTGCAAGTGGAGGCTGCATTTCGGCGTCCTTGAAATGCAACGGGGAGCTGGACTGTGCTGATGGCTCTGATGAGGTACCTGACTCATTTCTGGTGGATTGGGTCATTTCCTGATATTTATTTTTTGTTTGTTTGTTTGGGTTTTTTTTGTTTGTTTTTTTTTTGTTTGTTTTTGTTCTTTTGGTGTTTTTTTGGGGTTTTTTTTGTAAATTTTTTTAAGTCTAGAAATAATTGAAAGGGCAAATAAGGGGTCTTTTGCATCCTTAGCCCCATGATTTTATGTTTCTGTGCTCTGTGGAGACGTGGAGTCCCAAGTTCTGGAGTGAAGAAATTGGTTTTCTCCAAGTCACACCCCAAGCATGGTCATTCTGGGGCCGTTTCCATCCGGGGCTGCTCCCTCCTGGCAGTGTAGGAAAGTGGTTGTTGCTCTCATCCATTAATCCCCAGCTGGTGTCTGTGTTCACACAGATGGATTGTGTGACTGAGTGCAAAGAGGATCAGTTTCGGTGCAGAAACAAGGCCTACTGCATCCCTGTGAGGTGGCTCTGTGATGGGATCCATGACTGTGTGGATGGCAGCGATGAAGAGAACTGTGACCAAGGCAAGAGACACTTCTCTAAAGAAGTTTTTTGGGCTTTTTATAAATACACACATTGCAAGTTAGTAGTACCCTGGCCATTATGAGTGGGGAAAGGAAAGTTCTGTGACCTCTTCTGACAAAGACAGAACAGCAGCTTAACAAGTGGTCTGGAATAAGCAAAACATAGGTTGTTTATGACTTGTTACTCCTTTCTGTTTCCCTCCCCAGTGATGCAAAGGTCATGTTGTTACTGGAAGAATATTCTTTTTCATCAAGGAAATCGGCAGTAAATCTGGTTAATTTAAACTTTCATAGGCCGCAATAAATTACAAAGCCATGCACAATAAATTACACAGCTGTGCAATATAATGAACAGTTGCTAAATAAGCCATCCCAAGAGCCCGGGTTTCTGTTTATTTCAGAGAATCATAGAACACTTTGGATTGGAAGAGACCTTAAAATTCATCTTGTTCCAACCCTCTGCCATGGGCAGGGACACCTTCCCCTATCCCAGGTTGCTCCAAGCCCTGACCAACCTGGCCTTGGACACTTCCAGGGATGGGGCAGCCACAGCTTCTCTGTGCCAGGGCCTCACCTTCTTTTTTGTGTTTGTCCAGGAGCAACTTGCTCATCCTCAGAGTCCTTCTGGCTCATCTTGACTTCCTCTTTGTTGAGCATGTCACTCCTGGGCTTGGATGAGATGATGCTTGGACACCACCCGGGCTCTCCTGGGACCCTCTTCGCTCCAGGGCTTTCCCAGGCAGATCCTGGAGAAGCCAGTGTGCTGTCCTGGAGCCCAGTGTAGGGAGCTTGCTCTGCACCCTCCTTGCAGCCCTGAGGGTCTTGAACTCACCCATTCCACATTCACTGCAGCCCAGGCTAACCTTGAGCTTCACATTCCTCACCAGCCCCTCCTCCTCAGAGTCAAATTAAAGAAGTTTTTTTCCTAAAGACTAATTTTAGCTGACATTTTGTCATTTTCTTCGAATTTTCCTGGATTTTTCTTCTTTTTCTTTAAAGTTGGTAGTTCTGTGTGTTAGCCATCTACAGTCACATGTTCTGTGCATAAATTCAAATGAAGTACAGTTATATGTGAGAATAATCAGATATGAAGCAAACATAGTAAAATATCCTTTCCTTGTTTTAAGTCTATTACACAATACTTATGACTAAAGAGGAAAAAACAACCACACACAAAAAAAAAAAAAAAATCACACACGTTATGTGGGGATGATTAAGTTTAAAAGAGAGACCAGAATATTCAGAGAACGTGAAGAGGTGTTTAGGGGAAAGAAGACAGATAACAAAGTTTAAAAAAAAAAAAATCTAGTCCATTTTAAAGCTGCTTTAAATACCTGGACTGTATCTCTTTAAAAGCCAATGAAGTGTAAGTAAATAGTAACACACTTATTTTATCTGATGCCCACATTATTCTTTGGGTAGCATAATGGAGCTTCTGTGAACTGCAAATTGCTTATAACACAATAAGAAGCCTATTCCTAGTTGGTTATTGCCATCATACTTTGTATTTATGTCACAATTATGATTCTGTTGCAGAAATCTATTTTATAAAGGAATTGTGACAGGCAGAGCAATCACATGAAACAAATGCCAGTTTATCTCACTGATAACTAATTTTTTTCGTCTTTGGAAATACAGCAAACACAAATGGAGTTTTATTCTACAGCATTCTAAAATAATATCCATAATATTTATCTGTGGCCCACTGTGCATGTTTACAAAAATAACTCTCTTCAATCTTATTAAACAACTAGAATGATGGTTATATTGTGATTGCACACACTATTATTTGGGTTCATGCCTTTCATCATGAAGAGTACTTGAATTTTATATATTTTCCTTGGATAATTATACAGGATATTTCTGTTAATGTTCATAAGTTATATTTGCCAGGGGAGTGAATTATACCTGGTAGCATAATGTGAGAGTTCAACACCCTTTTTGCAATGAGCATTTCATGGAAATTAGGTTTTTTGGGGAAAAAAGTTCAGTCATTCTGAACACTTATAGAAAAAGCAAGCCTTCTGTTGGTTTTAATGAAGTGTGAACAGGGCACTGAATGAATGAGTAAAAAGCCACTGAAGCCTGATCTAGCTCTTAGAGTGGGTGTAATGCATTGAGGTAAGCCACAGTGAGAGTTTTGGCATTATCATATAAAATTTCATTGTTTCCTTCTCTGCAGGTACACAGCTTTATTTCTTTCATACCCCACTCCTCTCAGCAAACTGAAAATCCAGTTACCATAAAAATGTGTTTATAAGGAAATTAATTGCAAGAACTTTTCCATAACTTTGTTGATTGGTAGTTATAAAATTTAGTCATAATTGGAAAACAAATTCTTTTTTACCACAACACACATTAAAACTGAATCCACCTTGAACTAATTTTTAAAGCCTGAGAGCACTCTGCCCTAAAACATTTTCCCTCACCCTATGTTCCCTTTTGTTAGATGATTCAGACCACGTGAAAGATTTTATTCTTGCTGCTTTCTGTGTTCAATAAATACCCTGATGAGGCATTTTAGAAGTTACAGAAAGGAAGATCCTGTCAGAGGTCACTTAATTTTATCTGTTCTGTGCCCACAGGGCTGGACCTTTCCTAGATACAGCATTTAGAGGTGGTGGGGATTTTACAAACCTGGCCAAGGCTGTTGCTGCTCATGGGAAGAAAAGTGGCTTTTCACATATTTGGCCCTATTTGTGTTTATATCATTCTCTGATGGCCCAAATTATTGATGTACCAGCCAGGCCTTTGTTGAGGGGCTGCATCACCCAAGAGAGTTGCAGACTGGGAGTTTAAACATTTCCTGGCTAAATGCAAATGGAACATGCCCAGCTGGTCACTCTGTGTTTGGTAATTCCCAGCCAACAGTCAGGAACAGAAGGGTTTGGTCAAGGAAAAGATTTTTAAATTACTATTCCTCTGCCTCTCCAACCTGTTCCTTTGGGATCTGTAAATTTAGTTATGCTGCCTGTGTTACTCTCTGCAAATAGTTTGTGATAAGTGGTTGTAGTAGTTTTATCAAAAACTGACATTCTTTCGTCTTCTTGTTTTCCTGCCTTTTTTTTTTTCTGTCGTCTTTTCATCTTCCCAGGGGGAAATATATGTAGAGCTGATGAATTTTTGTGCAACAATTCCCTCTGCAAACTACATTTTTGGGTTTGTGATGGTGAGGATGACTGTGGAGATAACTCTGATGAAGTTGCTGAAATGTGTGGTATGGCATTATATTTTTCAGAGTTTTTTGTATAATAAAGCAAGAATGACATTTAAAAAGACACAAAAATATATAAAGGCTCATGTGTCTTAAATTTTGTTTTCCTTTTAGAAGATAAGCTTGAAATATGGGATGGAGTTTTCTTTTGTAATTGCTTTTCATGTAATTTCAGATATTTGATATTTGCTGTTTTTAAGAAATGAAACTTTTCTGTAGGAAACCCACAGAGAGAGTAAAAAGTTACTTGTCTATGTAACATCGTTACACTTCCTTCCTCTTTTCCTTCTTTTCTGCCATGTTTACTGGTTCTCAAAACCAGCCATAAATCACACAAAATCTCTAAATGAAGAACTTGCAGTGCCAACACGTATCTGGCTTTGATGTGTCATTAAAAAAGGATTAATAGCTGGGTAACAGCTGATTGTTTTCTTTGCTGTGCAGTGAAGTTTCCATGCCCTCCAACGAGGCCCTACAGATGCAGAAACAACAGGGTCTGTCTGCGGCCCGAGCAGATCTGCAATGAGGTCGATGACTGTGGTGATAACTCGGATGAAGATCACTGTGGTAGGTGGTTTATTACCTTTCAAGGCACTCAGATCAGAGAAAACACCTTGAAGGCAAACTTACACAGTTCTGCTTGTCCTTCAGTAAAGTTTAACTGGAGGTTTGCAGATCAGAAGTTGAAACTGAAAGAAATTAAGCTTGAAATAATTTTCTGTCTCTTAACGCTTCGCAGTCGTCCCCATTTGTATGTGTCTAAAGCAATCCCAGAATCTTAAATGCTGATTTATTTTTTCTCTTATTAATCTGTAATTATGCAGATAAAATCACATATAAAGCCAGGCCGTGTAAAAAGGATGAGTTTGCTTGCAGTGACAAGAAGTGCATTCCCATGGAGCTGCAGTGCGATTGGTTTGATGACTGTGGGGATGGCTCAGATGAGCAGGACTGCAAAATAAGTGAGTTGGGCTGGCAAGATCTGTTTTCTTGATATTTCATACTCATAATGTTTTCTTGATTGCAGCAGAAAAGAAACAATTAATGGAGATGTTCATCTGTGTGAGACCTATTGAACAATACAGAACTCAGTTTAACGTGGTTGCTTCTTTTAGTTACAAATGGGTGGAATTCTGTACCACAAGTGAAAGGCAAATTTTACAGCAATTTTTTGGTGTAGTTATGAGTTCTTTATGAAATTTAAGTACAGGCTGATTGTGTTTTGTTCCATATTTGCAACAGGAAAAGTTTTAGTATTAAATTCTTGAAGGGAAATGTGTCTCAGTTAAAAACTGTCATTGCATAAAATATAATATATTTAATTATGCAGATGTAGATAAACACTCTAGAGCCATTTATTTGTTAAAAATTTACCTGATGCTCTTTAAACAGAAAGATGAATTTGTTATTGGTTGTTGTTATTTTAGGTCTAATTTTCAACACTTTAAACAAACCTATCAGGGATTTTTTAGATATTTTGTTTATATTTAGGTGTCGCTGAATATACATGTGAAGATAATGTGAATCCTTGTGGAGATGATGCATTCTGTAATCAAACAAAATCCTCCCTTTTGTGCCAGTGTAAACCTGGATTTCAGAGAAACAGGAGGAATAGACAATGTGAAGGTACAAATATTTTCCATCTTCCCTTATTGTAAAGTATTAAAAGCCAATTCTGTAGTTAATTTTCTGTGCTGGAGAAGGAGATACATATCATGCTTGGCTTTTTTTCCACAGAGTAAAAGCTGTTTGATAGCTATGAGATTAGGAAATTAAAAAAAAAAATTACAAAATGTAGATTCATACGTTTTACCTGGAGAGGTTATCAAAGATTTAACACTAGTTATGAATGTCAAAAGGTTCAAGTCAGGTTATTAAATAATTTAAGGAGTAAATGGAGTTTTTTTAAGGTCTTGTAGATTATTTAACATTGGTGTTGAGGTTGACATAGGAGAATATTTTGAGATGCTTAAAATAATGAGGATGCATAATACAAAACTGAAATCAAAGTAAACAGAGAGAAAGTGAAAATTCCTTAGAAAATGTAGTCTTAATATGTATGATGCCATACTGGTCAGCAGGAAAATGTTTATGAGTCCCCTTTGTTCATCTGCTTTGTTCCATGATTGTATGAACATGTTACATAATGGAGTATTAAACTACAGGTGTATAAATGACAATTTTTTCTTCACAGATATCAATGAGTGCATGGTATTTGGGGCCTGCTCCCAACACTGCCATAATTTGAAGGGGTCTTACAGCTGTGCGTGTGAGAAAAATTATAAGGAGAGGAATAACAGTTGCATAGCAAAAGGTAAGGCTGTAAAAACCAAAATAGACAGTACTGCCATTTGTTATATAGATTGTGCATAATTTTGAAGCAAATTTGCCATGAGAAAATCGTATTGATGAGTCATTAGTGTTCCCCACATAACATGGACTCTCTCAGGGTTTGGCATCATTGCCTGTTACTGAAGAAACCAGATTATGACATGGGAACAAACAGGGTTACTAATTGAAGATAATGGTTTGTTATTATAGGAACACAGACATAATTCTGAGGGTTTATAATTTTAAAATCTGGGAATCATTATCCTAAATCTGAATTGTCCACAAGCTTTGTTTCCATTGTAATACAGTTCATGCTTCCTTCTTTCCCTCGCTGATATTTGATTTAACCAAACTCCTCTTTGCTCTTCAATTTATCAGGAGGGAGCGAACAAATCATGTTTGATATTTCATACTCATAAGGAGGAAGTGTGTTGGACAGACATTTTAAATTGATTCTCTATGGAGAAATGTGATATAAATGGGGAAATAAAATTCTAAATGATCAAGCAGATTTTAAACTTTCTCCAAACTCAATGAATTGGTATTAGAAAACTTCTTATGAATAATATACTTTACGACATCTGGATCAAAATGGTATCTGGCTATCTAAAATGAGATGTAAGACATAGTTTCTGTTAATTTCAAAATTGTTGTCTATTTCCAAACTTCACTGAGGATAAAATCATTCCACTTCTAATTTCCAATTGAGCAATTTAAAAACATGTTTATTAACAGCTCTGTGTTCCTTTAATATATACATTTAGGACCCTCTAAAGACAGCATGCATATAAAAATATGGGATTCACGTGGGCTGAATGCATAATATCCTGTATTTTTGGATACTACTTAAAAATGTTCAAATTCTTATATGACATACTCCTTAAAATATAGTCTGGGTGCTACATTGTGTTTGGAGAGCACTGAAGTTGATATCAGAATATTTTGATATCAGAATATCAAGGGTTGTATTTATTGCTCTGAGTGTGTTTCTGCAGTCTTCAACAACCAGGAAATAATTTTAACATCAGAAATGATAGCAGCTGAACACCAAAAAGCTACTTGAGTTAAACACGCTGATTTTGCATTAGTTGACATTTACCTTTTTTTTTGTTTCATTATAATAATCCCTAGGCTCTGAAGATCAAGTTCTCTATGTTGCTAATGACACTGACATCCTGGGTTTTGCGTATCCATTCAACTACAGTGATGCTCATCAGCAAATATCACATATTGAACACAATTCAAGGATAACTGGAATGGATGCATATTTTCAAGGGGATATGATTGTTTGGAGCACTCAGTTTAACCCAGGAGGGATTTTCTACAGAAAACTTCACGACAGAGAGAGAAGGCAGAGTAACAGTGGCTTGATAGTAAGTGATCAAAATCAAAGATTACATCACACAAATTTCATTCAATTTATTTTTCTGTTCTGACTCTTCTATAATAGACTGGGCTGATTTAGTAAATTAAATTTTCTGTCTGAGAATGGTTTTATTTCAGTGATCTATATGGCTACTAAAGCCTTTCTGTTCAAGGCTGACAGACTCTCCAAGACAACACAATTATAGCATTTTAAAAACTTTCCCACAGAGAAATAATCACTATATTGGAGCCTTGTATAACTCAATGTCTGTATACCATCAAGACTTTTTTATTGCAATAGAAGAAAGGGAAGAATATAATACATAGAAGAAGAAAGCCATGAATTTCAAATCCTTGGAAGACAGAAAATGGAGATAGGCTAAACACAAGCTGAATTTCTACAGTGATCATATAAACAATAATATTGGCAAAGTTATGACATATATTTAAACATTAGAACAATTTGTATTTATTCCCATTTTTGTTGAACTGCATGGTATTTTATTTTGAATAAGCATAAATATAAGTTTGGACTTTGCAACAGAAAAGTGGATTTTCATAAGCTTGGGTAATTTCAAGTGGTCTTGACTTGAAAATAAAATAAATGCAGGTGTTACTCATTTTGCCTAAAATATTTCTACAAATGTGTCTAGGAAGTGATACTGCTGAACTGAAGATAACAATGTGGTCATTACATTGGTATTTCTATACTGCTGTAAATTTAGATATTGGGGGTTTTTGTCTTTATTGAATTTGATAGCAGAGTAGAGTTTTTAGTTTTTTCTTGGCCAGTTAGAAAAGGCATCTGGCTGGCTGTTTCATGTTTCCTTAAAGTGAGGAGAGGTAACAGTGATGACCTCCCATCACACAAGTGCTTCTATACACCCAGCAGAATAAACAGGAGCAGCAACAGCAGCCCAGCCTTTCATCTATAATTCACACACACCTGAAACCACTCCTGAGCACATTCCATCCGAGGAGGTTTCCTCTCCAAATGAATGGCATTCCTGACCTTTGACACTAGCAGGGCAAAAAGCCTCAGGATGTAGCACCAATGGACCCTGAAGATACCTTGAGTCTGTCGTGGCTTCTTTGTAAGAGTGGTTGAAAACCGACACTTGCACCTGCCCAGCAGAAGTGTCTGGATTTTGTTCAGATAAAATGGATGGAAGGTAGATCTGAAGCACAGAGTAATGCCTGGGATCTCTAGCAGGTCAGCTCTGTCACTGGGGTTTTGCAGAAGGATACCTGTATTGAAGATGTGGAGTAATTCTACTGTGGAGTTTTTCTCATTTAAATGTGGAGGATATTTCTGTTTAAAAAATCCTGACTAACAAGTCTCTGTTTCGAGTTATTCATTGGAAAACAAGGAATGTGTAAAGCCTTGTGAAGTTTGTGTTGAGAAGGTGGTGGTGTTGTTTTGTTTTGTTTTCCTTTTGGGGGGTAATCTGCGGATGCATTCTGCAGCAAGGGCAGTTTGCTGACCCACAGCCTCTCCAATGGATCTGACTCTTTCTTAGAGGTCCATAAATTTGAGCATAAGCTTCCTTCAGACATCTTCATAGTCCAGGGATTGAAATTTTCACAGCTGATTTGTCATTGTCTCCCTCTTTAAACTAATAGAGATAAAATATTCTTAGAAATACTGTTTTCCTAATGTACTGACATATTTTTCAATTTACCTATAATTTTTCGCTGTTATCCAAGAATACTCTTTAGTCACTTCCTTTTTGATTGATATTGAAAATATTATGATTTTCTTTATACACCATGTTCCCCCATCTCTTCAGTGGAGGTAGGTCCTTGTCAGAATGCTTGATCCAAGCCAGACACAGCTTTTTTATAAATCTGAATGTGGAAAATGCACAGGTTGTATTTGACTATATCTTGGACACTTCTCATTTATATGTATGAAACATTTGCTTCTCGTTGTATTTTACTATTCAGTTATTTTCCCAGCGTTATCTCATTAATATTCAAGTATTGTTGCCTTATTTGCAGTTGATCAATAGGTTAATTGGTTTTATAGTGTTGCCTTAATATTGTCACAGAAATTTGATTTTAAAAGGCTTGAGAGATCCTTAATATTAACCCAAGTTTTTTTTAATGGGTAAGTTTTCAAAGGTTACATTATAACTTTTATATCTAGACTTTGATATGTAAATTAGGACAGTAAACTTGAACAAAGTCACCTGCATTTTCAGGTAATTACATTAATGCAAAAATCCATCTCAGCCGAAATTGCTCCATGGAATTAGCATATCAAGAGCCTTCCTCAGAGAATAGCTTTAAGTAGCTCTCCTGATTTTCTGTGAAAAGCGGTTTAAGACTGGTACAAATTCAAGCATTAAAGGAAATAGTAAATATCAACTCTTCAGAGTTTATTGGCAGATGCAGAAGAGGATTTCATCCCAGTCGAGTTCAGGCAGTCAAAGTGAATTGGTGATAACTGGAGCAGCTGTTTGCTGCCTAATCCTTGGAGAGAGCTGGAGAAGTTACCTGAGGTGAACAACGAGCACGGAGCCACCCCACACTTCAACTCAAGTGCTTTATTTTATGGAAGAGGACAAAAAGATGAACATTAAAATAATGAGAGGAAGAAAAGCAGAGGTTCTGTAGTGTACCCAGTCAGTTTATTGGCAGCCCCAGAGTTCTGAGAACTTCACAAGAGCCCTTAACCACTCTAGTGGTGCATCCACTCGTGTTTCCCAACGCTTGCCCCAGTGCATCCCTGTGAATGCAAACTATTTCCAGCCCCTTTTCTCCAAACACCAGGAGTTTTTGGTTTTGCCTCAGAGCTCCAGCTCTGTCTGGATGAAGTTCATACACTTAGAAGATTCTTTCTGGAATCAGCTGGTTGGGATTTATAAATGATCCTGCTTTATGTAATACGAATGGTGGTTTGGTGAATCACTGCACCAACTCACTCATCTGAGGTGCTCATCTCTCAACAAAAATGTTGTGTTACAGTGAGCAAAAGTCTAAAAATTTTGTTGTTTTTTCATTTCTTTTCACCATTCTAGTAACGTAACATTAGATAATAGGATCTATAATAATAATCTTTTTTAATGAAAATAATTGAGGCAAAATAAAACATTCCTTTACTTCCTTCCACAGCAATTCCATACCCAAAATATCTGCAAAATAAATAATATAAAATACTTCTTCACATGTGCTTATGATACAATTTAGGTTTGTCATTTAGTCTTCCTGTTCATTACAAAGGGATGTGTTCCTACTGCATGTGCAACGTATTTTCTCCAGTCAAACTCAACTTCAGTGGCTGAAAATCTGTAATTTACCATTATATGAAAAAGGTTTCCAGACCTAAGTTGTTACTGCAGCTTCATTTTTATGTTTGCTTGTTTGATTTATTTGTTTTGAGTATTTTTTGTTCTTAATTCTTTACCTTGAAAACTGAATTTACAAAAGGCAGCAGTTCTGATCAAAAGCCATCAAGCTGACGTTGGTCTGTAACTGTGCAGAGACTTTCAAACTGTGAAAGGCAATTAGGTTTCAAACCCCAATTTTTCTAATAAGTTGTAGTGCATTATAATTAGCATCAAAGTGGGATAAAAATCACTGCAGAAAACATTAATGTGATTTTTATCCTGTATTTTCATCCTTATTTTGTATGCAGAATTATTCTTCAAAATTAGCATAATCCAAATAAGCTATTAGGTAAGAGCTAATTTTACTAGGCAGTAAGTAATTTTACTAGACAGCGTGAGAAGATGAATAAGACCTCAGAAATTTGACGTAGCTGTAACTTAATGAACACAACTGGAAATTACACAGCATCATCTGGTGAGTTTTTTTGTCTTTTTTAAAAAAATTTCTTACACCAGATGGCTCCTTGACATTTTTTCTGCTTGTCTCCTTCTTCATTTGAGCTTTAATATTAATTCCAGTATTAACATTACTGGAATTTCACTTTCCCTGTCTGGTTGAGGAGAAAGTTGAATTGTTGTTGAATTCCTCAACAACCCCATCCTTGTTCTGGAATTTATGTAGGATGTCCCTTTTAGGATGTCTCATCTGCTTCTAGAACCACCTTTTTTGGCAACCATCTCTCAGTCTGCTTGGTGACTCCTATCCTGGTTTTCCAGGCTCTCATAAAACAGTTTTAATGTAAACTTTTCTGGCCATGACAGCTGCTTTCCTTTTAAAAGAATAATTTGTTCCAGCATTGTAAGCCATTAATCCTTGTAGTATCCAGAGATCTTCAGGTATGACAGGTATTACACAGGTGCCCGAATATTTCACAGAATGAAAAGGAGTTTGGATTAAAAATAATTATTTTGTTTTATTTTTTTTTTATAGTTGGTCCTTTATGTGAATGTCGCTTGGATAGTAAGAAAAAAGATCATTGTATGGAAATGCTAAACTAATTTAAAAAATAATCCCAAATTTCTGTTGTTTGTGGAAGCATGTGCTGCCACTGTCACCATTGCATAGCAAAGAATTATGGTACAACACTTGCTTTAAAAATCAACTGTGACCCTGTTTATACATTATATATTTGTTTTGCAAATGCAGTGATTGATTTTGCTGCTTTACTATTCCTCTAAATAGAAAATCAAGGTTCTGCATACCTATAAAACATATCTTCTATGACATTTTTGTAGAATCAAAAGTTTATGAGCAATGAACTCTCTAAATTCACCCTTGTGGTCCTATTACTTCACTAAGAGAGTGAAATGACCTTTATTTTATGATGAAAATAGTCTACAAATGTCTTGTGGCATTAAGGAACTCTGACACTTGAGGAAAAACAAGTTATTTTAGGATTTTCTTTCCTGGTTTTCAGTTATGTGGCTTTCATTGCTTCATTTTTTTAAGGAATATCTGGGGTTTTTTCATAATTTAACCTAATGTGATTATAAGTAAATATGCAAACAATTGTATGTGTATTTAGCTCATGCTGGTCTTGAGATTTTTTATGATACACTGCACTCATGTTAGAAAGAGTTGGGTATTCACCTATTTTACAGGTGATACTTATTTCTGCATGAATTCTAGTAAACTTTAGAGAAAACTTGTTCATATAGATTTCCTATCTGCAATATGAACTCCTACCCTTAGGACCATCTTTCAGAGCTAAGCCTTTATGATTATGTGAAAAAAAAATCATGATGGAGAGCCTGTAGTTGATAAATTTGATGTTATAGTCAGTCAAGCCTCTTTTATGTGCAAAGGTGAATATTGATGCTTACAGAGAGAATTTTATGCAGTTTTCTAAATGCAGTGAGTTTCTCTACCCTTGGCAGCCCCATTCCTCAGGATGGGCTCATGCTCTTCCACTGAGGGCTTTGGGATGGAGCACCACACCCTGGTTCTGCGTGGAATAAAATAAGCTGAATAACCTTAAAACTACTTTCCCTTCAGTTTCAAATTACAGTCCATAACTCTTGTTTGCTTCAGTATCAATAGTTCAAGTAGTTGATGCCAAAGTGACTTTTCCCTAGTGTGGGTAGCCTTAAACTTGATAAAACAGATTTGAAGCATTGACTTGCTCTTCTGCATGGAACGGAGGTATCAGCAGATCCCTCAGAGCTGAACTCCTGCAGGTGCAGTTTGTCTTTCCAATGCAGTGTTTCTGAAAAAATGCCACAAATCTGTGGCTGTGCAGCTGCTGTGCAAGACCTTTTTCATAAATCTGATTGCAACATCTGTTCATTTCAGTGTCCAGAGTTCAAAAGGCCCAGGGGCATTGCTGTGGACTGGGTGGCTGGGAATGTTTACTGGACCGATCATTCCCGAATGCATTGGTTCAGCTACTACACGACTCACTGGACCAGCCTGAGGTACTCCATCAATGTGGGGCAGCTGAAGGGACCAAACTGCACCAGGCTCCTCACCAGCATTGCAGGAGAGCCATATGCCATTGCTGTGAATCCTAAAAGGGGGTATGTATCCTTCAACACCACTCTGATTTGGTAATTCAAATAAAAAACACAAAACGGAGCAAGGGAAAGAAAATTATGTCTACAATTGTCTAAACGTTTCCAAGTTGTTTACTTAATTTCCTGCTCAATTTACATATATGTAAACCAAGATCTTTGCTCTGCCAGGAATGTTGAAAAACTGACAATAATTGAGTGTCAGTGAAGTGTTTTGAGGTTAATTGTTGTGTTTAATGCTTTCAGGATGATGTACTGGACAGTTATTGGGGATCGATCTCACATAGAGGAATCATCTATGGATGGTACTCTGAGAAGGATACTGGTTCAAAAGAACCTGCAAAGACCTACAGGTAAACACCTTGTTTTTCCCAATTACCTGCTACTCATTCAGGAAAATTTCAGTTTCTCAGTTAAAAAAAACAAAACAAACAAAAAAAACCACCCAAGGGAATGACATTTTCCTATATTTACTGCCTGAAAATACATTAGTAACATCCTTCTGTGTTTTCTTCCTTTACTTCACGGTAGAAAATAAACAGATGTTCATAGAGTTATTTTAAAATTTTTTGTCAGATATTTAACACAAGCCCATGTAGAGGGAATGCAAAGAAAGAGTTCCAGCCTTTAATATTTCCTCCCAAACAGGACTTTACTAATATTGTTTATACTGTTCTAAAATTTATTACCACATATGGCTTTCCTATTTCAAATAAGAGGGAGTTTGAACATTTGGGCCTGACTTCATAGGATTTACACAGAAATGAATACCACAGGCATGTTATATATATAAAACAAATAGAAATAGTTTTTTTTAATCTCTGATAACATGAAAGATACATTGAGAATATTATTTATTTATTAATTTGTATTTAAATCTTTTCATTAAGATGCAAAGAATAATTTAAAGCTGGAGAGTGGGGACTGCTTTTAAAGCATGTCCCTTACAGGTCTCATATATCACACAGAACTGACACATTGTGATTGCCTTTCACCAGAAATTATTCTCTTTAGCCATATCCCTGAATGCCAGTGTTTCTTTTAAAGAAGTGGGTTTTTTAATGGAGTTTTAAATGCAAAGATATTTCACTGGTCTATGGATCAGATTTTCTCCACTTCCTCTCATCTATCTGCAGCTGGTTAATTTATGACCTTAAGAGGAGTATTTTCGCTGTTATGTATAATTTCTTTTGATGTATTTTTTCTGACTTACCTACTTACATAAATAGGAAGAAAAATAACTTTTCCCACTCTTATTAAAGATGCTCTGCAACTTCAAACGCTCAGAATGAAATTATTTTATGGTTCCAATATTTTCTTCAGGCTGAAGTTTTTGACATGACCTAAAATGGCATATTAACCATTTAATCTTCCTCTGTGAAACATGGACTACTTGATTTAGCTATGTAATTATTGCCTAGAGGTTGGGTATTTGTAATGCCATTGGTCTTTTATTCTCTTTTGTTTTCTTTTCATATNTTAGGTCTTGCAGCACTAATGTAATTAAAATAATCTGGTTTTTAATTCTGTAAGACTGCATGGGAAGTATTGGTAATAAAAATGAGAACACAAATATGTGTGGAAAGAGGGTGCAAAATTCCACGAATTCTGAATGCCTTGTTTTTAACACAGGACCACACTGGTGTAATTGGCACATAAGATTTTGGTTAGAACAACAGGTTAGAGGATTTGATTCCATATTTAATTCCCACCTGGTATTTCTATCCCTACCTGCTGAGGAGAGTGGGTTAGAAAAGGTGCTGACCTTGGGCAGAGTCTGGTAAAGAAAGTAAAAAAACCATGGTTTGCCAAAGAGAAGGTTTAAGTGGCAGCTCTTATATTTTATTCTCTTTGGTTTCCATTCAAGTCTTTTCATTGCTGCAATACTTTGTGCACATAAGAATATGGATGGCATAAAAAAATGTAGTGTTATATAAAAATAGTAATTTTTTTCAGGTTTTATGTTCCTATTTGAACTTTATCTCCTTTGTAGGTCTCGTAGTTGATCAGTTCAGCCAGCGCCTGTTCTGGGCTGATTTTGAGTTATCTGTTATTGGAAGTGTTCTGTTTGATGGGTCTGACTCAGTTGTGTCTGTGAGCACAAAACAAGGTATGGAGAGCCTTAGTATAACATGATTCCTATTTTATTTTATTTTATTTTATTTTATTTTATTTTATTGAAGTTTCACTATTCAGAGGAGCTACGTAAGCAAAAATCAGTGATTATTGAGTAATATTTTGTGCTTTTGTTTGACAATGCTACAAACATGATCCAAACAGGTGTTTTAGATAAGATAATTTTAGCTTTAAGGTAATCTAATGAAATTACCTTAGGGGAACAAAGATTCAATGACATGTGCAGATCTCCATGTTTAAATATTACTGAAGGACATTGGTGAATATTTAGGCTTGGTCTCACTTGGACTTATGTTAGAGCTGCCTGCATTGAGTTAGAGTTTTAGGGGTTATAGAACAATTGATCTGAATCAGTTCTGGGAGCAATAATGGGCTTGGCTTTCAGCTCAGTGAGTAATCACAGAATTCTGCTAACAGAATGGGAATGAAGAAAGTTCTTTCTGTTAAATAAGGAGATTCTGGTGAAGAAAACTGTTTTCAATTGCACGATGGCTTTTTAACCATTGGTCAAGTAAGAAATTTATGAAATTTGAGTAGAAAAGAGAAGGAACATTAAAAATATAATTGAAAGCAGCTTTTTGGGGAGGACTGCTTTGTGGGCAGTTGGCTCTGGAGTATCATCAGAACCATCATACCTGATGCTATTGGGTGTTTTAAACCAGAATTCACCAGGATATTCTGGAACATACTAGGAGGACTCTCCCATAATCCTAAATGGGCAGGACAAGATTGAAATCATCTTACTTTGGTTTAAAAGCATTTTATTCCACAATTTCTATCAACATACTTGAAAATAATAATCTGAAGAGAGATCACTTTGAGTATAGGGATCAGACCACAACCTCCTCTAGCTCTGGACCGAAGGAAAATTGGGGAGTTTAGAAATTGCTTTGTAGTGAGACCCATTGAATGAAACAAGCATTAAAGAATTCATTAGAATTCATACATATTTTAATGAAAATGAAATACTGAGTACCAAACATTGATAGCATGAAAGAACAATAGGAAGGAAATAAAGGCTGATTGGTGAAATTAAGTAAATACAAGGGAAATACAAACACATTTTTAGAGTAAATGGAGAAATAGCAGGCACAAGGTATCACAAGGAATGATAAATTCTGTTTCTTTACGCCTTCAGGAAGAGCTGCACTCAGGCAAAGAAGTTTTAGCAAGAAGCCATTGCCTGACTGAGAGTAAATGTAAAATTCTACAGCCAGTTGTGCACAGGAAATCCAACTGGTGGCCTAATAGGCCCTCAGAGCTCTTAAAAAAATGAGAAGCTGGTAGAGTTAACAATTACTTTTTCATTAATTTACTATAATTATGAATTGTTTAAAACAAGTGTAGTACAAAAAGTAGCATTTCAAATATGTTAAGAAGAAGCTGAAGAAATATTTTGGTAGAATAATTTCTTGGATGTGAAGCAAAACGAGCTCTTTCTTCCATGTCACATACATCTAGTTAAAGTGTTGTACCTAAGGTACAACAAGTAGAACAAGTCTGTTCTAATTAGTGAATTGTTACTACAGAGTTTCCTTTTTATTTATTTTTTTTCCCCAATGATTAGCCAGTTTCTGAGACTCAGTTGTGTGGAAAACTGATAAAGAGCTTGAAATTCAAGTTGTCTGCAAAATGGGAAGAGTTCTTTTGAGGAAGATTGGTTTTTTTAAAGGTAGTTTTTGTGGAGATCAAACAAGCTGTCTGAAAAATAATGTCCTTAGGTGTTAATCACAGTAATGAATTGAAGCTTTTATTAAAAAAAAGTTATTTATTATTTTAATATGCATTTGTATTTACTATCCGTTTTTATTCAAGGTTTACTGCATCCACATAGAATTGACATTTTTGAGGATTACATATATGGAGCAGGCCCTAAGAATGGTGCATTTAGAGTGCACAAATTTGGCAAGAGCCTTGTAGAGTATCTCAGTGTGGATGTTGATAAAGCAAAAAGTGCCTTGATTTTTCACCGCTACAAACAAATGGACTGTGAGTAAGCATAATTACTTTAAATTCAGTATCACCTCAGGGCGGGGAAAAGTAACCAAGTTGTATAAATATGAACCAGAGCTTGATTGTACAAACTGAAAATAGGTTGTCATATTTTTTATATATAATTCTGATGTGTTTTCACTCATTTGAAAGGACGCTGGACAAATTTGTACATAAATGCCTTTTGTACCTGCACTGTAACTGAGATATAAAAAAATTAGAAGAGAGATGAATAACAGTCCCTCTAGCCAGAAGCAGATGAAATTTTACTGATGTTACCAATACAATTTTTGGTAATGGAATAAATTCTGTCCTTCTGTGGGTCTTGCACTGCTGTTTGAGGGAGTGTGTTCACAGACTTGAGGCTGCTGATATCCTGGGAAGTGGAAGTGTATCAGAATTTTCTGTATCTGATTATTAATATTTTCTTAGCTTTAGAACACAGTTCTAAAATTTTTAAATTAAATATATATATATATATATTTCTAATGTTTGTGTTTTTAAGCAGTGCCCAATCCCTGCTTGGAGCTTACGTGTGAATTCATTTGTTTACTCAACCCTTCTGGTGCAACATGTGCTTGTCCAGAAGGAAAGTCATTGATGAATGGAACATGCATTGACCAGAGCCTCCTGGGTAGGTATTGAAAACTGCAGGAAAACCAGAAAATAAACAGCTGGTCAGTTTTGGTTGTTGCAAAAGGCCAGCCTGGCTGTTGAGTGCAGCTCTGTGATGTTATTCAATATACACATCACTTACCTGAAACTGAAAGGTGAAGAAACAAAATCCATGATTAAAAAGAAAAATACCTCCCCTGCTAATGTTCATCAAAATGAAAAATGAGCTTTCAGCTTAACTGATACAAGGTGATACTTAAAAGTGAGTGGGTATAAATACTGACCAAAAGAAGTTTGAAAAGCACTGAAATGTTTTGGATCCCAAATTAAATGAGTCATTAGGAGAAAAAAACACTGCAGCAATGGTGAAAAGGCAGTGAGAGCAGCATAACAAATAACAAAGACTTTGAAGTAACAGTCAAAGAAAGAAAAAAAAAACCTGCAGCATTTTTATCTAAAATTGTATCTTCTGGGAACCTTTATAATGACTAATACTGAGACACAGGAAAGCAGATTTCATGAGAAGAGAGCCTCTGAGTTCTTGCTGTATTTTAGGGATGGGGAGGGAATCTTTTCCATAGAAGATTATTAAGTACTTTATAACTATCTTAACTCTAATTTAGGCCAGCCCTAGCTTGGCCACACTGCTGGGATGATTTCTTAGCCAGTCTGAATTAGTAAATGTTGTAGAAATCACAGAATAGCATTTCTGGTGTGTGTTATATGTAGTAGGATGTTTTTCTGATGTTTAATTCCAGGCTCAGAAGTGCAAGTGATGGATATTTTGGTGAGATCCTCTCTACCTAAAGTGCTCAATTTAGCAATTAAATTAATTTACCTGAAATGTCATAATTCTCTGGAGAAAATCTCACTGATCTCTACTGCCGAGGCTTTAAATATTGAATTAACAGGACTGTGTTTTAGTGGTTCATGATGTGGTATTATTAAACTGTCCAACTCTGGACACAAATCAGGCTGAACAGCCTCCCTGCCCCTCCAAGTGTCAGCTCTTTGTCCATCTCAGGTGGACACTTGTCAAGAATTTCTGCTGCTACAATACCACCAAAAATTATTTCAAATTGCCCATCGTTACTACTTAGGTGTTGGAGAATGGGAAAAATAAAAGAAATTTGTTTTTTTCTTGGTGACTTGTACCAGTCTGAACTCATAATTTCAGTAATGCTCCATTTTTACTAGTGGGCAAAGGATTATGCTGTGGTAATGTTTTCAGGAATGTGTGTTTTTATTAAAGAAAGATCTAAAGAGGTTTTTAAATGACTTGTTATAAAGTTTTATGGACAGACAGAAAATGCCTAGAGAAGCATTTTTAATTTATTGATAATTTTCAGCACCTTCCCATGGCTGCAGTATCTGTTATGACTTTTTAAAGGGCTGCTGAATAAGTATTTCCTTATTTTTTGTTTGCAAATATATTTCAAATAATGCCTAATATAGGCTTTTTTCTTATCTATCTTATTTTTGTGATAGTAGACTGCCAGTTTTGTAGTATCACAGATTACAGATTATGAATTGAAACTTCTGTACCATAGGACTGTCTAATAATGTTTTTTGCACTATTTTTTATTTTTATTTTTTTTAAGTGTAAGTGGATGTTAAACACTTATCCCTTGCTGAGACTCCACTTCAGCTTCCAAGGACCAGCAGAGATTTCTGGAAAGATCAGAGCTGACCCCAAGATCAGCATCTTGAACTGATACAGGTTTATAATTAAAGGCTGACTGACAGACACTTGCCATGAACAGGTCACTAGTAACCCACAAATAAAAGAAAAATTAATTTATAAATCAGATTCCTTTACTTTAGGATGTTACACAGGATGGAATAAAAACTAGGAGCTGCAGTTTTCCTTTTCTGATGAAGATCTAGAAAATGTATATGGAATATTCCAGACCCCACACGTTCACCTTGTTTAAAGCTCTTCAGAATATTTTTGGCACAGTTAAGGATGTCAGTAACCCAATCCAGAAAATCCTGCCTTACTTGACTGTGAATTGTTGAAGGGTGACCTGGCAATCCAAAGGGAGGCTATACAA
Source organism: Sterrhoptilus dennistouni (assembly GCA_013397095.1). Lineage (NCBI taxonomy): Eukaryota > Metazoa > Chordata > Aves > Passeriformes > Zosteropidae > Sterrhoptilus > Sterrhoptilus dennistouni. Next base: position 1,264,432 of record VWZU01008212.1, on the reverse strand, counting down.
ACTTTTTTTTTCTGCTTGTCTACAATAAAATCCTGATTCGAAGTTAGTCAAAATACTCTTGGTGATTTTGGTGGTTTTCTGGGCTTTGAGATGTTCTGGATTTTACATAGTTCCACACAGTTGTTTTAGGTTGTGTGCTTTACTTTTAGAAATTAGTATCAATTGTGGATATCAAGATCTAGTAGAGTTGAACCGTACTTTTTGAATAATATATAATTCAAATTACAATAGAAAATAGTAGAATATTGAATATTCATTATAATTTTTAACGTCTTTGAGTGTTTTTGAGTATTTTTAAATGCAGTCAGGAAACTGGTGATAGATTTTCATGACTTGGCAGAGATGACTTGGACAGCCATCTCCAGTTCAATTCAATTTCTTCTTCTTCTTGGTCTGTCTACTATAAAGGTTGGTGACTGCAAGGTAATCTCAGTCTTGCTCTGTTCCTTGTGCTATATCCCAAAAACTGACTCAGATTCCTGTTCATTGGATTGCTCGCTTTCTTCCTTCTTTTTTTTTTTTAATAAGAAGGAAATTAGCTAAGTCCTAAAATTCTGCATACTCTTACTCCTGGCTTGGTCCATTGTGTTGTTTTTTGGTTTTTTTTAATGAGTTCTAAGTGAGGAATTTTAAATATTGATTCCTCAGTGGCTTTCTGTAGGGCTGAATCCAGATTGCCTCACACAGCTGTTTCCCCAGCACCTCAAGCAACTGAGGAGAAACAACTTCTGGGTTTGATTTGGAGTTTCCAAGCTGGAGTCATTACAACATATGGGTTTGTTGCATCATTGAGAATGTATTTTTCATAACAAAGTGAGTACAAGTTCCAGTGTTTTCTGAGATAAGCTTCCATCTCATTTCTCCCTGGATGATTGTGACTGACAGACCAGAGTTCTTTCGGGGTATATTTATTGACTAAAACAGGCTGAACTTTTTCAGTTTAGAATCTACTCTTTAGTTTTCCTGAAGGAAAGAGCAGAGTACCACCTCATTTCCCTAAAAGAGACCCCTGGATCTGCATCCATAAGGTCTCTTGTATCTAATTGTCTGTAGCACAATGAAGTTAAAAATGTACCCAGGGGATGGAAATGGAGAGACTTGCACTGGAGGAAGACATTGAGTCCCACAGCTGAACGAGCAGGAGTAATGAACACCTCCAAGAGTTCCCTGTTCTGGAGCCTCACGTTCATCACTTTCCTCTTAAGAGGGGGAACATTTCTGCTCCTCTGGCTGACTGGAAAGCCTGAGGAAAAAAATTCCAAAGACTCAGAACTGATGTTGCTTCTGAACAGAGATGAAACATTTAATTTATCACGTTACTTCCCTCAGCACGTTTCTATGGGGGCTTGCCCACTGCATACAGAGATTGCAGGCAGAGAAAGAGCTTTGGCTGGGGTGATCGCTGTGTTCCTTTGTGTTCAACCCCAAAGGGTTGCCTCTCTCTGCCTCAGGGAGAAGGAGCTACTGCAGTTTGGTCTGTGCTTTCTTCTTGGGGGTGGTGCTGCTTTTTCAGACTTCTTAGATAGCAAAAAAAAAAACCAAGGGTCACAAAGAACTCTGCTTCTGGTTTGAAGAAAAATCTTCGGTTTGCAGCATTTCTTCTGTATTTACAAAGGGGTGATTGTTAGGAGGGTGTTTCCCAGTACAGAAGAAAATGGGTGCCAGTTAGATTTTTCTCACTGTGCATCCTTGTCTTAGCCATTCTCTTCCTTTTAAAATTGTAAAGAAAACAAAGACTTTTTTGTAAAGGAAAAAAAGATTTTTTTAAGAGGGAAAAAAGAACAAAAATGAAGGAAAAACAAAGAGGACTATCTGTCTTACAGCCTTTAGACAAAATTTGGGGAGAACAACTTGTTCTGATGCTTTTCAGCATATGGAGAACTGGCAGGTGTAGTACGACTCTCCTCTGAATGAAGATTTATAGAACCTTAGCTCAACATTACAGCTCTGCTCTCTGTCATTATTATCTGCATTCAGCTCAGTGAAGGATGAGCTACACCTTTGTCCAAGGAGAGCCAAGAGTAAATAACTTTCTGCCCTTGGGATGAGAATTTCCCACTGTGAGGAGGGAAACTGTTCCTGTCCCAAAGAATGTAGGTCCCGACCCTTGTGCTCTGTAACATCATTTCCCCATTTAACTTGTCTAGCCCAGGAACTGGGGACTCTTCAAAAGGGAGAAAATAGCAAAAAAGATGCATTTTTCTCAAGAAAGAATAGGGTTGTTATAGAAATGACAATAAAAGATGTGTCTTGTGTAAGTGGGGGAGAGGAAAGGAATATCAAAAAAATTGAACAAGTGAAAGAAAAAAAATACCCATAGAGTCCACAAAGCTTTGATTTGCTGTTTTATCAGTGTTTCTTCTTTGTAAGATTTTCTTTTTACTTCCAGTAAAAGGGAAGAGTCAAAGATGAAGCTGATAAGCCAAAGTCTATTAATGTTTGTGTCAAACAATTTTACCAGGAAGAAAATCATAAGAGAAATGGCAAATGGAAATCCTTTGATTATGTATTAAAGATGTTTAAGATTGAAAGAGGCAAAACAAGTCAGCAGAAGACTAAGTATCCAGATTAGGAGAGAATATATAAAATTAATGGTCTGCAATCCTTTCATGTTAGAGAGATTCATACCTAGACTAGGGGTAGGATAAAAAGTGAAATGATGTACCTCTGTAATTTCAGAAGTAAAAGGAACAGCTGAGAGGTCTTTCAGTCTGAGTTTAGCAAGCTCAGAGCAGCGTTGAAGACTAGAGTTAAAAAATTTTCTGATTTTGTCTTTTTAAGAAGTTTGTTCCAAGGATGGGTACTTGCTAGAACTGTTCCCACTTCTTCTTTCTAAGATATTTATTCAGTAATTCCAATTAACTGTATTCAGCTTTTTATACAAATTCTTCTGTATTTTATCCCTGTGTTCCTTTTGTTCCTGTCTTCTCCTGTGGAACTGTTCTGCTCATGTCTCCCACACAAAGGCAGGCATGTCATCCCCTTTTGAACTCAGGATGTGAATTTTGTTTCTTGTATTTACCTCCAGACAACAAAGCAGCACCATTAGACCCTGTATATTGTTCAAGTCTAATATACTTTTTTAAAACTGCCTTTTCCATTGCATCTTTCAGTCCTCTTTCTTAGCTTACTGAAAGTCCAAAATTGCTCTATTACCATTTCTGTGTTCCATGCTGGAGTTGCACTGAAACTCGTGAAATTGTTTCATAGAGAATGAAATCAGTAGTAATTTCCTTTTTTTTCCCCCCAAATTTTATATCTTAATTCTGTGGAATTGCTCTAAAAGAGAAATAGAAAATGTTTTTAATGCAGTATCAGAAAGTTTCATAAAAACAAGCAGTAGTCTGTACTTCACTGTTATTTATTCTGTTTTTGCCAAGTTCTGCTCCATAAACTCATGACTAATGATAAGTAAAACAGATAAGATAAGCAAAACAAAAATAGACCTTCTCTCCAATAAGATATGCTACGTTATCCATTCAAACAACTTCCGTAATGAGTAACCGAAGAACGGTTCATGGAACATCAAAGGGTTTAATGAACCACCCAAATTAATAAAACACTGAAGCATCCTCAAACTCCCAAATACAAAGTAACTTTCTTACAGCAATTGTATATATCCAGGGTGGATACCAAAGAGCAAACAGGATTTCATATTTTTATTGTAAAACACATGAAATAATGAGGTGCCAGTCAGTCCATCATGGGAACTTTGAGATTTTCTGCATAGTTGCAGCTTAATTGTAGAAAGGTGCAATTATCTGAAAGATGACAGTTTCCAGAAGTTTTGTTTAAGTAGGTTCAGCCCCAGGTTTTGTGCCTGCACCCTCTCAGCACTGGCTGTGACAGGTGGCAGCAGACCCTGCTGAGGAGAGGTGCACACAGGCAGGAAAGAGAGACTTGGGTGCATCCATAGGAAGGGCTCTGCACAAGCACAGTTATATTCCTGGGTTTTACAGAATTCATTCTGGAGAGAACTGTTTAGGTGAATATCCAACATTCCTAAACTCTGCACTTGCAACACAAAGTGTTTCTTAAAACCTCAAAGGAGTTGCTGTGACTGTGCCATGCCACTCAATGTTGGACCTCAACCAGTAATGGAAAAATAGGAGCTTTGACTCTTTTCCATGAATTGTTTGACTAAAGCAGATGAATTCAGCAATGCCTCTGCAGCTGGTGGTTGTGTTATTGAAAAGCTTGTGGTACTTTTGGCACCCCTCTTGTTTAAAGCCATGTTGGCTCAATTCCTGGATTAGTTAGGAAGCAGTCTGGCTCCACAGGATTGTTTTGCTTTGTGGCAAATGGAGTCTCATTGCTGAAAGCATGATTTGGGCTGCAAAGGTGCCTTTCTGCTTTTGTAGGATTACAGTTGTTTGCATGTTTGAGCTTTGCATGTGTGCTCATCTATAATTAATTTGTTGTTATCATTGAGTGATTTTATATCTTGTTCATTGAAATTAATAGAGGTTTACTGTTCAAAGTGTTTCTGAGAGAGGCACAACTCTAAGTACAAAAGAGCTTTACACAAAGACTGAATCTGGCCTGATCAGAGTTTGTGTCCCCTTATGCCTCATCACTAAGAGGGTGGCACTGCTGCCATAAGAATTGTGATTGCAGAGCAACAGGCAGCTTTTCTTCTCAGGGATTTTACAGTCTGAGCAGGAAAAGAGAAACTATCAGAAAATATGACTTAGGAGCAACAAGTTTCTATGCAAATAATAATTTTCGAAGAGGATTTAAAGGTGAAAATTCCTTTTAAATATGTTGGACAGGGCTTAGTTAAGAAGGCTGTTAGTTAGCAGAGAGCGGGGAAGAGAGATCCGAAAATGGCTAATAAAAAAGCGCTGAGGTCACCAGAAAATGACTGGGAAGTTTTCTGAGGTCTCCCCGATGAAACCAACATTCCATTTTCCAATTCTCAAACCAGGAATTGCTGTTTCAAACAAGTATTCATACTATTATCCCTAACTTAGATCTTAGGGAGGCCAACTTCCCTGTGCCATGCAGGAGCTCCCACCAACTCTACAGCTCCTGGCAGTCTTTCCAGGGCTTATGGTCTCTGAGGTGTGGGGTTTTTTTCTGTCACTGTGGGAGCAGAAGGGATAGTTTATACTTTCTCCATTCTGAAAAGTGCTATTTGCACCTCAGAGATTTGTGGCTGTGTTTGAGGCAAGGTTCTGCTTTGCCATCCTGTGAAGCTGGGGTTGTTGAAGCTCTGTGTGTGTGTGTGCTCTTGCTGCAGATGACAGCTGTAAATTAACCTGTGAGAATGGAGGGAAGTGCATTATAAATGAGAAGGGGGATCCCCGATGCCACTGCTGGCCAAGCTACTCTGGTGAAAGGTGTGAAACCAACCACTGCTACAACTACTGCCAGAATGGAGGGACCTGTGGGGCCTCTCTCCTTGGTAAGTATTTCCGAGCAATTCATTTGCCTGCATTAAATGTTCGAATTTGTTCCTTTTTATGGTATTTTTTTTTCTCTTTATTTGCATTGTCTGTACTTAATTAATATGCAAAAAATAGCAGCATGTTCCATATATATTCTTTGTAATCAATAGGGCTTTTCATTCACTTTTCTGAGGGGTTCAGCAGAATTTAACTGTATACAAGAAAAAGGAGACTATAAATAAATAAATATTCAGTGTAAAGTTTCTCGTGTTGAGGTGTAACAGTGGAATTGTGCAAAATGTCCATAAAACAAGTCCATACATCTTCTCTAAATTTATATCAATTCACTCCCTGAATTTATGTGTGCATACCCAGAGATACTTGCTTAAACGCCTGACCTCAGTCCTTTACCTTTGTCCTACTGGAGATCACCAAATAGAAATTTTACTCCTCTAATTCTCAGGAAGATTTTGTTGGTGAGAACTCAGATCCTTCATTTTCCTGAAGGAATTTGAAATTACCTCTCCTGGGTTCTAGGGGTTGATCCTGTTAAAAAGCAGGCATTTGACAGTTGGTCTTTTGTCCCTAACACATAAGCTTTTGTGTCTTGTATAATGTTTGGGCTAGAGAGGAAAAGTGTAAAAAGAGATCCTCTAAAATGTAGCAATCCTGTGAGAAAGGAGAACTCTATTTTCTGCTTCAAGGAATATTTAAATATTTGATTCAAAATACAAGAGCTGGAGAAGAGTTGGCTTCCCTCTTCTCAGAACCTTTCATCTGTTTAAGATGCCGTTAATCATTTTCTCCTGTGTGATGAAGTGGCCACCAACCTCTGAAAAAAAAAGTCCAGGTACCTGACCTCAAGAAGTTTGTGACTGCTCATCACAGAGATTCCTCCCTCTGATACAGAATTATGTATCTGAGTTTCTATGGTAGAGGGGGCTTAGATTGTAAAGATTTCATCAGCACTCCTTATTAATGAACATTAGGCTGTGTGGTTTGGTAATTAGACCCACTTGCTGGCTTCTCTGGGGCCTCCTCCCATTGACTGAGGCGTGGTGGCAAAATTCCAAGTGAGTGCAAGTCATTTATTCTTTCAGCTCTGAGTAGCTGAGGGTTAATAATGTTGTTCGTAATAACGCCTTAATATCAGAAAATGAGAATTACTTGTGCTGGAAGTTGATGAATTAGACTTTAAACTGCTCCTAACAGCTGATGGAACTACTGACAGAAATGATAAGCAGTGATTTTTATCAATGTGGTGAGATCAATAAATGCTAAGTGAGGACGTGCAAGTGAATGGAAGTGACAGTTTAAATGGTATGCACAACTTCCTCATCATCTGAAGAGAGGATGTTTATTCCCACATTTTTACATGTCTGGCATCTAATTGATTCTTTTGTGGGGTTAAAAGACTTAATAAAATTAATAACTTGGCTCCTGGAACTCAGCTCTGTTGTGAGTCCTGCAGGGACCCCAGGGTTTTATTTAATCCCTTTTTTTTGGCAGTAGCCACAGGGCTCACTCACCTCCAGCAGTTTGTTTTCCCTCTCCCAGGCAGCTCACACGTGCTGTGCTCACACAGCTCTGCTATTGCATGGATATTTTTAATTTTCTTTTTTCTGCTAAATCCAGCCTCTGAAATCTCTCAGCCTTGCTGAAACAATTAGTGCAGTGGGTAGAGGCAAGATATGAGCAGGGTCTACATACACTTTGTTGAATTCTTCACCTGGGACTGAGAAGGCAGGAATCAGCCTGGGGGTGGAGGGATCAGCTTGGAGAGGCAGGAATCAACCTGGGCATGGAGGGATCAGCCTGATGCTTGGTCCCAAATAGAATGAGGTGTCTGAACTGAAGTGCATCAGGAGAGCCTGTATGGGTGTCACCACAGTCCACATTTCATTGTTCAACTGCCCAGTTTGGGGGAATCTGAACCTTTAACAGCAGCTGAAGTTCCTTGTAGTACACATGACCAAAGTGTGCCTTTAGGAGCTCAGACCAGCTCAGAGCTGGTTCTGCTGGCTGTAGCTGTGCATAGTAATATTCTTCTGCTGTGCTGGGTCCCTTTAGTTTCATCAAATTTTTAAGAATCATATTTCAGGTTAACCAGATGTCGTGTCTGCCATTTCCAATTCATGAGGGTAGCCGTGCCTTGAAGCCCACACCATAACTTTCATGTGCTGGAAATGTGGAAAAAAAGAGCTTGTATCTTTCTAAATCACAGTGAGTCCATCCAATATTCCAGATAAAATGTTCAAGTTGATGTGCATCTCATTTTCCTTGCATGCCTAGCCCCTGGACCCTGTAAATATTCTATTAAGAGGAAATCTCTGTTTCTTATCAGGCTGTACTTCTTATCTCCATCAGTCCAGAAATCAGTGTGTTACTGAAACAAACTAGCATGCCAGTGAGATGCCCCTTATCACAGTTTAATCTAACCCATGATGTACCAAGGCCGTTACGTGTTTTTACAGAGAGAAGTTACACTGGACTCCCCAAAAGCATTGAAAAGTGTAATTAAACCAAGAAAGCTTAATTTCTCAGTGGTTTTGCAGCAACCATTTTTTCTTTCCAGTCAAATATTCGGTCCTTGAATTGGGCAGGGCACTTGTAGCTGCAGGGGATGGACAAGCCCTTTGCAGTTGGACTGAGGGTGTGAAATCCAGACCAGCCTTCTCCTCGTCTCAGCCTTCCAGGCAGAGCTGGTCTGCAGTGCCAGGCTCATGTGAGAGTTTTCAGTCTGCTGTTATTTTATTCTTGCACATTTCTACATATAGGAATGAAAATGTTATTTATTACCAGGAATTACTTCGTTTCTCATTAATGGTTTTCTAACTTCAGCACTATCTTTTGTCTAGATCTGTAGTTTGTCCTACCAGGTTGATTTGCCTGACAGCAGTAGAATCATTAAGACTGGAAAAGACCTCAGAGATTGAGTCCAGCCCTTAACCCAGCTCTGCCAGGTCCACCCCTAAACCAGGTCTACACATGACACAACCTTTAAATCCCTGTGTTCCAATAAGTGTATTGCAAACTGATTTTGGTAAAGAACTCCCTCAATTTCTATGAAGTATAGGATTACTATTTTAAAATTATGCCAGCTCAGTATCATTTGACTTTGATCTGGTGTGTTATTGCTGTCTGTGTGTGCTTCCCCCTGTACTACAGTGCTCACAAAGACCTCCTTAACAGGCAGCAGTCAAGATCCATTGCACACCTGACTCATCAAACTGACCTGCTGAACTCATGAAATCAAGTTCTACATGTTTTCCCAATTTTGTCTTTCTTTAAACTGTATTTTTGTTCAAAATGATGACAATTTTTCCTCTGGAAGTTGCAGACGCCATACATGTGCCAAATCTAAACTCATCTGAAAAATATAAATGACCCGTGATCATTTCAGCTTGCTTGACCCTCTCTTTCGTAGAGGCTTGAATTGCCCTGGTCAATTCTCACATATTATTCTAACAGCTTTGGTGCAGTCCATCTCACAAGTGTCATTTTTGTACACATGACCTCTGGAGAGCTTAGGGACTGCCAGCAATTTTAGCCTCATGAGATGATCCTTCCAAAAGGTCCCCACAGTTGGAAGCTTCCCCAGGAGTCAGGGAATTTCCTTTATGGATCATTTTTGGCTCAAGAAATGAGATTTCCTGGGAATAAATCTTGCGTCATATTCTGATCCAAATAAAATGATGCAGCATACAAAAAGGGTTGCCTCTCAATGTGTGTGTTCTAGTGAATGTGTAAATCCTCCTCATTTTCCCCACCTAATATAAAATAGCAATGTGATAACTAATTAAGTAAATTGCAGAGTATTACTAATTTTTTAAAACGTGATTGTGCTAAATCTTTGTTGGATGTGTTAAGTTGTAGAGCCTCATTATCTGCACACAAATGTTAATTTGTTAAACAAATCCCACTGGCAATTCAGGGATTATTCACTGTTGGCTTACTTACTGCTAAGCCTTTTGGCAAATTCCTATGTGAATGTTATATAGCCAGAGATTGGAGAAGCTTTAATTAAAATTTATAAGTTTACGACAGTTGTATTGAACTACAATAATTGAACAAAGAAAATGTCATCAGTTAATTAAAAGTACACATCTGAGACATGTAATTAAAAGTTTGGGTGTAATAATGAACACTTTCCAGTAAGCCAAATTAATGGGAATTTGGTCAGAAAAAGTCAATGTTACGATAAAAACACACTTTGTTTCTCCATGTAGTTTAAAGTAAAAATATTGCAGCAATAGTTTGCTGATTGTCTCAAACACATTAAGTTAACTAGGTCACAAAATCAGATAAATCCCTTTGTACTATACAAAAGGTATGTCTAATCATACAGAATTGTGATGTTTGTATCAAAATGAGTGAAAAAAAAGGTCTTTCCTCTAAATGAAAATGTATGAAATATTCTGAATCATTGCATATGAAGCAGATAGTATTTTGTGTTCTATTTTATGAGCAAAACCAGGTGATTTAGTGCCTACTGAAAACAGTGTCAATGAAGAACCTGTTTTGCTGATGCCACATCAGTCCCAGGGGTTTTCCATGGCGTTGTCAGCAGGACAGGGACTGTGGGAAGGATGATGAGGGTGGCATTTCACTGGAGCTGATCTCAGGTCCCAGCAGAGCCACCACCACCAGCACTGGAAAGAGCAGTCCAGAGATATTTAGAAATTGTTCTTTTCTCCTTTTCTTTTCAATAACATAGAGAGAGACTCTGTATCTGCTGGGATAGATCCCAATCAGCTCACCTACTAATTATCTTCAATAATGCAGCTTCTCTCCACTCCTATTGTTTCAGTAAAGCTAATTATGGTTCATCAGGAACACAGGAATGAATTATTGTGGTTCCCACAGACTGCTGATAACAACTCTGAAGGACAAGATATTGCTTACAGAAAGCTCATGTAGAGCCACCTCCTTTTCTTTAATAGTGACAGCAAGTTAAATATTGAAATTAATTGTGAATATTTTCACGTAACACGTTAAAAACACAAATTGCTGGTACTGAATTGCTGGTAATGACTGGAAGAAATAAATAATGTAGGTTTTGGTGAAGACATTCATCTAGATTATCTCATTTTTCAAAACTTGCAGGAAGCTTACAAAAATAATGCTATTGACCTAGGTTTTAATTTAAAAAAAAAAAATATGTTATTTGGCTATTGATAATCCACAGTATTTCTCTGTTGCATAGTCATTATCCTGAATGAAAATTGATCTCCTTAGAGTTCTAATCCTTGCAAAATATATGTAAATATAATTTACATATATTTTGCAAAGATTAGATTAAGATATATGAATGAATTCCCAGAAGAACTCACCCACATATTACAGAGAAAGTAAACTGAGATATTTATGAGCAATTTTTGAAGTTTATTTTAAAAGTTATTATTTAGACAATAGTTATTATGTAGCAAATTAAATTGACAAACCAAGAGTAACTACAACCTCTGTATCCAAAGCTAATTGAATATTGAAAGATTTTGATCCCTGCTATCTTTTTATTTTGTTTAATGATTTATTTTTTTTAAGAAAGGGCAAAACTACATTTCATTTCTATGTCAAAAATTTTATCTGTTTTTTCATTTCCTACAGCCAAAAATAACTTATGTCTTGGAGTCACCATAATATATTCTCCTTTATTCTGCTAAATTCTGTCCTGCATTTGAAGCAGTTTAGCATTCTATAAACCACTTTCCATGAGAACATTTTTCTCCATTCTAATGTGTTGTGAATCTTTCTGTGGTGGTGAGGGTCAGGAATTAAGAGGGAGTTTTAATTCTGTGTCTGCAGGGCTCTAATCCTGAGATTTCATGACCAGGGAAGGTTCTGGAGCTCTCTCTGCATGAGCTCATCCTGCAATTTCTGTTAGTTGGGTTCTGGCATCTTGGTTATATGACTGTTTCCTTTGCAAACATAAATCTATGTTCTGATTCCATGGTACAAAACCTCGTGGCATTGTTTGGCATTGTTTAATGCTGCAGTTTTGTTAAACTGTTCCTTGAACCATTTTTTTGTATCAGAAATAATTTATGAGAATAAGGCAAATGAAAATGTCATTATTAGTATTATTTCTGGTGTCAACAGTCTGTGTATAAATAGGCAATGGACTGTTAACATAACTGAAAGTCATGTTAAATTGAGTGACAAAAATGGGGTTTAGGCTATACTGTATTAAATTTTCATTTAGCTGTCAGCAGTTTGGCATATTTATAAGTCTATTTTAGTAAAGAATAGGATAATCTTTTATACAAACTAGAAAAATATCATTGTCTCATCATTTTAACAAATAGAGGAATATTAATAATGAAAACTGATTTCAGACCTCCAGATCTATGTTCTATCACTATTTTATCTTTTCTTTTTACTGGAACACTTGTTCAGATGAAGGATTATGTCAAACCCCCTGTCTCGGGGGCAGATATTTAAATACAACTGTATACATGGGGAAAAAATGAGTGGAATCTGTGCTAACATCTGAGTTCAACATCTTTGATTTAATGTTTAGATCACAGGGGACAGATATGAATAACCAGGCTGATGCATATTAAAGGAGTTGGAGCTATTTTTAGGTCAATGGTTTTGTTCCTGCTGTACTCATTAGAGAAAGAGACTAACTGATCTCATGGCCCTTAGGATGATTGGCAAAACACTCTAAATTAGCATAGCTTAAAATAGAAGATACAGAAAAGAATTACGTGAAGTGTGTCGTGTTAGAAGGGTAAGAAGTAAGTGAAGGGAAAAGATTGAATAAATCATTCTGCATGAGTCAGAGAGAGGAGACAAAATGAGGGTGCTTCACTTGCATTGAAAATTTCTCCAGTGAATCTGATATTAAATGATTGTGCAGGATTAAGAGAAAGGCAGACCAGGAGGAAAATTGGATTGTGGGGTTTGTAGAATACTCTGTTTAGACTTAATTCCTCAATAACACAGCCAGCTAAGTGGAGAGGAAAGATCAGCAAGGTAAGCAGGGTTGCACATCTCAGAGTTTCAGATGCAGCTGTGGTTAAGGAAAGCAGATGTGGATAAATTGGTTTGTCAGTGATAAAATCTGAGAGGTTATTTTTTCTGTTTATGCCTGTAATTCCAAAGGGATTCTGCATCACAAATGCAATACATTATGTTGTTAACTGGATAAACACAAAATCATGGAATGTTTTGGGCTGGAAGGAAGCTTAGTGTTCATCTTGTTCCAACCTGTCCTGTCTGCCCTTTTATTTCAGAAGAGTCCTCAGGTCCTGCTTCATCTCTTTAATTCCTGGCAAGCCAGGAAAAATAAAAGTGTTCAACTTGGTTCTCCTTAAATTTAAGAAAATCCTTAAGGCTTATTGAAAGTGAAGAAGAGGGTGGGGGGAAAATAACGTCTTGCAAGAGATAATCAAGGATGAGAATAGTTTGTTAGGAAGTGAGAAGGGAGATGGCTGGTTGGACACATCAGGTGATTTACTTGGAAGATTATAAATGAGATAAAACACCAAAGTCAGGAGATGGAAAAACATTAATAGGTTCTAGAAGTTTGTTTTAAAGAAGATAAGACTTAACAAAATAAGACAGAAAAGTGGAAGGGTTTAATAAAACAGTGGAATTGTAACAAAGCTATAAATCCTTTAGACATGAGATTTAGATAAGGAAAAAAAAAGGGAAAATTACAATAGAGAAGAATCATAGGAGGAAAATGCTTTGGGTTTTAAAGACTATTTTTAAAATCCTTTGAAAAGAAGCTGTAGACTGGGAGTTCATTGTGTGCAAATGTTCATCCCGAAGTATTAACTGCTTTTTAGACATTGAATATTGATGTTACAGGCATCTTTGGTCTGATGCCAGACAGCAATTTTTATGTAACAGTCTTACCATTGTCTGGGAGGGGTTCATTAAAAATTGTTCTGTAAAGTGTAGCTACTAATGCATTAGTAAATATCTGTATTTCATGTGATTATATATCAAGGTTTGTAGATTTGAAAATAATGTAGTGCACTCTGAAGAGACAGCAATGAAGATTATACAGTTATCCTCCACAAAAGGAGGACCCAGCATGGCAGGATGATTCGAAGAGTTTAATCACATCTTAAATTCCTGCTTAGAACCACCTTTGAAATGATCGTATATTTTAAATGATGGCTTTTTTCTCATAAAAGAGCCAATGGCTGTACATGCACAAGTGTAAAAATGCACAGATGCAGTTTTTGAGTGCCCATATCTCCCAGAGCCAGTTACGTTTTTCAAGAGTTCTGCATTCAAGCCATGTTTGCATAGACATGTTCTCTTAAGGGTCTAGACAAACACAGGTTGGGCTCAAACGCTGAAACTCCCTACTCTTACACTCTCTGTGTCGAGAAAGTGCTGATCACTGTTTTAACTTGTATTCATTTTTATCATAAAATAGCTGTCTCTGTTTTGGACAGGGCGGCCGACCTGCAGCTGCGCTCTGGGTTTCACGGGGCCGCGCTGCAACCAGACGGTGTGTGAGCGCTTCTGCCAGAACGGGGGCACCTGCAGTGTCACTGCTGGCAACCAGCCCTTCTGTGCCTGCCTGCCCGAGTACACAGGAGACAGGTGCCAGTACTGTAAGTAATCTCCACAAATTATCCCATCTGGGTTTGCAGAAAAAGTTCTACGCGAGGGAAGTTTAAAGCCCGCCTTGGGTGATTTGGGTTTTTTTTTTTTTATGGCATTGTTAAATTTAGCCCCGGATCGTTCGTGCTGCTGAGGCAATGTCATCTGGTGTATTCAGGTGATCTTTGGGCATATTTCTCCCCTTCTACATGGCTAGCTGAAGAAAGAGGTGTTTTAGGAATGATTTATTGTTGTTTTCATGAATGAGCCATAGAGTGGAACGGTCCAAGATGGATGACTTTGTCAGTAGCTGCGAGATAATTGTGTTAAAATTTTCTACTACAACTTGTCATATGTTTTGTTATGCTGGTAATGAATTGACATAGTTGGTTAAAGAACCTTCTGGTGTCCCTAATCTCTGCAGACCAAAAAGTCTTTTAAGCTGCTCCTTTACCGTTGTTTCCTATTTCTAACCCCAGCAAGCAGCACTTTGAGGATAGCTCTGAGTTTCACATTGCTATATTCCTTCAACATGCTCAAAGATCACCCTGAGTATGGTTTCTGCCCCATCCTGGTGTTGAAATTGTAAAGGATTGCTGAATGTTACTCTTGGTTACTTCTCAGGACTTTGGTTCTGTCTTTTGCATCTGATTTTCTCCCTGTTTTTTTCATTCCACTGACCCATCAGTCTCTTCTCATTGAGATAGTTTTCTGAAGGTTTCCATCTTTCTCACTTTCTACAACTTCCTCTAACTTTTCACTTCTTTAACAAAGGAGTAAGTAGATTATCAACCAATACGCATTTTGCTCTTCATTTATATTCCTTTTCTTGCCATGCTTTTGTTTTCTTTCAGCATTATCTCTTTTCAGTAACTCAAGACATTTGAACATAATCTTGAATTTCTTCTTTTGGTCACTCATTTACAACTGACAGTTTGTCTTCCCCATGTCTTTTCAAAAATGATGACTCACAAGCAACCTTCCTTAAGTTAGAGCCAATTACTTTACTGAGATCTGAATTATCTTTTTTAATAATTTCATTTTTTTCTACTCCTGCTTTGCTTTGACTGTAGCATTCTAAAGGCAAGGACTGTCATAGCCTTGTTAGATTGTCATAGTGCTTGTCATAGAACATTAAATGTGAAAGCCATCATCCCTTTTTTACCTTCAGTGAATTTGCTGAAGAAGGCTTGATTTAAGAAAAAAAAAAGGGATGAGAAATAAGCTGTTATAAAGGTCTGGTTTAGAATTATCTACAAGATACAAAAAATATTTAGTTTTAGAGAAAGGTCTGTCAAACAAGGAAAGGGATAGTGTGTGTCTTAAATAGGATTTGTACTGAAGTAAACTGAGTATACTTCCAGTTGGGAGACTATGAAATAAACTGAAACCTTTGAATGGAAAACCAGCAGTAATTGTGATTCTCTCCCCCTTGGTATTAAGCAAACTGCACGAATCCACAAATAAGTATCTGCAAACACAATTGGGTGTTGATTTGTAGTATAGTACATAAAAGTACATAAATCATGTACAGACAGACACACAGATTGAGGAAAAATATTTACTTGAGGCTTACCCAAAACCAAACAAATTGTTTCTAGTTGAATGCTTTAGCAAACAGCTTTTTTCTTTTTTTTTTTTTTTCTTTCTTTTTTTCTTTCTTTTTTTGATTTTTTTTGAAGAGAATTAATTTAAATGTAAATTTAGGGGTACTTTTTAAACAGTGCTTATTATCAGATTTGGATTGTCTGGGAAACTGCCACAATACAGAGACTCAAAGACGTTATAAAATGCAAAATAAAATTAAGCTTTTGCTGATTTAAAACTTAAGTCTTTTGAGGTGGGGGAAAGATTTACCATCTTAGTATTTTTTTGGTGGCCAATAAGTTTTGTGAAATTATACCAGTCTACAGTTAATAATGTCACATCTGTTACATTTTCTTTTTGCTGTATTCACACATGTGCATGATCTATTGCTTTATTAATCACCTTCACTTCATATGCAAGCTGGAATACATTAATATGGCATTATTGCAAAGATTGGTTGCCTCCCAGAGATCTTTTTCAGTCTGTCTTTGCTGTGATTGAAGGTAGTTTGTATGCAAAGGATGACACATGAATGTGTGTAGGTATTTTACTCCTGCTCCCAAGCTTAAAATATTATTAGTAGGGTTTTATGGCAGGGAGAAGACATTTGCTTGCAGTATTACCAGCTTGCAAAGACCTTATTTTCCCCACACTTATCGACTCCAATTACCCAATGCAAAGTTTCTCCTGTGATTAGTTCACATAAGGGCTAATAACCTAAATGTGTGCTCCGTGTCAAGGCATTGGCATGGCTGAAATAAATTCAAGTGATTGAATTTACATAGAATTCTACTAACATTGTGCATGTTATTAAATACACATCAATCTGATGTATTTGAGTGTAGTTCCCTGCTTTAAATTCCAGAAAAAAAGACACACAGAGCAGCTAAAGTTCATTTCTTGTATCATTTAAGGCCCAAACTACCTAAAAAGTGGGGAACATCTTCATGCAGTTAGAATCATTCAAAGGAGATACAGTGACACCCCAACCTGTGACTTTCTCTGAAACTGAAATCCCTTTTTTAGGAGAAAAAAAAGAAATAATTTTGTGTCATTGCAGCCCAAATGTAGCATGAACATTTTAGATAATGCAAATGACTAAAGGTGTTTACTACTGCAATCAATCTTAAAAGCTAATAATTGTTTTGACAGATAACCTTATGAAAAGCTCTACATATTTGTGGGTTTTAGTTTTGTTTGTTGCAAGAGGACACAAAAAGAACCCAACTCACCCATCAGGATGTGAGATGAGAAAAAAGGAAAGTTTATTTGGGGATCTTGACTTACACAGTTGGTCAGAGTTGGTCAAGGACTGGGGGACGAAAGGAGCATCTCTCTGACCCCAGTGGTCAATTCAGAAGTCTATCAATTTGTCTTTCCCCCTGGAGAGGAATGCATGTTTACAAAATATTAGTCTTTGTTACAATGTGTGAGACCTTTCCAGTCCAGAATGAAAACATCAGAAGGCTGAAAAATCAGAGCGACATTGTTTATTTTTTGTCCTAATGTACATGCAAACATATGCCCCTTGCACTGCTCTCACATGAAATCACTCTCACTGTTAGCTTTCAAACTGCAGTAGGTTTTGTTCCAATAACAGCCCCCCTGCTGCAAATTGCCATTCCAATACGTGGAAGTGGGGAAGGAGGAACAATGAACAACTTCATTTAGTGTCTTTTAAGCTGCTCTGGTTGCTGATTCCTTCAGCAGCTGAGCCTACAGCCTGCACAGCCAGGTGGAGATGTATAATGAATACTCAAACAGAAATAACTCCTCCAACAGCCATGCTCTGTACCCCTGAAAGCAAAACTCTTCCAGCAGTGCTCACTCCTTGGAAAGGAAGAAAAGCAGCACAGAGTAGCACAAGCAAAATGTGTTTCTCACTTTGAGATACAAGTGATGCACAGAGAAGCTGTGGCTGCCCCATCCCTGGAAGTATTCAGGGCCAGGCTGGATGAGGCTTGGAGTAACCTGATATAGTGGAAGGAGTCCCTGCCTATTAAGGAGCTTAAATGATGACTTTAAAAGACAAAAAAAAAAAAAACCAAAACCAAAAACAAACCAAACCACAAAATAAAGTTGTCGCAACCACATAAATAAAAATTAACCAAAATGTTAAGATACCAGTATTTTTTTAGCTCTTGGAAGCTTCTTCAGTTAGGCAATTTGATGGTTTTTTTTAAAGGGATGAAAACTGAGACGGCTACTGGTGGTTCTGAAGAGTTAAAGAATTCACCACTTGAAATCTCAGTCCTACTGGCATTTAAACAGTTGAAATACCATAATGGGGTTTTGCACAGTCTGTAAAGCTTATGCATGTATGTAGTACTTTGTAGAACTTATGGATTATGTCTTTATATATTATTATTAGAACTTCATGAAATTTTAATATGTGGATAAATGAAAATAAAACTTAATTATTTCAAAATATCGCTTCAATTTCAGTTTAGCATAATGCTGTTAATGGTAATGTGAATGTATCACAAGATTTTTATTCAGCCAACGTCCCATTAAATACATTAACACTGCTCTGCTTTTCTCATCAGGAGTCTTTATATTATGTGGGATGATGCCATAAATGGTTAGACAACTAGAAGGGGAAAAAAACCAACCTCTTATGAGTTTATACTTCCATTTCAGTTCCCAAGATTACATTGTTAATATATTATATATCTGTTTATGGATTGTTCTTGATTCCTGCGGTTGCCAGCGAGTCACCGGCTTCAGTTTTCATTTTGTATTTTTATTATAGCACCTTTTAAAACGTGAAAGTAATTTGTGAACATGAAAGAAAAATCATTTGTTTCTATAATGCTCCTTTATGTCTTTTAGTAATCAGGTTAGTCAGGTTACCTTGTGTTGCTTTAGATGTTTGCCACCACTACTGCGTGAACTCGGAGTCGTGCACCATTTCCAACGACGGGAGCGTGGAGTGCGTCTGTCCCGGGCGCTTCGAGGGCCCCAAGTGTGAGGTGGACAAGTGCCTCAGGTGCCACGGGGGACACTGCATCATAAACAAGGACAGCAGTGACGTGGTGTGCAAGTGAGTGTGTGTGTGGGATTCTGTTCAAAATGCTGCATTTAACAGCAATTCCACCGCGTTAGCCTTTGAATTTCTCAGGCTGTAGCTTGTCGCTGGAGTGGTCACATCAGATCAGTTCCTCTGGGTGGTTCCTGCCCATACAAAACCAACTCACTCCTGGCTTCTCAAACCAACTTGTGGGGCACTCCTCAGCTGGAGGGTGCACAATGTAGCAGGAGACTGAATGAATTTTCACTTAAAAACATTGAAATTAATAAAGTTAACAATGGAGGTCTTCTGTACTGTTGAAATTTCTTCACTCTACATTATCTGTGACAGTGATAGAGGCATACTAAATACTGTTGGAAGCATAGGTAACATGTGCTGCTCTATTGTTTTGTATTATAATGATTTATTTTCATTAAAAGAAAGATTAAATAATATTTTGTAATAATCTCATTGCCTGTGCTAACTTTCCAAACCATAAGAAAAAAAAATCAGAAACCTACAATTCTTTTAATCAGTAGATCTTATAATATATTAAAATACTGATTTTACAGTGAAATGCTCAAATTTATTGAAATACTGATTATGTTTTGCCTTTTTTTTTAAACCATGGCAGTTGCACTAATGGAAAGATTGCCTCTACCTGTCAGCTGTGTGATGGTTACTGCTACAATGGTGGCACCTGTCAGCTGGACCCAGAGACAAATATACCTGTCTGTCTGTGAGTATCCTGCATCCTGCAGATCATTAAAATGCCTGTGTGACAACAAATAATAAAATCATTATGCATGAGTCTGTATTTTTGGTCTCTCTAGGATAATTAATGTGCTGGTTGCAGTTTCAACTTACAGTATTTGTTTTGTAGCTATTTCTGTAACCTCATATTTTGCATAACTTTTTTGCAAAATGTGTGTTGAAATTTAGAACTAAGGGCTCTATTGTGAATGTATATAGATACAAAGATGTATCTTTGGAGACTTAGAGTAATTTCAGGTTTGTTCAGGCATTTATTTTTTTCTGGAATGGAAACTTGAGGTTGCCTGCCCTGCTTCTTAGAGGTGGATTAAGTCTTTTCTCCTGCAGAGATGGTCAGATTTGGAGGCAAACCCCTTCTCCTGATGACTGAAGAATAGGAAAAAATGATGTCAGGGTTATTTCCCTTGTGGGGATAAGCTCATTATCTCTCATTTCTGCCCTAACCTTTCCCCTGCCTAGAGTATTGTGGCTGTTCTGGGGTGAGATTGTGCTCTCCCTGCTGTCCCATGGTCAAGGGAGTAATTCAGGGTGATTTTCTTAAGCTCAGACTTAATATGCCAAAGAAATTTGGATTCTGTAGCCTAGCCTTCTGTTGTAAGCAGAAAAGCCTACACTCTACTCCTTTCTTGAGAGCTATGGTGTATCTTCTTTTTCAGCTGCTCAATATAAAATACTGAAGTGATCACTTTGGCAAGAAACTAATTTCTTTCCTGCTCTCAGTTACTCTGAGCTACCTAGTCATACTTTTTTTTTTCTTTAGTTATTTCCTTAAAATATTCATTTTGCAATGGTCTTCCACTTCTCCAAAGAACCTGGAGCTCAGAGTGTCCTCCAGGCTGGAAGGAGAGAGATGTTGGAAGACAGAATTGGACCCGAGTGTCTCATTCCCTGGGTGACATAAGCAAACTGTTGCCCAAAGGGATCTGGCACTACAACTTTGTGAATACAGATACAGCCACTCCTTCATTTTGTTGATGCAGGTGATCTTGGAAGAGAGTTTTATTCAGTCTCTCAAAGAAGTTTCATAAGTTCCTAGATTTTCTTAATGGAAGAGATGGCCAAGGGTTCCCCCCTATGAGAGGAACTTCTGCAGGAGAAAAGAGACAGAACTGTAATGGCACCACCATTGAAAACTTGTCATTGCATGTTTGCAGGTTTTGGGCTAAAGACAACGTAATTTAGGTCTGCACAGTAGCCCTTACTGAGTTGAAAATACTTCAGTTGCTTATTTTTCTTTTTCAGTATTATTTTTTTACCTTTTTTAGCATTTTCCCTTTTATTTGTGCCACCTTAAATGTCTTTAGTTGGGGTCTAGAGACTAATAAATCCTGGCAAAAGGAGAATATCACAGCGTTGATATGTAAGGCCCAAATATGCTCATTAAGCCTAGTGATTCATTTGGTTAAACACTAGAATGGCTTTTTTGGAAGCTTGTGACTTTTCACTATTTTTTTTCTTACAAAACCGTCATGTGCTTTTTCAATTCACATGGAACACCATAGCATCTCAAGGGGAAAAAAAAGGTTTTGTGCTTAATTTTTGTGTGGATTTACAATACATAAATGCTGCAGCATACACCAACACCATTAACAATGCTAAGAAAATGGTAATGAACATTTTCAAACTCATTACAGTGTGGATCAATCGATAGAAATGTACATCTGACAATAATACCCTGAGAACCTTTCAGGCAGTATAGACCCCATTGTGTTAAAAACTGTTTGATCAACAACACTCATGAGCAAAATTTTCAGTACTGTCAGATGGACTTTCCATGAAAAAGAAAAAGATTGATTTTGTCTTCTGTGAGTGTGTGCCCGTGTACGTGTGCGTGTCTTGCCGTCGTTATTTGTAACGCGTTTAAAATCTGCTCAGCACAAGGCAGAATATTTATGTAGGTCTATTTTACTGAAATTCTGCAGATGCTCTGTGGGGTTTAAAAGTCAGCGCTGTGACCAGAAAGTGAACCCTTGTGATTACTACTGTCAGAATGAGGGAATTTGCACTTTAACCACGTTTAATGAACCGAGATGCAAGTAGGTTTAACCTTCCACTTAATGCTGCACATTCTGTGACATCATTCCAGGCCACAGTTCATTGGTTCAAGTCATGCACATTCACATACATTTCACAATATATACTTAATCTGGGGGACCATTTCTATAATACACACTTACCCTTTGAGAGTTGCACTGATGAGTATATTTAAAAATACATTTGGAGTGTGTGTACTGTTAGGGGAAGAAATAAAAGGCTTCATTTTTACTAAATAAATTGGAAAAAAACTGAAAATGCCTCTTGGCTTCTATTGCTCATGTTTCGAGATATTTTACCAAGTTAATCCTACATAGCATAAAGTTTAGTGAACAATGATGTTGCACATGTTCTGTAGTCCAAATCTTAATTCCTATTTCTTATCTGAACAGAAATATTTTGGTGCTGTATTGTATTTAAGCTTGTATTTATAAGTCTCATTGTTAATTTTATAGAAACAGATTTTATAGAAATAAATTTTATAGAATTTTATGGAAGTAATGCTGTAAAGCAGAGTCTGTTAAAAGTACATGAGCTACATCATAATGTTGACTTCTCTGATTAAAAAAGATAATAACATTTGTATTCTTCACTTCTCTAAAAGATTTTAGGTCTGTTTCTTAAAGAGAAAATTTTAATCTTCATCAGGAAAAGAAACAACCTTAGTCTTTGAAAATCCTGTCCAAAACAGCTGTCAGATGAACATAGCTTCACTCAGTGGTTGTGATGCAAAAATAAGCAGTGAAATCATGAACCAAAAACCTAGACTTGGGAGAAAATGTGAAATTCACACAGATTCGAACTTATCTCAATGAATGGTTTATGAAAACACAGAATGCTGTGGGGATGTGATGTGGGTGTCTGGTGGGTAGCAAAGACAGTGAGTGCTTAGCCTGAATAATCTATTTTTTGTTTTACAACATGATCTCAGTTGCCTTGTCAATGTTCTCATGCAATGAAACTGTCTGGTTTGAGGCACCATAAATCCATTGGAAACAAGATTAATGTCCTAACTACCACTTCTTAGACTTGGAAGAGTATGGAGTGGTCAGCAGTGCTTGGAACTTTTTGTACCTCCATGTATCATACTTGTGTTTTCAGAATCATGCAGCCCTAAGAACACCATGTTGCTGCCTGTAAAGTCACATATTGGTTGTCCCTTTCCTGCTTTTTCTCTCAAATGCTCCAGGAGCCACTTGTCCAAGATTTTCTAAATGTTTTTCTAAACCAGTCTCTAACTGGGGAGTGGGTGATTTTTGGAAGAAATAGGAGATGCCTGGGTTTATTGTCATTCAGCAGGAACTCTGCTCTCTCTCACATCCAGAATCATTTGAGAATGCAAACTTTGCACATAACCAAGCCCTTTTTATCATTCAGTAAAGACAATAGAGGATAAGATTTGGCTGTTCCAAAGAGCAATCCTAAAGCCATAATTATACAGAGCAACTCTAAGCCTGTAAGAACAGACTCTCCTTTCAACAACCTGTACTGCTAGCATACATTTTTATTTTATCTTCCTGTCTCAAGGTGTCTTTTTAATGTGGAATGCATTAAATGACCTAAATATCAGTTGCACTCTGGAAGGAGGAAGTGGTGGTTTTCACTTAACCATTTTAGGAATGAATTAAGGCCTCACTGTGGCTTCATATAAGCCACCAAAAAAAGAGAAAGTTTTATGAAGGCCATTGCCAGTTTCAGTGAAAGCTCTGTCAAGGTTTAAAATATGCAGAATATGCTGTAATTTCTCTTTAGACTTCTATGCAATCTAGATTATTAATTCTTCACATTATATTTAGGTATGTGATGATTATTATTCCCCCTCCCCCTTCCATTATTGTACTTTTTCAGTTACAAAGGTTGTGAGAGAATTTCAAAATGTTAAAATTTGGGGTAATGACCTTTTCTGAAAAATGTTTCACTTAGGGTGTCTTAAAGTAGTTTAATCTTATGTACAAGATGTCATTTGAATATTCTACATTTTCAAGGATCTCTTTAGTACTGCTCACTGATGAGTGGGGTCTGTGTGATGTCCATCACAGTATAAGCATGTGAGATCTGCGTGAATTGCACCAGGAAATTCACAAATCAATTGTAAAAAAGGAATGATCAGGAGATCAGATTCACGTGGGAAATAATCAAGAAATGTTTTTTTTTCTGTGTATTTCACAAACTGTTCATTCCATCTGTTCTATCAGTCTGTCTTTTAATGAATACCTTTATTTATGTCTCTGTTTCCTTCTCACTAATGACCCACCTGTATCTACATTCCTGCAAGAGAAGCAGGGTTTAGAGAGAGATTACACCTCGTATGATACCAGTGAAGAGAATTGGAAAGAGCTGAAACTTTTAAGCACTATAGAATGGTTCTGGTTGTTGAATGGACGGGGCTTTTATTACAGGATCTTTAGCACAGAATATTGCTGCTCTCTCTCAGCTTTGTTTCTTTTATACCTTCATCATGATTGTATGTTGCTATAATTCCGTTTTTTAATTTGTATTACTATTGTTATTTATATCTGCACATGGATGTGTTCTATTATTACTATCTGCAAATAAATGAGATCAAGCCATAACCCCCTTACAGTAGGCATTATAGAAATATAAAAATCAGAAGACTAAGTGCAGCATTCTATAAGTTACCTGTGGCTGGATGTGCTGCCTGTTCAGAGGTATTCAAGTGTGTGTTGTATTTCAATATTAGAGCAAACATCAGCTCCTCTGTAATGAAGAACAAATCATCCCTGGAGAGTTAATGAGAAGGCACAGACCATGCAGGAGTTTGGAAGAAAGCCTAAGTTTGGTAACAGGGGAAACTGAAAAGTGAAGGGTGGAGGAAGAATAAATTGCTTAATTTCTTAATGGAGAATTTTGGGCAAGTCACAGGTTAAAGACAGTGAGCAACTGGGGAGAGCAAAGTTGTGGAGTTACTTAAAACTGATAACAAAGTTTGAACCTGGAAGCGCAAAGATGGATAAATTAGGAAAAAAAGCTCCTGTGGGAATGAAACAAGCAAGAGAACTGTTCTTACAGGATCTTGGAATGGTTTGGGTTGGAAGGGACCTTAAAGTTCATCTTGTTCCAAGACAAGGGACACCTTCCACTATCCCAGGCTGCTCAGAGCTCCACCCAGCCTGGTCTGGACACTTCCAGGGATGGAGCAGCCACAGCTTTTCTGGGAAACCTGGTCCAGTGTTGCCAAGTTGTTCTTGTCAGCTTTATCTCCAGTAGGCTGGAGAGAGACACAGTGGGAGGGGAGTGTGTGGGGGTGAGTGTGTGTGTGTGTTAGGTCACAGAATTCAGGAATAAAAGAGTGCATTCCTCTTTATGAAGGAGCTCCCCTGCAGCTCAAGTGCCTGTGATGCTGTACCTTCCTCCTGACGTTCTCTTCCTGTTGAAAAATCTTTGCATTTTATTTTTTATTTAAGTTCACATGCAGCTTGTACAAGTGCTGCATTTACACGCAGATTTGGAATAAATAAACTCATCACTACGACAAACCTCTGCTCTAAAAGGGTTCAGGGACATCCATGGTCCAGTTGTGGACAAGAAAGGGACCATAGCATGCAGTCCCAGACTGGCATTTTCTGAAGGCTGAGTAGAAAAAGCCACTGTGGTGTAGAACAGGACTGAAAAGCCTGAGAGAAGGCCCTGGTAACCCTGAGAGGCAGCACAAACCAGGAAATTTTATCAAGTATCCTGCAATAAATGCTTTCCATATGATTTCCTGGGGTATATTTAATGAGCTCCCCAATTGCATTACAACAGGAATTTCACAGCATTCTGCCGGTCCTTTGAGAGCTTTCTTTTTCAACTAAAAATATCTTTGTTATAAATATCTTGAAATTGAATATAATCCACAGGTTCTACCTTTGTATGATAAAAGATCTTTTATCCACTTTGTACCACAAACTAGTATCAGTTCAAGAACCAAATGCAAACGAGTGTTTGAAGAGTGATTGTCAGAGGAGGAAATTTTAAGATCTTGGAAAAGAGGAATATGTGTATTTTTCATGGAGCATTTACTGACTAGGCTGTAATGCAGATATCCTTTGTCCATGAGTTTAAAATTGTTCAGATAAAACTTGCATAGTACTTTCTGCTGTTTATCGCTGCTTGGGAAAAACTTTAGTAGGTTTTTACCTACTTAGAATCTTTACCTACCTAACGAGAATCTTTTCTCGTTCCTTTTGAGTTTTACCATTTCGATCTCTTTTCCTTTTGTTTTATTGCTTTTATTGCTCAGTGTAATTACAGCTACAGCAGTAGTCACCTGGACATGCTTTTTTATTTATTTTCTGTTACTACTTTTAGTACTTTTATAGCCTCTGTACTGTACACACATTGCTAATTGTATGGTGGTTAATGACTCTTAATTTCTTCATTTCTTCTTTTTGTTACCTTGGGAAGAATGAGGCTGAGCTGCACTTGGAAGTTGTTCCTTTACAGTGAACATCATGCAGCAACTGTGAATAATGATTTCTACACAGTAATCTCATGCCCAAATTAAAATTCATTTTTAAAGTCACTTTTTTTTTTTTTTTTACATATATTGGGACTAAATTTGAGGAGTTTTTTTGTGTTCCTGAAAAGTATTTTTTTTGTTGTTTTGCCTGCTTTTGAATGATGTAATTATCTTAGTCTGAATGTATTGGATTGAAGGTAATTTGTATTTTCAGGTAACAAGTATAAATTTTCCATCCCTCAGCTTCTACATTATTCTCCTTTTATGATGTTGAGGGATGATCAATAGACAAAACTAATAAAATGTGGTTTGTTTAGCTATGAAATGATTATGGAAAAGTTATGACTTGAAAATAATGAAACCTTAGAATAGAGGGGGAAGCTACAGAATGTGGAACTATTGATCAGTCCTGGGGTGGGATTTTTGGTCTTTGTTATGAAAGTGCTTTATTCCAGAGTGTTTATCAGTGAGTGTAACTCTATTATATTAGCTCCCTGTATGAACAAAGCACGTCTGCAAAAGTATTCCTAAATTTATTATAAATAATGATTTGGTTTAGTGCAAGGCTTTTGTCATCCTCTGGTATCATACAGAGGTTTTGGGGAAAAAAAGGAATTTTGATTTCTCTCTTTCAATGCAATTTCACGTAGATAGCAAATAACTGTAAACCAGATGTTCTCTTGTCTTACAAACAGTTTGAATATTAATGGTGAGACAAGTTCCAGTGAAATTTTTAATGTTAAGTGTTCTCAAAATAGCAAGACTAGATTGTTTCATTAGGATGTTTTAGTACATGTTGCTTTGTCATGACCAAAAGGAAAAGCAAAGATAGAAAATCACTTTGTATAATGAAGAAATCTCGTTTATAGCTAAAAAACATTTTCAATTCCCCTTCCACCTCTGTTCTGTAAGGACTGTTCCACAGATTCTGTTACATTTCTAGACTAATTTTTCAATGCTGTTGTCATTTTTGGATCTGCACTGGTATATTGAGTTGGAAAACAGTTGTCTACAAAAGCACTTTTCACTGCACGTTATGCCTTCTGTATTATATTTTTATGGCAATGCCTGTGGCACAAAGAAGGAGAAAAAAAGAGAAACAAAATTTAAAAGGAAAAACTGCACACTGCCACCAAATTAGCTCTTTTTTTACTATTTTTTTCTATTTATCAGTCGTTTCATAGTCAAATGGTCAGCTACATGTATAATGAAGTTCAGGATGTTTGATCACACTGACCTGTAAGGGTTATACAGAAAGAGAGAGACATTTTCTGTCATGAATAGACTCAGTCACAACAGCATGATCAGTCTTGGAAATGTAAATATCTTCATTCTAAACATTCCTCACTCCAAGTACAACACCTTCAGAATCTCAATTGAAATTTTGGGGTCTTTAAATGTCTCTGCATTACTATTTCCTATAAATAGATCATTCCAATGGTGCAGGCACTTCCCAAGTTCTCATCTCTTTAGAAATGCAGAGCTAAATTGTTACAGAGAGAGCTGTAGCAGTTTTATTAATGACCTTGGCAGGAGAATCTGTACAACCTTTATTTATTACATTCACCCTCAGTTTTCATATTGGCATCCCCTGTGGTACTGCTGCTCTTTGATCTTGCTCTGGTTCTGCTGGGAACTGGAGGTTTGCACCTGAGATGTTCTCTGTGGCACCTGGCACCACGGAGCTGACTCCAGCCTGTCCTTCACTGTCAGCTTCCCCATCTGTTTCCATCTGTGTTTGTCTGGGAGTGACTCAAATTAGGCATTTTCACTGTTCCTTCCCCCGAGTTTGTGATGATGTGAACATCTCTGATGGAACAAAGTGGATTTTATGTGGTTCTGCTTTGTTAATGCAATTTTTTTTGCTCGTACTGCAAATGTCCTGTCTGACCACACAGCCCCTGAAATGGCACAGAGCAGCAGCTCCTGGTACCAAAGAGTTTGGAAAAGGACAAATTACTGTGCATCAAACTGAACCAGGAGTCAGTTTCTATGTCTAGGAGCTGAGCAGTCTGAATTTAAATGTCCTGACCAGAAAATGCTGTTATTAAGAACAATTTCTCTCTACGGTCAATTAAAACTGGTTAAGATCTGCTCATTTCCCATGTTCCTGCATGAACAGTTGTCCATATCCCAACCCCACCATTATTCATGTGCCTGCTCATGGCTGATTTTCTGTGTCAAATTCCCTTGCAGAAAACAACCCTTCCCCCTGGGCTTTATTTCTTTTTCTCTTCTGTGTGCCCAAGACAAGCTTTTAGTACCTTGCTGGACCATCAAAGGGCAATCATTTCACCTCAAAGTGCAGAAGGAAATGACTGCCATCCTTCCAGCTTCAGTCTCTTTAAACTTTATTGGAGAAAGCAACCATTTGGAAAAAAAATTAAAACGTAGTAGCAACTAACAATGTTTTTATGAGACTTCTATCAAATGCCTCAGGTATTTCAATATTGCTGATTTTTGCAGTTAGAATGAGAAGATAGGTAAAGAACTTTTAATATTTTAATTTTTCCTGTTTACTGCATATCTAGCTGTAGGATTTATTTTTTTCTTCACCAGATGTTGTGATAACATGTCTGCTATGAGGTTTTGAAGAATGTAATTGCACATTATACAATTTTCTCATGGGCTTGTACTTGAATGCTTCATGGTGATTCTTTTGCTGGTCTCACTTTCTTATGTTGTCTACACTGTTTTAACAATAGATTTATCACAATGATACAGTGGAAGCATTTGAAACATTTAATATAAGAATTTAGTTGCAAAGTTAGATATGTCTAACTCTAATATAGTATTTTTTCGCCTTCAACAGTGTAGTATTAAATGCAAATTTCCTGTCATCACAAGTTTTGATTACATGAGCTGAATCCTGAGCAGGAATGATGCAAAATATCAGTAAGAAATATAAAGATTGTTTCATGTCTGTTACATACCAACAACTTGGAGCTGAGTCGAATATTCTAAGTATAAAGATATATAATGTTTATCTAAAAGAATGGAGACACTTATTTTGCAGCTGTATGTTGAAAATTGATAATTTTAAAAAGCAAGTTCCTTGAAAAGTATCTTAGTAAGGTAAGCTGTCAGTGCAAGCCTTTCTGTCTTACATAATTGCTAAAAAGAGATCTGGGAAGAAAAAGGAACAGATGCATCTTTTGAAAGATTAAAGTCGTGTTCCCTGTGACTTACGGTGTGCTGAGGTGATGGTAAGCAGGTGGAAAAGTCAGTTGGGTTCAGTTATAAAATATATCATTGTGAGGCATGTGTGTAATTAGGAATTGGGGGTTCTTTGCAGTGAGGAAACCCAAGTGTGTATTTACCATATTTATTTAAGTAAACAAAATTCTTTCAATAAGCATGAAGAACTTCTAAATTATAATGCAATTTAGCTAGTGTGTGACAATTTATGAATCAACTAGCAATAATAATCAATATATATATAAAAATCAATAGTGCTTCTAAAGACCTTCTGTGACTTCCCTCTGTAGAGCTTAAGCACTTCCATAGTGTATCCTGCTAAAAAATTAAATTAACTTCCCAAAAGAAGTTCAAGCTTAATATGAAGCCCAGTAAAGAGATTTATCTGAATGTCAGGGTGTGCTGGAATAGGCTTAGGAGCAAGGGGAGAAACGAGCCAGTCTTCTGCAGATCTGCAAAGAGAAGAAAGCCCAAAGCATCACCAGCAAAGCTGCCTGGGGCTCTTCTCTGAGAATGGCATTGGTTTTATCCAGAATATTTTGTATCTTTCCAAAACTTCTTTTATTATAGAACAATATCAGTTGTTAAGCACAACCACCCCTAAACCTTGCAATTTATTAAATCCTTAGGAAGTCATCAGATAGCAGCAGTTCTTGGAACTGTATGAGGGTAACGCTCTATTGCACCTCCCTAAAGATAACTCATGTTGAAATTCATAAATAATTCAAAAATAGTTGGGAAAAAAACATGATTCATTGCACAATATGCAACAGAGACAGATGAGAAGTGACTACTTCCTGCTGTTTCCACAAGGAGAATTTGAGGGTCTGTAGTAAACTTAATCATATTTACAGCAGGTTGAATAAGCAATTGAATTTCATTCAGGTATTTGTTTCCTATTTTGGTGGATTTGCTGAGTCTGCTTCCGTGGACTCCTTGTGTTTCCTTGTGTGCATGGAGGGTGTTCTGAATCCCAATTGAGGAAATATTTGCATATTGATATTCACACAAGGAAATTACAGCAGGATAGCTGTGTAAAATCCAGGCACCTGCCTCCTGGAACACATATTCTGAATATAAACAATATTTAGGGCTTTCTGAGGTCAGGAGATACTCCTGTCCCTTTAGGAAAACTTATTCTTTGACTTTCATGCATACTTGCACACACACAGATGTGGATTTATTTCTGCAAATAAATACCTGATCGTAAAGTTCAACATTTAAAAAGTTAAAATGCTAATATACCTTTGATTAAACCTGTTTTATTTTTTGAGGAGTTGGAAAAGAATTCTAGAATGAAGGTTGCAGTGATAATGATAGGAATATAATACACAAAGGTGTAGTTTTAAACTAAATCCCTACTCTGGATGTTGTTGGTGTTGTGGCAGAGTCCTGCTGACTCCTTCCATGAGGCTCCTTGTTGGTTTTGCAGAAGCACTGCTGTCACTGGTGTAGCTCTTGAGAAGATGCTGGTGGTCTCTTTCATGGGTTACTGTGCTAATAGCTGACATTTATTAACTTTCCTGTCCTAATTGG
This sequence comes from Sterrhoptilus dennistouni, assembly GCA_013397095.1. Taxonomy (NCBI): domain Eukaryota; kingdom Metazoa; phylum Chordata; class Aves; order Passeriformes; family Zosteropidae; genus Sterrhoptilus; species Sterrhoptilus dennistouni. Next base: position 1,233,873 of record VWZU01008212.1, on the reverse strand, counting down.
ATCCTTTCAGATGTTCAGCCAACTGGTCAGGCACACAGTGTGAGAGGCCAGCTCCCAAAAGCAGCAAGTCTGACAACATCAGCACCAGTAAGTACTTCCAATAACTGCTGTCACTTGTCAGATCTGGGTCGCTTTAAGCCTTGTGCTATTTTAAAATGTGAGTTTGTGTGCTGAAAAATGCTCGTTATTTGTATCTTTGTCTTTAAAAAAACCAGAAGGTAGATATTTCTTGACTTTTGATCACCATTTGGTGTTGCACGAGGCGGTTTGGATGCAGTTCTTAGGCTTTACACTTCCTGTTCCACTAGCTAGCTGCACTTTCCTTAAGGAAATCATATCAAATGACAAGCATTTGGCCATATGAGCCCTGTGCAGGGATCTAGTGGGGGACCTCTGACCATTTAAATCCTACTGAAAGCACCAAAAATATAACTGTAAGTAGTGCATAACTTCTGTATTGGCTGTCTGCAGAGGCGTGAATTTTTTACCTACTGTGAAAATCATCCTGAAAGTAAGAATAGCTCCTGCTGAATTTTTTTTAAAACACATTTGTAAGCATCAAAGGCTGGCATTGCTGCACTATTGGCAGCTGAAAGTGGACAGGATTCCCTGCAGAGTGCTGAGTGTGCTGTTGGTGCCCTGCTGTACCTGCCTTGGTCACATTTAGCCCAACTGGAGCAGCACAATGAGCTGCCCTGCTATTCAGGTCAGCTTGGTGCTCAGATGAAACCTTCCCAGCCATCCACACAAGTGAAAGGACACTCACAAGCTGGAAATAGGCAAAAAAAAAGCAGGCAAAACTAGGATCACTGCTTCGTTGTGAGGGTAGAGCAGCTGCAGCTTGGGGAATGGGCTTCTCATAGACCCCAGGCTGCACCGTGGTCACCAAATGGCAACTCATGCCTGATGGGATGTTCTTCAGGGTTTTTTTCTAAATGTTTACATGCCAAGACAAAATTAACCTTTTTTTCTTCTTTTTTTTCCCTCTTTTTTTTTTTTTTGCGCTTAAGTAGAACTTAATGCAGTTATTTATCAAATGTTTTCTTAAAAGAGCCCTGTTCTAATATCCTTTTCATGCTGAATCTTCATAAGCCGAAGTGAACTCAGGATACTTCACGTTTTTATTCAGTACTTTCATTTCATGTCTCTGATAACCTGACTTGGCTCTCAGGCAGAAAGCCTTCAGGCAGAATTCAAAGCATTTTGCAATTCTTTATTTAGACTGTGCTTAATGTAGAGCAGACACTGCCAGCAGCTTATTTTTTTTAATAAATCAATAAACGTTGCCAGTGAAACAACAAGCAGTATTTTTGTTTTCCACCCGTTAAAGATTGTGATATTAAAGAAAATACATGCCACTCCACACTGGCTTTATGCTGGATTCCTGCTTTTATAAGTCCTGTATATATAACATAAAATTATTTGTTGCATGTATTTCTTTACGAGCAGGCACTTACAGTAAGGCTCAGAAATAAGGGTGCAGTTGCTGACCTTATTTTTGCAGATAGTCACATTTTAGTGAAATTATCTGCCAAAATAATGTGAAGCCCATTTTGTTCTTGCCTGTTCCCTCCTCTCCTTTAACACTGCTGTCTGATCATGCACTGTTTTTCTGCTGCATTAAGCATTATTGTAGTTTTTGTGATTGCCTATATCAACATAACAAAATTGTTGGCTCTCGAGCACAATGCAGTAAAATGCAGCAAAATGCAGGAATGTACCAACAATAGGGAAATTAAGATTCCTCACTGCTTTTTATTTTCCCACAAATAAAAATAATAGGTATCTATAAACACCAATTAATTCTTCAACTAGAGCCAAGCCTACTGGATATTTTAAATTAATAGTTGCATGACCTAAACTGCTGAAGATCCTGGTGGCAGTCAGTGACTGTGCCACTCCAGTCCAAATTGCTCAGCAATTCCAGACTTCTATGGACTATTGCTGCAAATGAGGACAGGGAATTAGTCCAAAGTATATTGTTGTCCAAAAAGAGGAAACTCCTGATTTGTTTATTAGTGTACTTGTGTGTACACTATTATCTGTAATGAAGTTGGGCTTTTTATTGATCAGCATTAAAATCTCAAATTGATGAGTGAAGCTCATCACATGAAAATTGCATTGTTGATGTGGGAAATTATTCTCTTTTAATTAATTGAACTGTTTTGCAGCCGTGGAGCCATGATAATTCAATGATATTTCCTTCTGTTTTAGGAAGCATAGCAATCATTGTTCCTCTTGTTTTACTGGTGACTTTGATCACTACTCTTGTAATTGGACTATTTCTTTGCAAAAGAAAACGAAGGTAAGTAATTTTATATTGATTTATGAAGTTAAAAAAATTCTTTAAAGTATTTGCATCTTTCTGATATACAAAAAATCACTTTATGTAAGAAACAAAAACACAACAAATGACCCAAGACTTGTTTCTGGAGGCAGCGAATCAGTTACATTTTGGTTCTTGCTGGAACAACCACATCTGTTATTGATACTTGTGTTCCTCCTGCAGTAGATAAAAAATTATAGTTCTTACCCACTTTGCTCAATCCTTACAAGGCTGTGTGAGTGTTAATAACTTCATCCAGAGACTTAGAGAACTTAACAGAATAAAGGTATTTCATTGAAACCACATACTCAAATTTTGAGTATTGTTTACATCTTTGAGTTATATTGAAGATGTAAATATTACTCAAAATATTTACTATAAAGTCCCAAACCTTTTCCTCATTACTGTGTTCCTTTAGTATGTTGCACAGGAAGCCAAATTCCACCACTGAGCAAGGAACATTTTGTTCTCTTGAATTCAGCTGCCTTAGAGCTGATAATGACCTTGAGGACTTGTGTTTGACTTTTTGACTTTGGGCATTCCTTCCAAGGCCATGATTGGTGGCCAGGGGAAGCAGGAGAGTGTTTCTACTGTATGAGACACCTGAGAGAGCTGCTACCCTTCACGTGTTCAAAGAACATAACGTTGATGGTGATGCAGATTTAGCAAGGGAAGGTTCCTGGTAATGAGGACATGGCCCACTAGGGAAGGCGGAGTGGGAATCAGAGAACAAACCATTTACTTCAGGCCCCTAGCTCTCCTGCCTGCTGGCCTTGAGCAGCTGTCTTCCTTCCTCCTGGGGCTTGTTACCCCACATCTGAATCCTAGATAATGCCTCTTTGTTAAGTCCTTTAGAAATAAGTGATGAATCTGCTGTTTCTGCAAACATGGCCATTTACGAGACAATTTCAGTGCTCCAGGCTAAAAAGAATCTTTTAACTTACTGTGATCTGGCATCACAGGCAGCATCTCTCTCCCCTGCAAACTCTGGTGTAAACTAGTGAGCATCAATTTTTAAAACCTTTTTGTAAAGCCAATAAGATAAATACATTTCCTGACCATTCTGTTAGTGAGGCTGACCCTGCCAGACTCCAGGGATGTCATTATGTGCTGCTGCACCTAAAAAACCAAGTTTAGTGATAGCCAAATCCTGAAACCAGTTGCTGCTCTGTAAATTATTTAGGTTACTGAGAATCGCTTGTTAAATAATAGATTTTCAGTAAAGAAACAGAACTAGCCTCAATAAAGGGCTTTCTTCTTAAAATTATATTTGAAAATGTATTTTAGAGTTATTTTATCTCTTCAGAGAAGACTGTCAAGTATTAAACTAGGTGTCGTTGATCAACACTAGCATACTGCTGTTAAGTGCCTATTTTAGGAAATATTTTTTTCAATGACATTTCTGAAAAATACAGATCATTTAGTGTATTGGATTTCAGACACCAACTGCATCTTACTCAGCCAACGAGAGGACTCTACTGTTATCGTCCTGACTGTGACCTCCCTATTATTCCCTTGTAATTCTAGAGAACATATTGCTTGGGAAAAAATTACCCTCTTGAGGTTATTTCAATTGCTTGGGCCTGAAATCACCTCCTTAGCTAAAAGAAATGAATTCAGCAACAGAAACAATTCAACTCAACTACTTATCTTTACTGATACCTAATTCAAGGTTAAAAATAAAGCTCTGTCTTTTATTAAAGCTTGAAAGAAAATTCAAGTTGAACTTCAGCATTCCAATCACCACTGGCAGGGAATACAAACTGGAACAGTGAGAAGTTCATACATTTTTAATGCATTGTGATGAAACCATTTTCTTGTCCTCAGTTTACAGCTGACTTTGGGCAACTGGTTTGAAATAGAAGTGAAATGATTGGGCAAGGGGACATGGCTCATGTTCTCTCTGTCTTCATTCCTGCAGGGAATCTGCAATGACTTTGCAAGGCTTTCCTTGGAAGTGAGGGAAATTTGGAAATAACTGGAGGAAGTCAGGGTTGTAGACAGCGAGTTAGAACTTTGTGTGGCTCCGTACCACTACAGCCAAACTGAGAAAAACAATAAAATTCTGCTTCCAGCTTCTGTGAGATCTATACGTAGACTCAGATTGCTACTTTGCTTGGAAAATGGAAGGATTGTCTCTGCAGGAGATGCTTTTTCATCCTGTTGATCTTAGAGATTAAAGAAAAAGAAAATAGCCATCACTTTGCTTGAAAGTTCACTGTCTTCTCTTTTTTGTTATATGTTTATGCATTACAGGACAAAAACTATCAGAAGACAACCCATGATAAATGGAGGAATCAATGTTGAAATTGGCAATCCATCATATAACATGTATGAGGTGGGCCATGACCACAGTGAAGGTGGTCTTTTAGCCTCAGATTTTACTCTAAATGCAGAAAAGGTAATTTCTTTTCTCTTTCTAGTGGCAAAGCCAATTTATGTCTTGCAAAAGTTTTGTCTTTAAAAGTAACGAATAGAAATGTAGAACAATGACATTTAGATTTAGTTAATGAATATAAAACCAAGTTAGATTTCATTAGAATAAATGTCATGTATATATTAACAGCTGTTTTGTAGTCTGATGCTGCATCTGACGGTCATTTTTCCTAGGGCCTGTATTTTATCAAAATAGAGTTAGAAATTAACTACAAAATGATATGGTTGTTGTTTTTTTTTGTCAAAGCAGACGTATCTATGAGCTGCCAAACCACAACCCATCCTCTTATCCTAGTGGCAAATATTTAAAATTGAAAATAGATTATTGGCCAGCCTCTGTCTGAAGCACAAAAGAGTGCATGCATACGTAGGAGACTAACTTTCCACATGTGAAAACTTCCTAAGGCACAAGGAGCTGGGATTCCTGACGGGGCAGATAGATTAAATGTTTGCACAAAGCCAAGTGACTATTATCATTTCCTTGTAAGAGATGCTGTCAGTCCTGCAGCGGCTCTGCCGTGATTGAAGTCCCTGAGTGATGTGACACGGGATGAGCGCGGTAATGCCGCGCTATCTCTCCCCGAGCTCCCTAATCAGACACACACCAAAGGGCAGCCATCACTCTGTGCCATTCCTGACAAAGCAATAAGGGGATTACTGATAGCTCCAGGAATGTCACCACTGAATCACACACAAGGCAGAGTGCTCAGTGCAGGAGGTAAGCTGAAAATGGGGTTACTCACTGGAGGCAGAGTGGCTGAGCCAATGCTCATTGTGAAGTCTGGCCCTAATCCTTAGTGGAAAATGGTCATAAAATGCTGAATTTTATTCTCCTGTTGAATGTAAGAATTTTTTCGTGCTGAGGATTACCTGGAAGGAGGTTTTTGTAAATGCAGATCACTCTGAAATTATGTTTTTAGTTGGTGCACTGTTTGCTTAGCAGTGTTGATAAATACACGTGGAAAATGCTCTATTAGCAGAGAAACTGAAATTTTCTGTTTATACAGGCCAGATACATAGGGGGAGGGTCCACTGCATTCAAGCTTCCCCACACAGCTCCATCAATCTACCTAAACTCTGACTTGAAAGGACCACTATCAACAGGGGTGAGAAATGATGATCCAAGTCCATTCCATTCCACCACAGCCCCTTGCTAAAGAAAGTTTGTCTGTCATTTTTGAGTAGAAGCATTTTCAGTTTGTTTTTAGTTTTGTTTTTCTTCTTTTAATGGAATGAAGAATGACAGTACATAATACATATTCTATTTGAAATAAAGGGTCCCCCTCTGCATACAAAATTTCATCTGTACCCATCATTGTAACATGATCTAAAACTGCAAATGTGTCTTTGCAAAGGAATACAAAAACAATTAGCAATGTGATGTTTTGCCATAACATTGTATAAGTTTATCGTGGCCTTCACAGCCATATATCATGATATATTTGTAATTTTTATGGAATTACAGCCATTTAGTGAAGTTTATCAAACTGAGAGATGGTCCCAAATAACGGAAACAGGTGCTTTTATTTTAGAGGAGTTTAATGCACACAAAAATTAACAATTTCCTTCAATATTTACAAAGCATATTTTAATTGTTCAGATTTTAATGGACTTATAAAGAAGCTCCTTCTAAAATGCTGGATTTTTACTACAACTTAGTATGGGGTTTGCAAACATTAAGATTTAAGATACAAAAGGGACATCAATACAACATTCATTTTCATGTGCCTCAATATATATCCATTTTTTGTGCCATTCACATTCTTGCATGATGTGTAATACGTTGTATTTGGAAGTTTAATAATTTTTATGGGGTGTGTTTTTTCTGATGGAGCACAGAACCATGGATGATGAAAGCCAGAATATTCACTCATCTTTAACTTTTTCTCTTCAATTCTGGTCACTCCAGCTTCTTTCTGTACCTCACTGTACTGCCTTGTACAATCAGTACCACTCAAAGAGGTATCATGAGGCAGACTTTACTATTATATATAATTTTAATAACTGAATAAGGCACTGCAGAGATGCGAAGGGTCTCTGTTCTGTTGTGGTTATCACCCTTAATAATGGTTGTCAATGAAGTAAAAAAGTCCTGACAATTGAAATAGAACTAAATTTCTGATTATAATCATGACCACAAAAGTAAAGATCTATGGGGACAGACAGTAGAACTGAGAGTAGCTTTGCTTTTCTTTTCTTTTTTTTTTTTT
>VWZU01008212.1:1216555-1226830 GCA_013397095.1 Sterrhoptilus dennistouni | reverse complement strand
TTTTTCTGTTTTTAATTAAATAAATGTGGTTTGCCTTGTTTGCCTCCTTTCCAGGAAAGTCTGGACCAAAGGCAATATTGACAATCACTTTGTCATCTGTAGCATATGGAATGGGCAGCCTTTAACTCACTAACTGAGCAGCTGCTGTAGCTATCCAGCCTGAGGAATATCTAAATCCTGGGCTCAGAAACAGAGTTGAGCAACAAGGAAGAACTAAGACTAAAGTCATCCTTCATTCCTTGTTTCCCAGGGTGTACTCAGGATATTTTCAACTCAGGAAAACCTACCCAGTTCTGGTTTGGCCAATTCAACGTTTAGCCCCTTCTTACTACACCAAACAAATTAATTTCCCTTTCTTAGAGCTTGTTGGTGTTTCACTCAGTATCTGTGCAAAGCAGAGCAGTGCTGATAAATTAGGTATAAAAAGAGGAGGATTTTGACCACAAGGTGCCCTTACCTGTATCATGGGTGAAAGCTGAACTTTAACTGGATAGCAAAGTTCTCCTAGAGACGATAAAGGCACAAAAGTAGGAAGGAAGTAGTAGAGACTCAGGGGATTTCTCACAAAATGAAGTGCTTTGCAGCATTAAAAACGGACTTGTCCTATGCTGAAGTGCCACTCATTCCAACAGATGTTTTTCATTACAGTCCAAACCACCAAAATTGCTGAGAAAAGACTTCTCAGATTGTAACTACTATGATATATTAACAGTTATGCTGGTTTATTATTGAAGTTTAATTTACGTGACAAAAGTCTTGAATTTTTTGGTCAAATCATGTTGTGTATTTGGGCCACAGAATTCGAAAACATGGTCAGCTATTGATGGGATGCTGATGTCTTAGAACAGGTAATATATGGAAACTGTTGGCTGCAGTTTTCTACTGTTAAACTTGTCACATGGTCTCACAGTGCACCTTCTCTATAAACTCCTTCATATCTATTCTGAAATCTTCCAGTGTAATAAGGTGGACGAGTCAACCTCAGAGACATTTTTTTCAAGGTTTTTCATTTAATTTCCATCGATGTTTTTATGGTTTTAATATCATTATATGCTGCATGTCATGTCATTGGTTACTTTAATAGCATGTCTCATCGTGAATTTAATTTTCAACTAAATAATTAACTCATCATCAGGTTTGCAGACGTCCAGGTATCTATTAAATATGTCCTGTTGTATTTTATGTGTACTTGTTCTTGCTTTAACAAAGCCATTTCCATTTCCATAAATGCTAATTGTGATTCAGTCTGACTGATCCAGTGTTTCCTTGATTTCCCTGCAGCCAACAAATTACGCCAATCCAGTATATGCAAAGTTATACGTGGATGGACAAAACTGTCGAAACTCCTTAGCAAGTGTTGATGAAAGAAGAGAACTTCTTCCAAAGAAAATAGATATTGGGATAAGGGAGACTGTGGCATAATCTGCTGTTACCTTTTATACTCTGTATAAATGTATAAAATATAAGGATTACTTTTCTATGTACCAACAGTATTATAATTGTTTTGGCATCAGCATTACCTCTGTTTTTTGTTCGGTTGATTGTTTTCTGGGTTTTTCTTTTTGCTGATGACTTTTGACTGACCATTTGTAAGGTATTTTTATGAAAAAGAAACTGCACTACGGTACAATTTACAACAATGCTGCTGAAATAACACACCTTTAAATTTGTTAAAATGGCAAACAACATATTCGTTTGTAGCGTGAAAATGAGCAATCTATTTTCTATGAACTTTTTTGGTTCTACTTAATAGATGAAGATGGTATCTGCACTTTTTCATTATGTAGTCTGGAAGCTGTAGTACAGTGTGTAATTTTGTTTATTTTAAATGGTGAAAGAATGATTGAATGGTCTACTCTCTTCTTTGTGCCCATTAGAACTTCTCTTCAGATCCTGATGAAGCTAGATAACTTTTCACAAACAAACATACTTGCTTTTAAATTAGCTTTAGGTTGCCAAGAAGCAAACGAGACTATAGAAGTGAAACATCTAATGATCTGCATGAACACAATGATTATGTTTCAGAAATTCAGTGACTGTACATGATATACTAAACATATTATACCATGTAAACAAGCTTTGTATTTATTAAAACCTTATAGAACATAGTAACGATATATCTTGGAAGCTGAAACCTTACTTGCTGTGGGACAAAGTATTCGAACTCCAACAGTCCTGTAGGACAGTAGCCACCCTAGAGCACAAGAGGGCATTGCCTACACATGCTTTACATGTTTATTCACTTAATCACACGCAGTGCTGATGGATTAATGACTCTCCAATACACACCAAGCAGTAGGGAAAAAGCCAGACCCCAAACCTTAAGCACACTCAGATGATCACAGCATTAGGTTTACACCATCGCAAAAAAAAACCCACGAAAAACCTTCACACCTGTTTAGTGGTATTAAAGGATTCAAAACATAGCAGTTTCTTTAAATTAAGATAAATTGTGGTATTGTGGAGGTAAAAGGAACCGAGCTGCATATTGGTGAAACCTTAGCAAAGCCCAAGTTTCAGTAGTCTGGGTTCAATATCCAAGTCCAAGTACCAAAAGTGAAAAGCATCAGTATCAGTTTCCAGCACTTCTCTGACCTGGCCTGTTTCCTGTTGTTGCTAAAAGGCAAAACCCAACTCACCTTTTTTAATTTTGATGGAAATAAAGAATACAATTACTTTCAGGTTTGAACTGAATCAAAATGTTTTATACATAACTTTAAAGGCACAAAAGACGTATTCACACATATACTGTGGAGGACTCTTCCTTCCTCTGCTAGACATGACTGACTTTTAGCTATCATAATATATTAACCTAACAGATTAAATATGTTTGTGGTTGCTCTTTATTCCCTTTGTACAAGCATTACAAAAATAACTGCTGTTTTATAAGAGATTTTTGTTGTACTATTGTGCATGCATACTACCTATTTCTAAACTTTGCCATATTGGGGCCTTTATAAAACTCTTGATTTATGTAATACTAGTGCAATTTTGCTTGAACAATGTTATGCATATCATAAACTTTTTCAGGTTCTTGTTTAAGTACATTTTTTTAAATTGAACAGTATTTTTCATTTTGGTTATAATAGTCATTTTGCCTATGTTTCTACAATGAAGTGTTAAATACTTTATAAAAAAAAATTGTTGACTGATTTATTTAAATGAAAATCTACATACTTAATTCAGTGTGTTGACTAATTTTTAAATTTAACTTATAAAATGAAAGCTAAAGAAAGATCAAATTGAAACGGAAGAACATTACTTTGTACAAATGGCTAAATCCCTTTTCTTAATGAAAATTTTTGCTTTTTATACAAATTCTATTTGAATGTTTTTGCAGCTCTGCACGTGTTTGGATGACTTAGGTGTATAGCTGTATATTAATGTCAATAGAATTTTAAAGCTATTATTTTTTCTATAAAAATACTGTATTAAATAGTTTCATACCACCCAGCTACGATTCCACAGGTTCTGCCTTTGTTCTGCTGACATCATCAGAGATGGACTAGGCCCTCTTTTTTATTTTTTTTTAATTTTTTTCCACAATTACAGTTGTTATGAGGAGTAAGTAGTTGGACATTTCAGAAAGTTTACCATTCATTTTATGGCAGAGAATCTCTTATCTTCAAAAATCAGGTAGATCTGGTGGCTGTAGAAGTAACGTGAATTTTAAAACATGAATTCTTACACACGCCTGAGGAATTTTACTTATTGTGATGTCTCACTTTCCCTTCACTGAGGCATTTTATTTACTTTACACTTGCCTGAGAGTTAATTATTTATAAATAATAAATTTATTTCCTTGTAAATACACAGTTGATGTTACTGGAGCTATTAAATATTTGATGTAGATCAGAATGAGGTCATAAGTATGTAGGCAGAATTTTGATGGAGATATTGAGCTCTACCATTGCCATACTTAAAAATCTTTAAATTGCACACAGTGTAATATGCCACAATGGGGTTTTGTTTGTTTGTTTTATTTACTTTACCAAGGTTTTCTACAGGAACTGTTTTCTCAACAGCCCCAGAATCCCCAGGTTCTGTAGGTGGGCAGAACACACAAGGAGCTGAAGGGTGAAAGATTGAGGACCTGATCAATTTCTTGTGTGTGCCTCCTCATAAGTTCAGTAAAATGTTTTTGGGCAGGAAATTCTATAAAATTTTACAAGGGACAAGAAAAAATGTTTAACTTTTTACATTCCCACAGCCTTTTTGCTGTTATTAGGGGCACAGATTGATGTGTGCTTTAAGTTGACACAAGCTTAAAAGTGAAAAAAAAATTTAAAAAATTGTCTGCATCACAGGTAGAAGCCTCTGTCTCCTCAGAGTGCAGTTGCAAGGCTTTTCCTGGTTGCTTTCCTATGATGAGATCATTCAGTGAACATTCAGGTGAAATGCCAGTTCTGAACTATTCCACAGAATTCATTGGGGTAAAATTTTTCTCCCACAGTACTAATGATTTTGCTTCGCAGTGTGAAGTTGTCTATGGGTTCCACAAATAGCAGGTGTTAAAATTATTTATGGAAATGGAACCATTCATTGGCTTTGTACTGTTAGGCTCAGGAATACTCATGTTTTCATTAAATAGAAAGCAAAAATAACATATATAGACAACAAAAATAAATCTAAGTTTGAAGGGGGACATGATGGGCTCCATCAGAAACAAGGTTCTAAAATTCTTTGCTGATTGGAGAATCTCTATGCAAAACACAGAAAAAAAAAAGAGAATCTGTTGAAAATTTTATAGTTCTGTCTAATGGGTTTTTTTTATTTCCCCACAGAGGTTATTCTAGCTTATTTACAGAATAGTGCAGTGGAGTCTCTGCCTTGTGATTTGCCTCTTGGTCTATACAAGAGTTTGTATAAACACTGAATGATGACACCAAAATTCTAAGTGACAAATTGAGACAGGTGATGCTCCTGGTACTCTGATCAGTCACTCCACACATTTGAGATTGCCAACATCAGTGCAGTCCTGTTGATAAACACACTAGGAAGCAGAACTGAGAATATTTATTTTGAGAATATTTATTTTGCTGTGTATATTCTAATTGCTTCTTAGTCATTTCTAACAACAGTAATGTTGTTTGATGTTTGCAGAAGGAAAGCTCTGTAGTGGAATGCCTTTAAAATTCCTGCTTCAGTCTATTACCTAGCAGTGAAGTTGCTGAGAAACTCCTAATGTAGCAGCAATTGGTTTTGGTTTTTTTTTAATCAGAATCAGTGCAGTCACATACATTATCTGTGAAATGTGTAAACATTTCATAAAGTTTGTGAAAGTGCCTCCTGTATCAGAATAGAACCAAGTATCTTCTCATGTATCCCCTTTTTGGAGGATGAGAAGGTGATATAGAGAAGCAATGTCAGTGATGATAAAAGGTCCTCAGGGTTGTCAGCCTTAAAAGTGAAAACATTTTTCATGTGGAACAAACAGACCAACAATGAATCTTGTCTGTCCAACCCTGGGCATCTGTGCAAAAGTACTGAGGCATTTGGAATTTTTCAAGTCTTAGCTGGACAGAAGGATGGCTGATGGAGCGAAGGATAATTTATCATCCTGGGTCACTAATTTATCGTGCTCACCATCTCCACATGTGAAATACAGATCTCATGGAAGCAAGGGTTTCTCAATCAGGGCCCATATTTTAAGGTGACAAAAAGGAAGAGAAAAGCATAAGGGATCTTTTTGCTTCCCTGTGCCAGCTGCACATCACTCGGTACGTGTTGTGCCTCTGGTGACCTCTGACAGTGATGTTCAAAGTCAAACTTGTACACAGGGAACTGTCTGCTGGCCTCAAAGGATCTTCAATGAGTTTTCCCTGCAATGAAGATAATGATACTGCTGACCTCCACTACTGCTACTAAGCCTACTAATGATCCATTTTTTTGGTTAAAAAAAAAAAAAAAAAAAAACTTTAAAATACCACGACACTACATATACACTATGTGTATAGTATCAGAATTCATCTGTAGTTACTCTGAGTAAAAAATTTTCACAGGTGAATAGAAATGAGGGGCTGAAACTACCATGGAGACTCAAATGAAATGTTAATTAAGGATCACTGCTAAAGCTCTTTTAAAGTATCTGTTCATGCTGGAGAAGGAAAAAAAAAGGGATTATAGAAGCTGGCCACTGACTTTTTCTTAAAATAGTTCTTAAATAAACAATGTTGAACGTTACAAGAGCTGGCACCTCAGAAGATTTCAGGAAACAAGCTGTGCAGTCCAATGGTTTCTCACTGTTTGAAATGTGGTAATGCACAGGCAGCATTCTGTCATGAGTTGGTGTTTGATGATTCCTTAGTGATAAACAGAATAAAGTAAGTCTGTGCAGATTCATGAGAACACTTACTGAAGAAACGACCTCAACAGGTGAGTGCCCGAGCACCTGAGTAGTTCAAGGGGTTGGCAAGGATTGCATTTGAGACTTGGGGAATGGGTTTCCACCTGGTGGTGTTTAAATCTGGTGCCTTGTGTGTGTGTGAGCTGCTCACTGAGCTCTCTGACACCAACACCTAAACCAGGGCAGGAACCACGAGGGACTCGCTCTGTCCAAAGAGCAGCAGCTGATGTTAGAACAAAGTTTAAATTCAATTTAAATTAAACTAAAATTGAGGGCTCTGAGCTTTGGGGTGTCCCATGTGATGGAGGTCTATTAGAAAAGCAGGAATGAAGCTCTGAAGAGCAGGAAGTTGCTGGGTGTGAGAGCAGCCACACCTGAGAGCAAAACTGTACCAGAGAGCATCAGGGGGAGCTTTGTGCCTTAGGCCTCAGCCCTGGTGCTGTGCTGTGCACATCACACTGCCTTTCCTTCACACATTCAGAGAGTATGGCCAGATATTCCCAGAGCTGCCCAACAGGAATTCTGCACGCTTGGTGAAATATGAGATGAACTACTTGGTAAATTGAGAAGTGATTACAGAAATGTAAGTATAGCAGCTGTAGTATTGGTGTTGCTTTGGGGTGTTAGAGGTAAGGAAGTTTTTATTTTTTAAAAGAAAAGAAAGAAATGTTCAAGTAGTATTCCCACGTACTGGGAGGCAGTCTGCCATGTCTTATAAGAATACATCAGTAGAAATGTCCTTCAGGAAGAATAGAACAAGATAGGATGAGTGGTCTCCCTGGTGCTGTAAGGTTAAGGTGTGTAAGAAGGTTGCCCTTCTCCAGGTAAGTCTGTAATTCTGGACATCTCTTTTCTCCTACCTGACACCAAAATGGAATATGTGCATATCCTGCATTTCTGTGCACACTTGTAAATGTTCAACTTAAAAAGTCTGGTCATGTCTGCTGCTTTTCAGAGCAGGAGGAGTGCATTGGGGAGTAGAACTGGGGAGTTTAAAGGTGTCCAGTGCATTCTCCAGTGCTCAGGTTTGTTGGGCTAGCAATGCTGCATGTCTTATTTCAGGAGTCACAATATTCCAATTAGAGCTTGTCAATCATTGGAACTTCTTTTATGTCATAAGAAGTTCCAATGCCAGGGCGTTTTATACAGCAGAACCAGAGTCACAGTGCAATAAAAGCTGTGTGTGAGCTCCCCAGGGCTGGTGTGCAGCCCCTGCTCCCCCAGGCTGGAGATCCCATGAATTTTGGTGTCCTTTCCACTGGCTGTGGGAAGCTGTGGTGGCACAAATAAAACCTATCTAACCTGGAGGGCTTTGTAGCTCAGTAGGCAGTTTGAAAACTGGTCTGTCATAAAGAGAGAGTGACCTTCTTTGGGATTTGTCTGTGTGTGCTTGATTGGGTTCAGACCGTGTTCTGCCCTAATGTGTCTTATCTGACACTTTTCAGAAGTTGTTAAGCCTTTGCGGAAGATCTGTGATGATTTTCTGCATATATTCAGCTATTTAATCATCTTGAAATTCCTGAAATCCTAGAAGTTCGTTGCCCTGAAAAGTACTTTAATATAAATTTTTCTAGTTTTAGCTTTAGTTCATTTCTTCTAGTTTGTTTCCTACGATACAGAACCAGATATATTTCTCCTCTATTCTTAATGAACACGAATAAAATAAAACATAATGCCTAATTGGAGATTGCTATTATGTATATATACTACCACAGTTGTGTCTGACAGGATTAAGTTGTGCTTTTTTCTGCTTAAATTAAAACACTAACACAGCTTTCAGTGATAGGTACTAAAACATCTTTATAAATATTTGAAACGACGCTGTTCAATGAACTGTGCGAGACAGGAGGCTGACCTCGCACAAGTAATTAATTACCACAATCAGAGGAACTCCAGACAAAGTACCCTCTCCAGCAGTTTGAAAGGTAATTAACATTCATGTCTCGTAAAAGTCACTTGACTTCCAATTATGATTAAATATGCAAGGGCACGGGGACACAGCAAGTGGAATGGCTGAGAGTAATCCCTGAGTACAGTGGCAGCAGCTGGAAAGCAATGACAGGCATGGAAGGGTAGGAATGCATTTCCACACCCAAACAGGTGTCTCCATATAGGGAAAGGTTTAAGACTCACCCCAAAACCTATTAAGGGAAGAACACTGGAAGTTTCTTTGCTTTCCTGACAGTAATTAGCTGAGTGCCAAGACAAAAACACTGATAGGTCTCTGTACCTGTTTTTCACATAGGTAGCTATTCTATATTGGGCTGTTTGCCAAAAAAACCCACCTAAACTGCCCAATACTTAAGGGAGAGCATGAGGCTTCTCAGTGCATTCTCAGGATGTTGTGGGATGTGTGTGGGACCTGTCCCTACACTGTGCTCGGCTTTGTTCTTTGTTTTTGTGTTATTTTCTTATTTTATTAAAACCTTTTTGCTTTTTCAAGACATACTCAACCATGCTGTCTCACTAAATTCTTTAAGCCGTTTTCTGTGAAGTGCTGGACACCCTCAGATATATTGAACCCTCTCAGAGCTGGTTCCACCTGGCTCTTGGAGAAATTCAGTATGGAAGGGCTGAGAGGGAAACGGGGATTACATATCCTTGTGTCCCACTGAAGGACTCGTAGGATGAAGAACCACCACCACCACTGGGTTTGGCCCCACTTCTTTAGACCAACAAAATTCTTAGCTGGTTATTTCCCAGACTGAATCATGCTGGACAGTTACAGTTGTCCATAATCCTAACCAAAATATTATCGACCCATATTTAAGAATATCTGGCAAAATATGTGACAACTCTCATGTGTTTTGTTATAAAATTAATGTCTTAAAGGATTGAACAGCATCTCTTGTCGCTGAAGGAGTCCTAATTAGGCACATCTGACTTAAAAAGTGTCCTTCTTTGAGGAATATCAAAATTGAAAGAAACAATATTAAATTACTTTTAAGAGTCTATAATCAGCAGGGCAAACCTCTTTTTTGTAGTAAAAAAGTTAATTTTTACTACATGGCATCCATTACAATTTGTTTCTACTGCTATAAGTGGTTTAAAATGTAGCTAACATTTCAATATTTGAAAATACCTTCAAGGAATTTTCTTCTCACATACCTTTTAAAAGTAGATTTTTAGAAAGATTTTTTAATTAATATTTTAATGACGGGATAAAATAATTTAGGTTAACAAGCACATTAGCAATAAATGAAACAGGAAATCATTTACCATAATGAAAACGTAATTGAAAAGCAGCAATCATGTTGTCTGTTTAAATAGCCATATCCCATAAATACAGTATGACAACCTGGATCTTGTCACACATTACTGTATCACATCCTATTTCCCTCGACATCATTAATATCAGAGCAATTGTTACAGTCCACCACAGAGAAAAACGCTGAGGTCAGTCACCCTGAGGTCACCCCGGGGTGGTTAATTGCTTCCATGTCAGCCAGGAACAGGCAATAACCTGTGAACATTGAAACTCCACTGCAATGCTGGGTCAAGTGTGTTTATTTGTACAGCTTGATGTAAAATACAAATGTTCATTGAGAAGGACACTTCACCCTGGGATGAGCTCGGTGACTCTCCAAAGGGGAGGGGACAGGAAGTGTCCTTCCCTGGGACAAGGAGCAGTAAATTGGTCCATCAGGAGAGGAGATGTTTATTGACCTAATAAAGCAACAGTTGTGTCTCTATGGAAGGGAAACGAGGCCCCTCTTAATTAAGAAAAACACCTACATGGTCTTGTAATGGCAAGAGAGCAAGATTAGATCTGGGACGAGCCTTCGGGGAACTACAAAATCTGCCTGGCTTCATGAGCAAGTGCTGAGAGAGGAAACTCTCTCCAGAGGAGCTGCTTCAGAGGTGTGGAGCAAAATTATGAAGATTCCAAGAGGTACATGGAAAGCTACGTGTAAGTCACCTAAAATTTT
>VWZU01008212.1:1197084-1216509 GCA_013397095.1 Sterrhoptilus dennistouni | reverse complement strand
AAAAAAAAAAAGAGAAATAATGACACTTAAGATTTTTGAGGGGGTTGTTCATTTGCAACTATGTGGTGTATTTTAAATTTGGATATTGTGAAGAAATAATTCTGTTTAGATTTTCCATTAGCAGGCTGAGGGGGCTTTGAGGGATGTCAAAGTCCAGGATAATAACTCCTCAAAGGAAGTTATGGAAAATGAGTAAAACACCACATATATCAGATGGGATCCTTTTAATTCTTGTTTTCAGATATTTCAGAGAGTATCTGTCTCTATAGATGCTATGCGCACCAAAGTCTGCAGGACTCAGTTACTCTTATTTCTTAAATTGTTTTCAACCCTTCCTTATTCCTATTCCAAAGTACTCAAATGCAATTCTATTTCTTTAATGTTTTCATGGGGTTTTTTACTTCCTACTCCCTGGCAGGTTGAAAAAAGTCAGGGAAATTAACTGGATTTCCATGGGTACAGATAATATGAAATAAAGCTCTTTGTACAGAGCTGTTCCTTTTATTTATACTTCCTGCAATTTTAGAGTTCCAATTGCAGTTTAAAAAACTTGTGGTGTTTTGGAAGAGTTGAATGACAGGAAAAAGGAATCATACTCATTACAGATGACAGAAACCCTGTGGACAGCACCAAGGGAGGGAACTACTTAATTAACAATAACAAATACAGAATCACAGGGCTTGACAGTACCTTGGGGGTCCTCTTGCCCTCTCCACGTTTCCCTAACAGCATCAGCTATAGCTCAGCCAGCCTCCACAGGCATTTCTCCAGAATTTCTGAAGAGTGGCAGCAGTGTCCTTAAACAGCCAGTTTCAAGAGTGACAGCAATGTCCTTAAGCAGCAAATCTCAGCACTTGCTATCCTTCTTTTTTATTTATTTTTTTTTTCTTTTTGATCATGCATAAGTCTCACTTTCCACTGGTGAAGTTTAAAGCTGCTTGTCCCATCCATCATGGACAAACTATCCTACTTTATGCAGCCCTTAAGAAAGTGAGGAGTTAAAATGAAGCAGAGATGAGCCCATCGCGGTCGGCATGTCTTGGACCTTCTCTACTCCTCATGAGCATGGAGGGTCCTGCTGGAATGTCGTCTCCAGCCAGGCTGTGGGACAGGACAGAGGCCACAGGGGTCTTCTTGTCCTCTTTCTCATGGTCTGTGTGTGACACCTGGCACTTGGCTTTCTGTCTCCTCCTTACTGCAGTCCAAGTGATCACACAGCTCTGGATTGTCACTTCATTGCTTGTAAATCCTGCTCTGTAAGTGAAGACATGCATTGATCCCTTGGATCTGTAGGCGGGCAGGATCTGTAAGGAGCTGACCCCAAATTGAATTGGCACTGTGAGCAGATATATTCATATTTCAGCAGAGAAACACTCCAAACTAACAAGCCTATATCCATATCTCTGCAAAATTCTGGGCATCAGAGACTCTTGCAGATAGTATTTAATGTATCTAAGAAGCTGGACCGGATCCCTGTGGGTTACTTTGAACCCTGGATGTTCTATGGTTCTATGATAGTGTAGCCAATGCAGTTAATTTCATTATGTCTGTAAGAGCAAGATCCGTGCCTACAAACATCCTGAATCATTTCTGCTGGAGAAAAACCTCTGAGCTTTGTTGGGTTGAGGGAAGGTTTGTGCTGCAGGAATGAAGAAGAGACTTTGTCCAGGATGACATTTCAAATAGGTGGTGTCTTGTCGTGTTGCCAGGTGCTCTAGTTAGCTGGGTTTTTGTTGTTTGGGATTTCTCTTACCGACCTCTTCAGCATTATTAGCTGCTGAAAAGAGGATTTGACAAAGCAGAAAAGAAGGCAAGAGAAGTGAACACCTGTGAGCAATCCCAGGAAGGCCCTGACCCCAGATTTCCTTCATGAAGGGCAGAAAAATACTTCTCTATAAAGGCTGTGGCTGTACAAGGTATTGGGTCTGTTCTGTGCAATTGCAATGATCACGCCCATTTTCTCTCCAGCTGGTTTCAGCAGCCCTTGATTTCCACTCCAGCTCCCTCCTCTCACTCTTCACCCTTGCCACCAGGCTCTCTGGCCCTGAGGAATTGAAATTCTGCCATTTCTCCTCCTGATAGCTCTTGAATTCTCTCTCAGCTCCACTCTGAGCTGACCTTCTCTGGGCACCAGACCCACGACCTCCAGGGGATGGACATCTCAGCCAGCTTGGCTGGACTGGCTCACTTTACCCAGGGCTCATGATAACCTTACAAAGTTGTGAGGTTCATGGA
Source organism: Sterrhoptilus dennistouni (assembly GCA_013397095.1). Lineage (NCBI taxonomy): Eukaryota > Metazoa > Chordata > Aves > Passeriformes > Zosteropidae > Sterrhoptilus > Sterrhoptilus dennistouni. Next base: position 1,214,274 of record VWZU01008212.1, on the reverse strand, counting down.
AATTATATTTCTAAAGGGTACAGAGGGAAATGGACATTGATGATAATAAGGGCATCTCCTACTTCAGTTTTCCTTTCTGTCACTGCAGAGAGATTTTTTGTTTCCATTGAAAACTCTACCTGACCTAACCTAGAGGAGCCTTGCAAAGCAAAGTGCTCCATTATCCTACATAATTTGGGTTTTTTCCTTGTAATTTCAGTTTTGATTGCTCTTAAGGGTTCTCTGTACCTGTTCTGCTTCCTAAGCTGGGGGGAACTTGGTAGCGACCACCTGAGAGATGGATCTGCTTTATTTGATTCTGCTCATGGTGCTGTTTAGCTTCCCATTTGAATATCAAAATCACTTTTCTAAGTATTTTTTGTGTCAGTTTGAGATGTGGCGACACTGGTTTTTAGGAATTTTTAGGAATTTCAGAATGTTTGAGACTATTTTGCTGCAGAAACACGTGGATCTCTTCTAAAATCCAGGTACATGGGCAGGAAGAGAATTTCTGATTTTCATAGCATAGTCTCAGATAATTAAATTTTTAATAGGAAATGGATATTTACATAACCTGCTCTTTATGAGTGCTCTGAATTCCAAGTTTGCCATGAACAGAGCATTTATTGTGATGTGACATGTATTCAGTGTTCACTGCTTTCCTTAGATGATGGCAAAAAAAAAAATGCCCCTCTCATAGGGACTAAACAGCTTTACTCATGTACCATTGAAACTGTTGGATTTTAATCTAATCTACTTAACTATTTTATCAACATGCTTTAAGCTGATTGAATCAGTTTCTTTATGCTCTAGAATTTAAAATCCCTTCTCTGGATATTTCCTGTGTGAGCTTGCAGTTGGTCCAGTGTGTGTCAGAATGTGCAGTGGAAATTAAAGGCTGTTCAAAATTCTGTGTAGCAAACCTGCTTCTTAATGACAGGATATATTTTTTTTTAGGTTCACTGTGCAGTCAGGGGATATGAGTTTGTTTCTCTTTTCCTGAACCAAGTTTACAGCTGAAGCAATGTAGTTCACACTAGAGCATAAATCTGCAGGCTGAAACCCATGTAAGAACACACAGTGCTGCTATTGAGAGTACTCAAGTGAAAAATTTAAAAATTGTGTATTTTAACGTACTTGTAAAACCCTGTTGCCCTATGGATATGTCCAGGGCCCTTGTTTACTTCCATTTTTCAACAACAATAACAATAATGTCACTGCAATGAACATTGTTTGGACACTGCTGATGGGCATCTGGATGTGAAATGATAGTCACAGGCCAAAGGCCAAAAAGAAATAATAACCATCACTCTGTCAGAGCAGCACTATCTTCTCCACAAAGCCTGGAGAAAACCTTGTTTTCCCGATATACACCTCAGGACACTGCATGATGTAACAGTTTGGCCATTTCCTGGTCCCATGGGCTCTTTCATGCATTGATGGAGATTTTTTTTTAATTTTTTTTTTTTTTGCTGTGGAAAATATTGGCCAAAGGAGAGGGGCTGTCAATGCCTCATCCCCTGGAGCACAGGCTGGGCTTGGGCAGGGCCACTCCTACACATACATCACAAGTTCACAGAAAAGATTTACAAGCTGTTTCATATGGTCTCTACTTTCCCATCTTCCTTCTCAATAGTTTTTGCTCATGAGAATATTTTATAAATTCAAAAAAAATTCAGTGTATTTCACTAGTATAACACCTTGATCTAAAGTGAACACCTAGATTTTAACTAAGACTACAATATAGAGAGTGAATCTGCTGGAAGAAGGGAAAATCCAGTTCTTGAGAGGCAGAGAGAATGTAATTAACTTGAGTCACATCACTTAACTGCTGTATTCATGGCCCCAAATTCAATTCTCTTTGACATACCTTTTAAAAAATCTATTGTTATGAAAAGTAAAGTGCAGCTTCACTATTGAAACTCATTTTGAGTTCCTGCTTTTCTCTGCACTCAAAAGTTCAGTACAGAAGGGACAGGGAGCTCTGCTTGGTTCCTGAGCCTGGAGAAGTTGGGCTGAAAGCAGCTCAGGGTCATGGATCTGTGTCCCTTCCTTGGAATCCATCCTGTCCCTTCACTCCTCCTGGCATGTCCTGATGGTTTTATCTTCCCTCAGTGTTCAGGATCCTATATGAATAATAATGTTTTATATGTGTTAAATGTTTTCACATGTGTTTTCCATTCATGAGAGATAATTAGCATTGTCAATTAGCCTCTGTATCCAGCAGCTTCTCTCTTTGCTGTCAGCCAACACCTGTATGCACCTTGCCTTGCATTACATTGCACTATAACATTATATTAATTATATTATTTACAGTTCTCAGCTGCTATTTCAAGTAGAATTCCTCTGATTGATTTTCCTACACTGTTTAACTATGTAGATACAGCTGGGAAACATGGTGGTGTCACTTAACAGAGAAGTGAATTTCACAACAAATATTTTGCCTTACCCTTTTTCATCTGGGCTGTGTATGCAATTCTGCAATTGTGGGACTCTCCATGTGCGTTAAGAACTGTGCTCACAAATCCTGGGCTGCTGGTGGGTGTGGCACAGCAGAGGATCCAGCAGTGGGAAGGCACAGCTGGTGGCACACTCGAGTGCAAGGTTAATTGTGCTTAATGAACCAGTGAGGTGGAAAGCAAAATATTCATCCACTCCCAGCTTTAGCTCTCCACGGCCCTGGCAAATTGTTCTGTAAAACTCTTTGCTCAGGAATGGAGGCTGCAGGAGGCTGTTTTTGATGGCAGGGCATTGTGAAACTCATAGAATGTGCCTCTGGCTTTGCTATTGTTCTTCCTTTTTCTGTAAAAACAAGTTGGAGTGAGGCACTGTGCTGCTGTGTGTGTCCTGAGTGTCACCAGCCACATCTGGCTGCCTCTGGCGGGGATGCCTGGAAGCTGAAAGCCACAGAAGCCAGGTGCTCTCACAGTGAGAGTCATTTTCAGCTCCGAAATGGCTTTTGCATGTCTAAAAACCCAACAGGGGCATTCGTGAAACGGGAAGATTAGAAAAGTTAAACTGCCACAAAAGGAGTGCCTGTTATCAAGTGTTTTACCCACTCCTGGAGGCTCAGCTGGTCTCTGCTCCACACAGCAGCCTCTCCCTGACCTCCCTGATGGCCACAGCCACCTTTGGTGAGAAGGAAAGTCACAAATTCACCTGCCCGTGTCCATGCACTTGCTGTTCCTGCTCTGGGGAAGGTAAGCCAAGCAAACTGTCCTTTTTGGAGCAATAATACCTGTGGCTCTGAGGTGTGCTTACAGCAAATATCTCCTGTGCCAATTTAAAAACTCCCAGTCCTCACTGTTTAATCAACTGCAAAAGCTGTTTATTGCTTTCTATACATGAGTGTCTCAATGCTGTGCTTTAATTAACTGCCTCGGCCTTGGCTGTCATTCGACACAGCTTTTATTGGAGGAGATGTTCAATCCTCTCTTTCATAACTGTGTTTTAAACACATCTGTACTGAGCTCTTTTAGGCAGTGATTAGTTTCCATCAGCTGTCTTTTATTCCTTTCACATTTGCCCACAGGCAGCCTCGTTAAAGTCCAGCACGACTTTCCTGCACTGCGACTTCTCCCAGCTCCTTGGCCAGAGTGGGGAGGCTGTGGCCCTAATTTATTTCCTCTTCTCCTGGAGAGCACTCCAGGGCTGATCTCCACCATCCCAGCCCTCTCCTGGGGTTACTGCAGCTCTCCGAAAGTCCCCTCATGTTGGAGAGCTCCAGCAGAGATTCCCCACAGCAGTAGTGCAGTGTCAGCTTTGAGTGCACCTGAGAGGGGGCAAATTCCTCCAAAACTCTTTTGGTCTTGCTACTTTTTTCCTCCTGAAGATCCATCACCATGTCCTCCACTCCTTTCTCTCTTTCCTTTGAGCATGGCCAAGGCATGGAAGCTCTGCCCAGCAGCCTGTGTCCCCTCAGGGCCACTGTGGAGCTCCACACTCCTCCCTTCCACTGCAGAGTCCCCCTGGCTGCACTTCATCACGAGGGATGTCATTTTCCTGCCTGATTTAACCAACAGCTCCCCCACCAGTGCAGTATTTTTTTATTCCTCTTTTATATTCCTCTTTATAAATGTTAGGTTAGAGCTTTCTAATTTTACTGTTGTGGATCCTTGGAGAGTTTTTGGAAGGGAAGGGGATTTATTTCACTGTTGCTTTAGCCAGAAGCAGCTAGAAATCTGGAGGTGACGTGTCTTGAGCTGCTCTCCTCCCCTTCAGCCTTGTCCTGCGGACAGGCAGTACTTGGTCTCTGAGGAGCCCCTAAACAGCACCACCCTTCAAACCCAGAGCAGGATCCCTGGAAGGCTCCAGCCCCACCTCCCATGCAGACCAAAGCCATTGACTTATCCACTGACAGAGATGTTTTTATGTCTCCATTACCCCTGTGCTTGTGTTTCTTTATTTTTTCCCCTTCCTCCTGGTCTTTTAGGCACTGTTATGTGCCAGCTAACACAGCCCAGCTCTTCACAGGTTAAACAAGGTGGCCACTTTTCTCTTCATGGCTATTTGTAAAATATTGAAGAGAATTTAGGTATCAACCCAAGGCTTTTCTATAGATCATAATAGATCAAATATATGTTGTTTTCTTTAGCACACAGACCCAAACCTCTCCCACCTAAGCATCCCACCCACCACACTGCCCACCTCCAGCTAACAGGGTAGGAGGAAACAAAAGTTTAAAAAAAACCCCAAAAACAAAATGAAAAAAGTACTTTATGTCTGACCCAAAACTGCTGCAGATTCCAGCCTATTTTATTCATTGGTGAGGCAGAGTGGAAGCACACACACGCCTGTGAATATTCTCCTGGGCTTTTGTCTCAGTGTGAATTCGTACTTTGGGCTGCCTTGATGTTACAGATCTCTAAATGGAGGATTGGACATTATTGGAATAAATTTACCCCCACAGGAGAGACCCAGATGGAAGGTTGTAAGGAGAATATTTAGTGTGCAGGAATGTGCATTCCTGTGCACCCTGATGCTATTGCTGTTGTGATTGTGCCTGAAGTTTTCCCATCATTTTTAGTTCCCTTTGGGGGATGCTGTGAAACTCATCTTTCTCTATAATGCTATTTATTGATGAAGCCGGCTTGAACTACCTTGAAAGGGTCATGCATTCATATTTAACATTTAATTGTTGCTATTTTCTCAGGCCTTTGGAGGATGATCTATTTTAATATTCCTGTGATACCCACTGCGAACTATCACTTGTAATAGAAAAAACAAACAAACAGAAAGAAAAAATCAGTCTTTCCTTTTTGTCTTTATCATTCCAGAAGTGACCAAACCCACCCAGCTGTCAGCTGTTTGTGCTCAGGAGCCTTGATACCAAACTGCCCCAAAGAGCTCACAGAGAAAGATGGTCCAGAAGCTGTCAAAATGGCTCATTTAGTGAGGAGATGAACTGCTTGTGGGAAAACCTTGTCACTGAATGGTTTCCTGTAAAATCCTAATGGCAGATATGTGGATATTTGGCCTCACTCCAAGGGCCACACATCCTAAAGTCAAGATTGGGTGTATTTTGAGGCAAGACATTAATGCCAGTGGGAGGGTAGGGATGATACATTTTATATCCTTTCTGGGGAAAAAAATCTCTAGCCTAGGTGCAGGCTACTATTAAGAAAGGAGAAAGGATTTTTCTTTTTCTTTACATTTATGTAGGGTGTCTGTCCTGTGCTGCAGGGAAAGCAGAGCAAAATGTGCAGGCACCTTACAGCTGTAAGAGCTCATGGAGGTGCAGCCAGCCCCAGGGCTGCCATCACATCCCTCAGTCTGTGCTAGACAGGTGTGCACTGAGAAAAGTGTCAGCCCTGGGCCCTGTCCTCTCTCCCTCACAGCTAAAATACATGGGGTTTGTGAGCTCACCCTCCCTTGCCAGCATCCATTATGTGTTCTTCCCCCACACTTACACCTCACTAATGCTGTCAATAATGTCTTCCTTCTTCCCTGTATTTCTGCTTTTCATTTCTTCTGCTTCATTCCTGGCACATTCCAGCCAACAGCAGGAAGCTCTTGGAGGACAAAATACTGGAGAAAAAGGCATGGTTTGGTTGTTAATGGAAGAAGCTCATCTCTCCATCAGCTAGAAGGTGCAGAGAGAGGAATGGGGATCCTTCTAGTAGTTAAAGGTAGGGAAAAAGCATTGCTGCTTTTCCATAAAACTTGAGCTGCATTCCAGTTGCAGGAAAAGGGGTTTGTCCCCCAAATGCCCCCGCAATGGGCATTGAGGTACAGGCTGTGCTGATGTCAAAGCTGCACATCTGCCAAGTGCCTGGTGTTTCACAGCCAGCTCTGCCTTTCAGTCTGGACTTTTCCTCTCATCCCTATCCCAATCCCTCGACAACAGTGCAAAAGCAGGTCCCCACTTGTATGCACATCAATTTTAGATCCTGCACAGGGCTGGAGGCCAGCTCCTCCTGACACCTGCAGCACAGCCAGAAATGAGGTGCTCCACACTGAGTCTTGTTCAGCTTGGGCAAACCAAATGTGTTTTTAATTTGGCAAAGCAGGAGCTGGTGTCTGGAGCCCAGAGCTCTCAGGAAAGCACTTCTGCTGACTGGGACAGAGCCCACTTCTCCTCTTGCAGCAGCCACAGCACCACAGGCCCATGCCTGGGCTCAGCCTCTCCCTCCTGCACCACTGCATTGGGGGTGTGTGTGTGTGGTTTATTGATTCTCTCCTTTTCCTGCAGCAGCCCAGCTGGAGATGCCAGATAACACCCAGAATAACCCAGCCCTGCTCACAATGCAGCTCCTGCTCCAAGAGCTGGGCAAGGGGAGGTGTGAGAATGGGAGGCTGGAGTGTCAGGGAGCTGCCAGCCAAGCGGACACGGGGAGAGTTATAGGCATTCAACAGACATTAAAAGGACAATAACACACTGGCTTATGGCTGTTTATTTTTTACGAGTGACTTTGGCAGTATTTTGTTTGAAGTTTTGATGGCCATATGTTTTCCAGGGAGGCACAGCGCTTTCCTCTGTTTGTAAACTGTGCTATAATTGAAATTGAATTTTTATGAAATCTATGTGAAATATGATAACACATTAAAACACTCTCCTTTGGAGAGTTTCCTCATTGATTTTTTTTTTGTTGCATTAAATCTGTTTACACATCAAAGGAAAATATTGCATTCTGTCTGTCTTCATTTCAGTCACACCCTTCCTTTTGTTTCCTGGAGGCCACACATGGCAAAGCAAAATCCTCTCTGCTGAGAGCTCTTCCAGCACTGACACTTCTCTTGGTGAAATGATGCTTTACACTGTAATTGGCCTTCTTTCTCCCATCTGCTGAGGAAACCAGGAACTTTATGATGTCTTTTTCTTCCTTCATCTTTTCGGCAACTCAACTTTGTTTATGCAGTGGAACCAATCCCTCCCTGCTGAAAATACATGGGATTTGATGGCTGACTTTGTGTCCATCAGGATCAATCTGATATGGACAAACTGTGTCATAACATCATGGGTCAGTTCACTTCAGAGGAGCTGTACAGATTTATCTGGGAATCTGTCCCCAAAAAAAGTTGGGTTTGTTTTTTTGGGGGTTTTTTGTTATGGCAGAAATAATTTTAAATTCAACCAGCATGTCTTATGTCTGGCTCCTCAACAATTGTGTTTGTATGTGTAAAGCTCATTAATTAGTGTCCTAGAAAAAGTTTGTAGGATGGCAAGGTAAATTGAGACTTATTTTGAAATCAAAATATTCTGAAAGTATAAATTTTAACCTAGTCCATTATTAGCCTCATGCAGAGGCTTCTTCTCCCTCCCTGCCCCTGTTCATGGCATTGCGTTTGAGGTGAGAAAATTCACTATCTGGGGGTGCCCAACATGGTGATATTTGTTGCAAAGCCTGATGCTGTGGTGACACCACTGGCCTCTTTTTCTACCCACAGACTGCTGGTCCAGAGTGGGAACCCTTCCTGCAGCCAGTGAGGAGAGGTGCATGGATGATTATCCCACACACTATAAAGAAAAGGCGAGATCCTTTGTGCCCAGTTTCCTGCTTGGAGGAGTGGAAATAGGATTGATTTATAGCTAAATCCTATCCTTCACTAAACACAAGGTGTGACACAATCCCCCAGCAGGTTTCTAGATGTGAAAGTTTGAGGGATTTATATTCCTAACCCCTATAGGGGTTAAAAAAAAACCCGACAAAAACCCACCAAATAAAAATCTATTATTTTCTGATCTTATAAAATTGAATGTCTTTTCCTGCCTGGTGTGCTATGCAGGGAGCCAGCCCTGCCCATTCCTGTCTGTGTCTCCCAGGGCAGATATGATGGGACACCAAAACAGTCAGAGATGGTCTGAACTTCCCTCCTCTTGGTTTTGAGAACTCAAAAAGAAACTGAGGGTTTTAAATTAAAAAAAAAAAAAAAAAAAAAAGACACAAGAAACACCTACAAAATATTTTTTCAGTTCACTTTCCCCTAGTATTTGCCATCTCAAACAAACAGAAATCTTCAAAGGACTGAGCTGAGCAGTGACAGAACAACAGCAAAAAAGGGTTTTCTATTCTTCTCCTCCTGTCTCCCCTGCCACACTTGCAGGGCTGTGCTGGCTTGTGGGATTTGCTTTGGTTAATTCTCTTTCTGAGCTGCAGCAAACTGTGCCCTCCTCTCTCTCATCTCTGGGCAGGTTCATTTGCTCATCTCCTCTGAGCCCAGGCTGTTGGCTCCTCATCTGCCCTGCAGCCTCTCTCCTTGAGCTGCGTGCTCCCCATCTGTAACTTTGCTTTTCATGCCCCTGCACTCTGGGGCACAAGGGGCAGGTGGCTCCTCCTGCCAGCTCTTGTGCTGCCCCTGTGCACCTGGGGCCGCTTGCTCCTCTCCTTCCTTTATGGGCTTCGAAAAAAAATGGAAAACAAACAAATCCAAGCTGCTCCCTGGCAGAGTAGGCAGAGTGAAATAGTGCATTAAAGCTAACAAGGTGTTGTAGGCAAAAGGGAAAAAGTGAGAATTAAAATTGAAAAACAAAATAAAAAGGGGGAAAGTGGTGGAGAAGGGCAAAGAAAAGATGTAAAACAGAATAGCAGGACATCATGGGATAATGGAGTGGTTTGGGTTGGAAGCAACTGTGTAGTTCCAACCCCCAGTCAAGGGCAGGGACACCACCCACCAAGGACTAGTTTAGAAGTTGTGGTGCCCCAGCTGATGGGAGACCAGTTAGGGCGGGAAATCACAACTGGTGTCTGCTGCAAGCAGATCCCTTAAAGAGCTCACCATATTGAAGCAGTGTGAGCATTTCGTATCCAAAATTAATCATAGCACCTCCTCCTGTGACAAATTATTAAATAAAACATTAGGAGTTGGGTGAGTTTCCTAATAAAACATTAGGAGTTGAGGAGTTTCTTCCTCAGATTGTGGTCATGCCCTGCAGAAATAATCTGTATTTCTGACATGGAGGGGAGGGGAGGGGAGGCCAGAGCTTTGCCTTTTGTGTGTGTGTGTACCTACAGACAGTTCTGCATCCATGGGAAAATGTATGTTACACATGTCCTTATTAAAAAACGTGTATAGATTTGAGTCAGTACATGAATTAACTGCATTAAAGTGTCCTTGCCCCTGGCATGGGGGTTGGAACTAGCTTAAGGGTAGTTAAGATTAGTTTAAGATCCCTTAACTAGTTAAAAGGATCTTTATGGTCGCTTCTAACCCAAACCACTCTGTGACACTATGTCTATACAAAATGTAAAGAAAAAAATCCCATTTACAAAAAAATATGCTTATATTTTCAGTGCCACCTCCACAGCACTCACTCCCATTCATGGGGAGACAGCAACTCCAGGAAGGATGTTTTATTCTGCAGGTTTCCAGGACACTGCTCTGGATGCTTTACCTGCCCTATGCTCACCTGGAAGCCAGGTAAAGCCTTGGAGTCCCTTTCTGGTTATTGAATATTAGTCTTATTAGGTGCATAAAGCATTTTGTTCATGTTTAGGGTGAAAGACCTCACCTGATGTTGTTTTGGCACCTAATTCTGTATGAACCTCAGTGAACCCAGTGTGTCTGAGGCACAGAGGAGTGATACAGTGCCTGAGGTGCTACAGGGGAGACTGCCATGGCATTAGAAATGTGCATTTTAAGGAATAGCACCTTGTTTATCCAATGACAGCTGTCCTGGGGGGTATTCTGCTGCTTTTGGCAATAGGTTTAAATCACAATTTGAACTCCCAGCACCAACACCAGGAGTGTGGGCATCAGGGCAAGCACTGGGGTGGGAATGGGAGCCCATCCTGTGGGTCAGTAGGGATGCAGCCTACATTGAGGCAGAAGCAGGGCTGAGGATGGGCAGAATCCTGTGCACTTCCTGCAGGAAACTTGGCTTCCCTTAATTATGGAGTAGTGTTAAACTAAGAACCCATAGAATGAAGACAGCAAAAGCACACAATTTAGGAAATAGAATTTCACAAGTTGGTTAATTAGCCAGTCACGTTGGGGTTGATAGTAAATATGTGGCTGGTTAATTCTGGCATAATAAATAGTAAACGTAGACACTAATAAATAGTTTTGCATTTCTGCCAAAACTTGGATGCTAATTGTAGATTTTGTTAAATGTGACCTATAAGACAGGAGCTGTTTTTTCTATTAATTAAACATAGCACAAGAAGTATTTCTTATATCTGTATTTATAAAGAGATTAATATGCAGTAGCTGACCAAAATGTTCCCTTGTTTTAAGTAAAGACTGAAACAATGATCTTTAGAGTTAATGCCTTTTCAAAATCTTTTTTTATTTTTTAAATACCTGTTCTTGTTTTCTTTCTTGGTATTTCTTAAGCTTTCCATTTTTTTCTAGAACTATGTTCAAAATAATATTTAGCACAGAGAGAAACACTAAATATTTCATGGTATAATTAAATCTTATTAATGTAATTGTCTGCATAGTTCACATTAAAAATTTACAAGAACCTTTTTCCTTTTCTTTGAGAGTTATATTTTCTTATGAATTTCCATAAATGTTTTGAGCTTAACCTAACTTAACTGTGGGAAGCATTAGAACTTTTCTCATGATTTGATGTTGAATCTAAGTTGCTTAACTTGTATTTTCCTTAGCCCAGCCAGAGACTTTTTGTCATGGATTTAGTATTCCTGTAATTAAGGTGCAAAAGATTAAGCATTTGCTTTACCATTAGTGGACCTAGCTGCTGGCATTTAATATTCTCCAACTTTTAGCATTCTCTTTTCTGTTGAAAAAATGTTTCATGAGCGGATGTTTTTAATACTTAATTTCTCCTATTTCTGTGCTGTGCTACATTCAAGGCGTGTACAGAACAATATTCAATTTTAACTTTAAAAGACATCTTTCTGTACAACCAAATTGTTACAAACTGAGCACACTTTCATACAAGTCCATTCTAACTGCTTACTTGTAGCAGCACAGAAACTGTGATGTACCCTGTGAATACAGAGGAGCAGCATGTGGTTGTGGTTCATCCCAGCTCAGGGCTTTTCCTACTGATACTCTGAAAAGTTTTCTTCTCTACCTCAAGCCCCCTGCCCCAAATATCCCTTCTGCTGCAGTCTGAATCAATATTTCAGGCATTCCCTGAAGACTGACGTGTCTACAGATATAGAGACCCCATGCTCACTGTTCCTTCTCTTTAAAAAATTCATATTTTTGGATGGAAAAAACCCACCAGGATCCCCTTCAAGCAGCAGGAAGGGAACACATTTCTGCCATTCTCTAATTTCCAAGACCTTTATAATAAAGTTCAAATCCTTATGAAGTTCTCCTGGATCCATCAAATATTCATCCAAATGGTTCTGTTTATTGGCATCTCCACATTAGCATTATTGGCCTGTTAAAATTCAATCAGCCATTCATCTGCCTAGTGCTTCACATCTGAGCAGACTTTGCTCAGACACCACTACCATTAAAATAAGCTTTTTCACTTGAACTTGCTTTCATTTAAGTCACTGCTAACGTAGAAAGGAGCTCATTTAGTGGTGCTTTTTCACCTTTGTGTTAACTCTGAATGCATCATTAGCAGGGAGATGTTGACTAATTTGGAAGGAGTTTAGGGAAAAGCTCTAAAAACGGTTTGCAGGTCGGCCAAGCAGGCGCTGTGTGGAAAGATAAAATGAGCTATCAGCGTCTAGATTGGCAGGAAAACCATGATTAGAAATTTTTAAAGGGTGTAAGAATGGATAGGGGAAGAATTCAGTGTGTTAGAACTCTGCTGAAGGGCTGACACAGGTAATGTGGGCACAAAGTAGAAAATCCCCCTTTAGATATTTCTGGTGGCCAGCTGGGGTTGGTTGGGACACCACAGTGCAGGGAGACAGACCAAAGGATTTCAGCAGCTCTGGCCTGTGTTTTAATGGTTAAATGGGGGGAAATGCCACAAAAGACAGAGAAAAAAATGAATACAAGAAGAACAGAATCACCACATATTTGTGGGAACATTTTTTCTGGCAGGACATTTATCGAGTTATAGACGCCTCCCTTTCGAACTTCTGGGGGGGGGTTCAGCACTCACAGCTTTTGAAATCAGAAAAGAGTAATATGAAATAGAGAACATTCTGCCATTTCCTGAGACGTTTGACCCGGATCTCCACAGTGAGGCAGCTCTAATAGCAATTGCCACCACCTGACAGCGTTACTTCAGCATTGCTCCATCACAGAGCCCCTGGGTGGCCTGAGATAGTATTCACTTGCAATTTGTTGCCTATTTTATTTTGATTTGACTCACAGCTGTGCAAGTCAGGGACTCCGGATTTGCAATTTCAGTAGCACTGCAGAGTGATGCACGTCACACAGGCTTTGGGTTGTGCCCGCTTTGCTTCATCTGTCCTTCATCCTATAAACCAGGGATAAAATAACGTGTCAGAATCCCACAGGAGCCACTTTGCACAGTCACAAAATACTGTTTAATTTGTGGACAGATTGCAGGAACACTGGGTGATGGAGTTTATAAAAGAAATTAAGCTGGGAAGGATTCAAATAAAATATCTTCTTCGGAGAGTAAACTCATTTGTATTCCAAAATGCAATTATAAAGTGGCCTCAGGAAAGTCAGTGCTCCTTCTGGTCAGCAATATCTTTGCACAAAATCATGGATAGCTTTAATTTCCAAAGAAGAAACTCAGCGAGAGGAACACGAAAACCACTGTAAAGGTAAACATTTCATACGCTGGCTGACAACTGCACTAAAAATATTAAACAAGTTTAGAAAGTGTTACTGAGTTCACCTACAAATTGTAATGTGATGGGAGTGAAAAATGCTACCTGACTGCATCTGAGGATCCAGTGATTAGGGACTGAATGAGACCTAAAGACCACACATTTCAGTAATCTGTCTCTGTCAGTGCTGAGATGCCTGATAAAAAGCAAAAAAGCTCTCTCCCTAAATTCAGGGTGCAAAGATACAGAATGCAATCCAGCCCACTAATATCTGAAATATAAACGTTTGAACTTCCTTCCAGCTTCTTTGGGAGCTACTAATTATTTCCCTGGATACTTTGGCCGTCCACAGGATTATCTGCTCCCTTTGAAAATTCTTGTCCTGTGGTAAATTTAATCTACAAGTCAGGCTACAGTGTAGGAACTGCTCCTGCAGGGATTAAGTTCTTGTTTGACTCAAGTAGGGATGTACTTTAAACTCTCCTGCTTCTTTGCTTATAACTAAAATTCTGTGTAAGCTTTCACAGCTTGGAGGCAAAACTTGTGAAAATCCTTATGGATTCTCCACATTGGATGGGGCTTGGAGCAACCTGGTCCAGTGGAAGGTGTCCCATGGCAGGTTGGAATGGGATGATCTTTAGGATCCTGTCCAACTCAAACCATTCTATGATTCTATGATATTAGAAAAGGAAAAACAACCACAACCAAAAACAAAACAAAACAAAACAAAATAAAATAAAACAAAATTTAAAACAAACAAACAAACAAACAAACAACCTCAACCAACCAACCAAAAAAACCCAAACCAACAGATCAGAGGAGAGTTTGAGAAGAGGATCTGGCTTGATCAGTGTCCAGCCCTCCCAAACCAAAACCAGGCACCTTACCCAGGTGATCCCTAAAAAGTAATAAATTGAAGTAGCTTTGCCCACTCCAATGGCTTTCTCTGTGTCTGTCTGTGGTTTATTACGATTTTTTTTCTGGGACAACTGTATTGCTCAGGAATATTTCTACAATATGCTGGATTTTGCAGCAAATCCACAACACACACCACCGTTCCAATGGGTGCTGCAAGTGACATTTATCCCAAAGGCCAAATCTTCCCTCATTAAACAGCAGAAAAAAGGAGCACATCTCCCCAAGGGAGTGAGTGATGTGTGCAGGGTAGGGAGCACAGGGTAATATCCTTTCCTGCAAGCTGGGCTGGCTCTGCTCTGAGATGGCAACACAGAGGTTGTTTGTTGTGCTTAAAAAGCTGGTGAGGCATGAGTCTAGCTGGAGGGAAATGCTGATGCGAAGGATACTCCAGGAGAAAAATGATGGGTAGAAAAAGTAATTTATCTTGTTCTTCCGTCCTAATAGTTGGGAACGGGGAAGAAGAAAAGGCAAACCTGAGACCGCCCCCTAATCACTTGAAAAGTCTCCAAAAGGCCAGCCAAAAGAGCAACACAGAAGAAAAAATGTAAGAGAAGAAGGAAAGATCTACTCAACGGCAGTGAATAGCTCCTTGGGTTTTAAATATTGATTGAAGAAAGTGTTTAAAAAAAGGGGTGCCTTTTTTAATTGTGTTAAGATGTTGAAGTTTTATAGCAATATTCCCATGAAAAATACTCATATGTGGTCATGAGTAAAATCAGACTTCTTTTCTTTTTTTCTAATACCTTTACTGAAAAAAAATCAATGCACTTTTTTGTGACTCAAATCAGTCCCTAACACGATGTGTTCAGTATTTTCTGTAAAATACATGGTAAATTGAGATTTACCAAAATTACTGAAAATTAAGATGCCTCCCTTCACTGCACCAAAGTTCAGTGAAATCTAATGAATGAATATCCTATGCCAAAGGTAAAAAAAAAAAGCTATTTCACTATCAAAAGCCTGAAGTATTATCACTTACAAAGGCAAGAAGACAAGACATGTTTATTCTTTTCAGTGCTTATAGCTCTCTGCATTCAGCAACATGCATTACCATAATTTGTTTTTATTTAAAGTGCAATATAGATGTGCTCCTGCAAGCAAATTTTACCACATTTATTAAAATCTGCTTGAAAAGTCTTGGCTGGGGATCAACAGAAATGTATTGCAAATGTTTGATATGCACCTGTGTAAGGTGTTTCTGGAACTGAGTGGATCTCAAACCTGCACCCTCGATCCTCATCCCTTGTTTGCCTTAGAAATAATACCAGAAATGTGCAATTTCCCAGCCCCAATTACAAAATTTACTGACAGCTCGAAGGAAGAGGGGGAATGCAAAACTCTTCCTTTCTCTTAACAGGCTTTTTGAACTTGGCAGTGCTGGGATCTAAGCACTCCCTGGATCTTCCCTGAGCACCTCAGGAATGAGACATTCAGGGCAAAGCTTTGTTTCATCTTCACATCCAAAGTGCTTTAGGGGGGATCACAGGGGATGGATCCAGGGGTCCCACAGCAGCAATGCAGCTCACAGGAAAGGAAGGAGAAAAAACAGCTTTGTTTTTGTAGAAAGCAGTGAGGAGTTTAGATGATGTCTGCTTGCTGGGAGCTGCCTGTGCTAACTCCAAGTGGGAATCCTCCTTTATTTTCAGAGCTCTGCTTGGACTGGATGAAGTGCCTGTGAAATGGGAAGATGGGAGGAGCTGAGGGCTGATGTGCCATGGCCAAGGCACTCCCACTGCCTGATAGAGCTCATATGATTAAAATCATAGCATAGTATTAAAGACTATGATGATATCAGCATCTCTATTTTTCTTTCAGGGAAGTTTTTAATTTATTTATCTACTATTTACTGGGAGGGTGGTGAAGCACTGGAACTGTTCACCCACAGAGGTTGTGGATGCTCCATCCCTTGCAGTGTCCAAGGCCACATTGGATAGAGCTCAGAGCAGCCTGGTCTCATGGAAGGTGTCCCTGCCCGTGGCAGGGGGTCAGAAGGAAATGAGTTTAAGCCCTTTCCCAACCCAAACCATATCATTTTATTTCGTTGCTCTAGTATTATAGTACTAACAATATAGGGGTCTAAATAATCTGGGATTAGCATCTGTTTTTCAAAGCTAACCAGCATATGTTTTAGCAACAGAATTATTAAGATTTAAGATGAAAAATTCAGTTGAAAACCAAACATGCAAAATCCTTTCTTCAGGTATCAGATATGCCTTACACTGAAGTGATGGTGACTTGAAGAAAGAGCATCTGACCCCCAAGACTACATGTCCCAGAAATCCTCTGTGCTGAGGGCTGCTGCTCCCAGAGTGAATTCTCTAAAGAACTTCTCTTGAGAGCTCACTACATCACCATGTAGGCAACACTCAGAGCTGCTAATGTTATTAATAAGGATATTGTGACTTTTGGCAAGCCTAAAACAAAATATCAATGAACCCAGCTAACGTTTGAAACTAAATATAGTTCACATTAAATTTTAAAGCTTTGAATTGCAGGAAGAGCTTCACAAGTTCTCCTTCAATCGACAGTAATTTCAATTCGCCTTCAGCTACAGTGTCTCCGTGTTATTTTTCCTTGTTGGTGTGGGAGATAACAAATGTGTGAATGACATTTCAGTCTGGTAATTGGGCCATTTATAGCTCCTTGTTAGTTCCTGCTGGATAAGGACTCTGGTGCTGATTTTACATGAGGATCAAGCACCTCATTAAAAGCCCTGCGCAGAAAGCGTGCCTGAGATACTTGACTGCCAGACAAGTGTTGTCGTGTAATACATGGGAAATAAGTGACTTTGTGCTTGCCATTTTCATTAAAAGATGCCACTTCTGACAACTTTCGACAAAGAGATCCCTTTAGTCTTTTTCCCCCTTGACCTCCCTGTTAGGGAAGGCTGTGTTGGTCTGAGTGGTGCCCCCTCCTCCTTGCCCTGCCTGGTTTTTGGCAGGAGCTCAGCCAGGGTGAGTGGTCCCGTGTGTCCTGGGTTGTAGTGTAGGATGTACACAAAGTATTTATTCTATCATCATCTTCATGACCTGTTAAACCAAGTGGGGCAGTGTTCTTCCCAGGCCCCCCTCCTTTGAGCTGTCTTCTGCTAATGACCCATCAATGCCTTGACCATGACTCACAGGTAACTCCCTCCAGGAGTTATCTCTGTTTAATGGGCCATCAAGGACCCACT
>VWZU01008212.1:1168338-1196979 GCA_013397095.1 Sterrhoptilus dennistouni | reverse complement strand
CACCCTGCCCAGGTTGTATTCTGACTCTGTCAGTGATCCTTTGTGTTATTGCATTTATTTTATTTTATTTTTACCTTTTTACCTTTCTTCTTATTAAATTGTGTTTCTGACTTGGAGCCTCTCACTCATTTTAAACCATGACACTGTGCCAGCTCTGCTCCTCACTGTCTGCTACGGACAAGGCTGATGGAAAGCTCCAGGAGATGGTGGTTCCTCTGTGCAAAGCCCTGACTGCATTCAGCTCAGCTGGGTCTGCACTTGGACACAGGGACTGCACAGGGCATTGTAGCCCTGGTTCTGTGCCTGAGGTGTTTTGGTTTTCTGAAATTCTTTTCCCAGGGAATTTTCTGTAAGCAAGAGAGATGTTTTTGTAACTGTATGTGGCAGTGCATGGCTACAGTGAAGGATTCCTATGGATTACAATGGAGGATTCCACAACTGTACTATGTTATTCATTGCTTTTCCTAGGAGGGACTTCTTGATGTCCCTCTGGTCTGACCAATGTCAACAAATGTCAAGCCTTCTTTGTTTCACCAATCAAAATGTTCTATGTAAAATAGTATAAAAGGGAGACACATCCCAAAAATAAAGGAGTCATTTTCAGCCTTCTGAAGCTCAGAGTCCATGTCATTGTGGTATAAAACAGCATCAGGGCATTGTCTTCCTCGGGGCATTTTAGGCATCCTCTGTGTTAATCACACCACGGCGCATGTGGGATTCTTGGGATTATCCTGTTCAGGGACAGCAGTTGGACTTGTAGGATCCCTGTGGGTCTCTTCCCACACAGAATCTTCTGATTCTCTGTTAATTCCTCTTTATGCGTCACCCACTTCCAGAGGTAGGTAAGTCAGGACAGAGAACTGCAGTCCTGTTTTTTCTCCCCATGTTTTTTGGACAATTTTCACCCCAAAGGTCGTGAAGAAGCTCTGAGTGTCTCTTTAGAGTAATATTTTTCCTGTCTTTGGCAATGTCAGAGATGATAAGGGTTGGAGGATTTCCTGACACAGGAAATGTAAATGAGTTATAGGAAGAGTTATAGGTTGTAGGAAGAAAATTGTTCTCAGTAGAGTAGAGAACCCCAATAGATACTTTTAGATACAAAACTTCCACCACAGATAGAGATTGATCATTCTACCAGCTAAGTTTTAATAAAAAAGTATTTCCTCCTTTCCTGAAAACCTCATCTCTCTTACATTCCAGTTATCAAAACACTCCTATCGTAACATTAGCAGGAAGAGGTAAGCATCTATCCATCTGCAAACCATTCCCTGATACCATCAGGGACTATGATTTTTTTTTTTTAACTTGGATACATAAAACCAAGATTTTCAAGTTATAAATACCAGTTTTGGAGCAAACCCCAGTTATTTCCCCACCACTCCCCCCTGAGGGTTTGTAACACCATTTAATGCTTGGTTTTGGCTGCACTGTTGCACTGTGGAGGCTGCTGGAAATTTTTCGTGGCAGAATGGGAGGAATTCAGTGAACAAGTGGGAGAAAAAGCCTGTCTAGACTTGTCAAGATTGTCACTTAGGGAAAAAAAAAAAACAAACTTATGAGAAATACAGGTTGCATTCAGCACTACACTAGCACTGACTTGGAACTTTTTTCATTATTAAATTCATGGTGTTCACAGTGCTCAAAAGTGAGTGCCTGACTTCTCTAATGGGTTTTGGAATCAGAAAAATATGTAAATGTCTTAAGATATTTCCAGTGATGATGTCATCATCCATCTGCATGGCATTTTTTGCTTCAAACTAGAAAATTCCTTCACGATGAATAGGGTGCTTAAAGGGAAGGCTTCTATTGCCTCTTTTATTGATTATTAATGAAATCACAGTGCTCTCAGTCTGTTACAGCTGCAGCCCTAAAATAAGCCTTGGCAGTGATAATTGCTTCTCTTAAATCATGAATGTATTAAGGAAGGGAGCTTTTCTGGAATAGTTTCTGATTTGTGAAAACTGGTTAATAATTGTTGCCTGATTTGCTGGGAATTTGGAGGATTACTTGAAGCTCCTTAGGAGAAACCAGCACATTTCATGTTCTTTGAATTTTCAGCCATTGAGTCAGGAGGAACAGTTGGAAAAACCCAACAGGTAATAATAAAAAATGTGAGAACATTCTTAATAAAAGAACAGTATAGAAAGCCATGGCCTGGCTTAGTATCTAAGAAAGCAGAAAATGTTTATAAATAATACATGTGTTTTTATTGGTTTGCAAAGACAGATGATGTACCAAATAGCAACTAAATTTTCCTCCTGGACCATGGGGTCATCAAGAAGAATTCCATGCCCAGGCTGTGAAAGCAGAGGGAGAAAGAAGAGAAGCACCAGGGATGTGTCCTTAGGGACATAAGGCCAAAATGTCTTTTGTGCCAGAGCATCTTATACTGACGTTACCAGGAAAACTGGATTTGGTTGTAAAGGTGCAGAACAACTTCATGCAAAAATTCAGGAACTGTGCTTTGATCAGTTTTAGAACTGGTAAAAGCTGAATTTTCAATCAAATCTTGTCAGATCAATGAAAATAATGAAAACAAGGTTCTTGGAAGAAGTGTTTGTGCTCACCTGGCACCCCCACGTACCACACAGCACGAGACATCACCTCTGCCAGGCACTGGCTGATAAAAATCCTCATTTCCTTTAACTTTTCTTCATTTGCACAGTGTTTCCATGGAATTGCCATGCCAGCAGGACCAGCTCATCCCTAGTTAATATGCTACAACATGTGCAGGTTGGGTAATAATTTTTTCTGAGTTTGATGGCCGTGTGTTCTTTGTATGGGCAGAAATTACTGAGCATTGTAAAAGTTTCCATTTTATTCTTTCATGCAGGACATTCCTTGAGCTACACCTTTAAGTTTCTGAGGGGTTGAAAAGGAGCTGAAATGCTGTTTCAGGTCAGTTCATTCTTATTTCAACAAAGACAGACTTCCAGCTCCAAGCATGTCTGCTTAAATTCAGTTCTCACAAAGGCTTTGCATGGAGTGATCACCAAAGCAGGTATTGTCTCTTTTTAAGTACCTTTGTAGGGATATTTCTTTTTTAGTTTTGGCAAGGAAATTGCTCAAAAATTGCCAGATAATGACTGCCTAAAGAATTTTGACTTTGTAGTCAGTGGAAGGAAGATCAAAAAGACACAAAAATATAATTTTCTGAGTTGTCATTTTTAAAAGTTTCGTAATTTTGATTGCAACAAAACACAAAACACCTGAAAATAGGCACCTCACAAGTGCATATAATTTGGGGTCTGTTAAGAAATGTATGTAAATTTTCACCTTTAAGCAGACAGATGGATTTGCAGTAAGAAACTTTTTCTATAAAACATCTCTCAGTAGCAAATGCTCTTAGCATTTGAGGAATTAAGAACTTAGAGCGCTTCAAAAAGAATTAATTTGTATTTAAGTTATTCAAGCCCACACAAAGGCTTCTAGAAATGAGACCTTTTCCTACAAATAGGATAAGGAAAGAGCTGTGGATGTGCCAGTGTGGGAGTTTACTGTTCTCCTGCTGCTGGAGCAGGAAAAGCACCTGGTGGCAAAGCTGTGTGAGGTGAGAAGACACTGAGATAAGACCAGGGTAGATTGGGAGCTGTGAAAGAACACCTGCTTTGTATGGCATAGACAAAGTCTGGTTTTTCGTGATGCACAGGGAAATAATGAAGTGTGTGAATCAGAGACTCCCTTCGCTCTGCAGCTTTACATCTGCTCTTCTCTGAGACAGCAACATCATCATTAGGCTACTCAGCCAGGGGTAGGAGCATCTCTCACACAGATCTGTTTGGATTTTATACTCATGAGGATATTAAGCAGGTTTTGGGTTGGGTTGTTTTGGTGTTTCTGGGTTTTTTTGAACTGTCTTCTGAAATTTTCCCACCCAGGAGACCATGTCTGTCAAGTGAAGAATAATTTTACAGACCCATTTTAAATCCAAACCCAATGGAAATGCCTTGTTTACTCTTCGTCTATCATGTACAAATAAAAGCGGAACTAAAACAAAACCAGTCTCCAAAGCCATAGCTAGTTATTTTTCAGTCTTTGATTTTCAGATGGAGAGCTCTACCTGTGTGTCTCCTGCCAGCTCTCGAAGACAACATCATCTTCTCCCACATCCTCCCCCTAAAACCATCTCCCAGGGTTTCTGGCTATGCCCACGCTGTGTTAGACCTCCCACTCTGACAGAAGGTACCTACCCAAGCCAGGATTTTGTCTCTTCCTGTTTTTCTTGTCCTCACTTTATCACTAATGCTGGATGGATCTAATTACCCTCTGACCTCTCCCAGTCTCTTTCTGTCTCAGTTGTCCCAGTGCTGGTGGCCCCCCAGGGTAAAGAGAGAGGAACAAGGGAAAAATGTAGGTGCTTAAATCCCACCTTCAAAGGCACAGATAAAGAGCCTCCCCCCTTGTTTTCACCTTTAAAGGCCACCTGGGGCTTGACTGCATAACTGTGAGCCCCTCCAGAAAGTGGGGTAGAATTTCACTTATAAAGTGTTCAAGATTCATGTCTTTTATGATTGGGTTTGCCCAATCTTTTATCACTTGGCTGCTATCACAGGTAGTATTCCAAGAGTATCCTGTTGCAATGTTTGTTTTGCATATGTGATGCATATAACACTTTTTAAATGGAATTTTTAGAAAGATATGCAAAGTTTAATATGCTTACAGGTAGTCTCCTGGTGTGTTTGTTAAAGATTGCCATCATTTAATTTAAGTGCATAGGGTTCTTCTTCTGAAGCAAAGCAAGATTTTCTAATTGATAAAAAGGATATATACAGCTGTGCATTCCCTATATTTTACATTATCTTTCAGTAATAGTCTTCAAACTCATGCAGTTATCACAATCAAACATAAAAAAGTGTCGTAGATGCTGTCTGAGTCATGCAGACTGTGATTTAATAAGTACTTAGTCAGGTTTCCAACTCTACAACAGCTCTCTGAGAACCAAATCTTTCAGGTTCCCTTGAAAATTTCTGGCCTTAAAACTTAGAATGGGTTTTTTGTCAGAGAGAAGTTAATGCTTCATCTTTTCTAGGTTATTAAGTTTTAGCCTTCCACCACCCGTAAGAGCAGCAGTAGGTACACACAGAGGGCAATTGACTGTCTCAAAAGGTTAACTGCCTTCTGGCTGAAAATGAGCACAATTACTCATCAAAAAGCAAATGACTAAAACTCTCATCTGAGGGGTTTTCAAATACACCCAGAATAGACATGTTCAGCTGGGGAAGGATGGAATACATAGGAAAAAAAAATCAAAGAAATGTCTCAAGAAAGGAAAGATTAAAGTGATTCATGGTAGTGTTGAAAACAAATGTAGATTATTTGGGGGTTTGGAAGAGAACACACCATTTACTGCTCTTCCTGAACTTGGTTGCCTTGAAGTTGTATTAATTTGTTCAGCTTCGTGGTGGAAGGCAAGGGAATGAGAGGAGGACAGGGGTCACTGCGTGGGTCAGTTCATCCTTGTTTCCAGTATTGTGAGGAGACATTATTGACCAAATTGAACAGAGCATTAGATATTGTTCATTTCAGGCCAAGCCTGGCTTTGTCAAAGCCATTGAAAGGTTTGCCATTCCATGAAAGCAGCATCAGGACATCAATGCTGTCTGTGGGACTGTGTGGGAGCAAGAGAAGGAAAGTCCCAATAATATAAAATATCTACAAGATAGAAACACACGATAATTTGAACAAGCAAGGCTGTTTAATTCAACCTAATGTGGCAAGTCTTTCAGCATTTTCAAGCTCTGATATTTTTACCATTTGGTAAAAATATAATTTGTTTTTGACTGTATGATGTGTAGAAATTTCGAGTGCTTGTAGATGCCACTAATGGCACTAGGAGGGTGCACTGCACTTACCTCATGTCACATAATGCTGAACACACTCAAAAAATCACCTCCCAGAGGCCCCAGGCTGGACATTCAAAACTAGTAAACTGTTTTAACCTTCATCTGTTGTTATTTTGGTTTCCCACAAGGATATCAGCAGGTTCCTGCCCTGTCCTTGTGGTGTCAATGTGGGGATCAAACAGTTGCTCTGCACAGAACCAGGCGAATCACGAATGTGATTTGAAAGTCACTGGGGACTCTGGCAGGTCAGTGTTTAAACTTTGCTGGTAAATGTGATGCAGCCACACAATTAACAGCGGGGCTGAAATAAAATATTGACGAGCTGTGCTCATTAAAGGAGCCGCGGTTGATCCGCGCGCCAAACGAGTCGAGGGTCCTGCAGAAATAATGACAAGTCTTGCTGTAATTACAGATCTCATCAATACAGTGCACAAGAGAGCAAAAGAGAAGGTTGCCCAGACAACCCAGCTTATGAATGCTTGACTTTGCAATATTAATGACAAATGGTAATAAATTATTAACATTTCTATATTGTGTGAGGTGGGTACGGAATGTAACAGAAAGCTTATCTAACCCTTCTGTCAGGTGCACTTTGGTGAGACAGACCAAGTTCAGCAGCCAAGACAAGTGCAAGAAGCATTGACCCAGGCTGTCCTAGGATCCTGAACTACCTCATCTCAACTCTTACTGGGCCCTTAGTTTTTAAACAAAACTCTGTACTTTTAGTTTTCTCGAGCAACAATTGTCTGCAGGTGCAATATCCAACGTTCTGCTGATTGATTTCTGCTGAATGATTCAATTCACTTATTTAGGCACAAGCTACAGCAGGTAGCTCTGGTATAGACCAGCTTCAGGTCCCTTCCCCTGAGATATCCCCAGCCTATTCTGCCCACCAGGGGCACCTGGGGTATCATCTGGCTGAGCAAAAGTGGCAGCTCATTTGGAGAGAAACTCTTATATCCTCTGGCTTTTAAAATTTGAAAAATTATGACTCTTTGCTATCTTCTTCCCTTCTACGTTTGACTGATCTTAACTGACCCACAGCATTTAATGCGAAATTCAAGCTTTTTTGCTACAGCCTTTCTGAGCATATGCCTTGATGTTGCCTAAACTCGTTAACAGCTCCATCTGTTTCACAGTCGTCGTTTCCCAACATCATAAGGTATTCAGGAGTAATAAAAGGTCATTTAGGCCTCGCAGCTTTGTTCTCTTTATCTCTGAAAGTTTTGTACCCAGCCATCTCACATTCTGTCTGGTCTCTTGGGCAATATATTTTAATAAGCTTCAAATGCAGAACTTAATTATCTGGAACTGAAAATTCAAGCTCCTAAGCATCATTTCCCCCCCTCTTCTTCAGAAAGCCTCAAAAATACAGAGAAGTACATAATTTACTTAATTACGTTTTGTTTTCTTTTGGCCATTAGGTGAACTTTTGCAATGTGTTTAGAGGCAAATGATTTTATATTTATGTGACCTGTATTAATTACTGCCAGGCATTGCTGCCTGCCCAGCACTGCAGCCTGTTTTGTTTTGGTTTTTTTTGGGTTTTTTTTGCTGTGGGATGTCACTGCCCCCTCCTACCAGAAGCTCTTGAGTGGCCAGGGTTGGAACTACTTGCTGAGAGGCCTCTGTGCAGAGGGAAAACTCAGAATATAAACCAGAAAACCGGCTGTGATGGAATGTGCTGTGGAGTCTCCCCATTCGGAGTTCCATCTCTGGCAGTGGCTGTCAGCAAATGCCTGGGGAAGGAGAGCACACCTGCAGCCTGGCTGCTCTGCTCTCACCCACACAGCATCCACATCACCACAGACTGGCCCCAGAAGTGTGTTTCTTCCCTCTATTAGTTTAATTGCTTTTGAACCTCTTTACAATTGTAACACCCTATAATTACCACTTCCACAGTTTAATCGTGAAGGCACGAAAAAAAAAAATGCTGCCCTTTGCCTCTTCTTAAATTACATAAATTAATTTAGTGCACCATCCCAAACCCTTCTGTGCTGAGAAGTAGCAGATAATTGCTCCCTATTAACTTTTTCTGCGTTGTTCATAACTTTCCTCTGCGATATCCCACCTGAGCCATCTCTCTCCCAAGCAGATTGCACACCAGCCTATTTAATCTCTCCCTGCTCAGAGGCTGTATCCACATCTATATAGATCCAGCAGCCTTTTCCTCTCCTGTGTGCCTCTCCTGGCACTGCCATGTCTCTCACATTTAATACCTCCCTACTTGGTTTCTAGTCTGAGTTGTGCCAGTTGAATTGTATAAAGTCAGCTCTGTGTAACACATGTAAGAAAAGCTGTTCTAAAATCGTGCTTTGATGTTACTTCAGAGGTATCTTTAGACTGGAGATCAAACCAAGGCACTAAATAGGGCCCCAGTGTGAATACATGCATTTCCATGGAGCAGTACTCAGGTGTCTTTTACAGGAGACAGTTCCACAATTCCTGTTTCAGATAAATCCGAGACACACGAGGCACCAATGAAACAAGAGCAGGATCCTTGAATTCTGTATTGGTTCTCTTTATATGAGAAAATACAGTCTATTCCTTCATTCTCTGCTCCTTATCATGGATTAGAAGCAGACCTTGAGTTGCAAGATCAGGTAAACCAGGATGTGTGCAACAGGAGCAAGTCCATGGTGCAGGAATGGGGAGTGACACCTAAATTGCTCTTCCAGGAACTAATTTTCAAGGTAGGCTTGTGAGGATTTGTACTAACTATATTTGAAACATTTGCTTATACCTAAAGATAGTCCAGACTCTGATTATGTAAGCCAATTGTCCCCTGGCACTCATATTTTAATTTAATGAGGATTTACACCTCTTGTGCTGCTCGTTGAGAAGATGCTCTCAGTTTTTCCTGTGCTATTGTGGAGCAACACTGTGAGAAATGCTCCCCACAGGCACAAGTATTTGCAGACCAAACACAGAAAATGGGTGGGTTTTGTTGCTGTGTGTGGTTAAAGGCTCAGCCCCACACACACGTGGAGGGGCCCAGGGCACCGTGGCAAAATGTGTAATGTGGGATGCTGGGGAATGAACCCAAAGCTGACAAAAATCCTAACTCAGAACTGTCTCAGACTTCATGTTTCTGTTAAATTTATTAATGAAAAAAGATAATTCAGTCTGAAGATGCACTAGGAGTTAGATCAGGTCTACTGAATTCATACAGCTATGATGTGTCAGCTGGCCCAGATACCAAAAATATACTTAAACTGCAAGGAAGGAGATTTTCTTTGTTTCTTTTAGTCTGCAGCTGTGTGCTTAAATGTACAAACCAACATCCTCCAGTTCCTCTCTGCATTAGCTGCCCAGCCAACCTGCTTTAGAGGAATAATCAGGCTTGCTGTGATTATGTCAAAGTTATGATAAGTAAATTACCAGCTACATGTTACCTTTTATTTTTACCAAATAAGAAACCTGCAACTGAGTGGTAATTGCCACACCAACTACATTTTTTTTCGCTGCCTTAAAGGTGGTTTAATAATACGTTGTCTTTTCTTGTGGATAATAAGAACATTTTATGCAGCATTATTCCTTCACCTAAAGATCTGTCTCATGGGAATCCCTAGTGGAATTGTACTTTGTGGTGGAGGTCTGGCTGGGCAGGACACCAGCTACCAGTGCTAATGGTTCTCTGCTGAGAAAATCACTCCAAAAATGTAAATGCGGGAGAAGATGCATTTCAGATAATCTTAGAAAATGAGGGAGGGATAAACAAGGCAGCTGGGACTCGGTGGCATTCTCTGATTTGTGTAGGTCCTGTTCCCCTCTTGTTACCAGCATGTGTGCAAACAGTGGCCATGCATTTTGTCCTGATTAGCCTGACGGTTTGAAAGATTAGCTTGGTTTGACGTGGAGCCGTGGATGCAATTAGGAAAATAGGACCATATGTTATAAGGACCTTAGCTGGATAATGAGAATGGAGGGAGATGAAAAGTGTGTTCCAAAGTCTCAGTGAAGTGATTCGTTTAACAAACAGAGGCTGTCAAATCTCGACTGACTAGACAGAAGGGCTGCTGCATGTTGTTATTACTGCAGAGGATTTGCAGAACATGATGAGCAAATGGCAGATAATTTCACAAAGCAAAGACAAATAAGTTAACAAAGACAAAGTCATCAAGAGTGTGCTCGAGCTGATTACAGCACTGGTTCTCTTTAGCTACAGCACTTAGGGTTATAAATAACACATTTAAGGAGAGTGAAAACCTGCAAGATGAAGCTAATTTATAAATTGTTTGGAAAATGAAGGTCCAACTGATTTGAACGTAGAACACCAGTTTTTCTAGTGGCTTAAGTTTTTCTTACTCAAGGTGTGTGATCCTGCTTGTCAGACACACCAAGAAGGCTTCTTGCCTTCCATTTCTTGACAACATTTCTTGAGAAGTGCAAAAAACTGCCAAGGAACCCAAGAGCAACGTAGTCAGGCATAGTTAGAAAAACTTGTCTTCAGAATCCATCAGATCTCAAGCATTTTTGCCCTTGTCTTTATCTATGAAATCACTGTATCACCTTGTCATACAGCACCATGCCTCTTCTTTCCCCAAAATCAAGGATGGCAGCTATATGTAGGTGCCTATGTGAACTCCACTCTGGTCATACCTTCTGGACTTCTCAGAAACTTTTGTTTGAGTTTCACAACTTTTTCTGATTTACTGCACCCATAACTGGGTGCTTTTCACCATTCTGTAGTTGTGCAGTTGCTCTTGTTTAAGCACAAAATTAATTCCTACTGATTTTTTCCTCGTTTATTTTTATTTTCAGATCAACTCCACCACTCAAGAATGTCTTGATTTTTTAAAAACTTGTTTTCATATTCCAATGTGTCTGCTTCCTGTAAGGTGTAAATTTTCTAAGTTTGTGCTCTGACCTTCAATGGTCACTAATAGAACCTGTCCTTGCAGGAAACTGAGGATGCTGCAGCTCTCCCAGGAGCCGCTTCCCAGGTCTGACCTTCTGATACTTGAGCCCCTCCTGCCTTCCCTCTCAGTGTGTGTTTGGTGGCAGTTTTCCACCCTCCATCCTAACAAGCTCATCTAAGTTGTGTTAAAGAAAAGAGCATGAAAGTAGCACAAGTCTTTTTCTGTCATAAAGGAAAATAGGTGACACAACTGACAACAAAGAAATTTGTCACAATCACATCACAGCTCTGAATGAGCTTGTGTTGGTTGTTGCCCATTTCCCTAGTGTCTTCTGGGTCCTTGCAATGACTTAATTTAACTATTTGTTCTAATTTTTTAATTTTTTTTTTTAAGAGGGGTTAAATTGACTGGGTTGTTAATCTCTGACTCTTCTTTTGCGCTGTGGTTTGGTTTAGGTTTTTATCTCCCCAGGGGCTTGTGGATTTCTATGTGTTAAAGGTGTTTGACATTTTCCAGTTTTCCTTTTCTTCACCCCTTTGCAATGCATTTTAGCTGACAGACCTGAAGTCAGACAGAGCCACTCATCATAAAAGATTATGTTGTAAAACCTTTTCCAGGCATGCACAATAGATTTACGAATGTTCCTCGAAATCTACATGCTTCATTTTTCAAACATCAACAAAAAAACCCACTGGGAGCAGAGAAACACAAACACTTGAGAGAACAGATGAAACCCACAGAAAATTCTGGTTTGTTGCAGTATTAACCTGCTTATCTTACCAAAGGTTATCAAACACTTTAAAGAGCCCTTTTCCCTTGTCTGAGTGATTGTATTTTTTATTTATTTTTTTTCTCCTGTGATGCTTTCATTCCTCTTACACACAGAGAGGTCAGGATTTTTTCTAATTGTTGCCTAATTAAAAACAAAACAAAACAATTACCTCTAATAAAATAATGACTCCTACTTGAGGCCATCAGCTCTCCCAGCTAATCATTAATCCCAAGGAAATGAGACAGGCTTGATTGTTATTACTAAAATATATTGCTAATGTAATTTACAGCTTCCTAGAAACAGATTTCTTGACTGTATTCTCACCCTCCTGGTCCACCTAAGAAATTGTGCATGGATTTATCCACATACAAATTAAAAGATTATTGCAATAAACAAATTCAAGGTGCTACTCAGAAAAGTAAAATAGTCAGAGTTCAAAGCAGAGATGGGAATAGAAAATTTAATTTTAAGATATGCTTGGGGCCATAACAAAAGGACTTTTTTCTAAACAGAATGGCTGTCCAGAGGAGGGGGACAAGCTTGGTGAAGCCTTCTATCTGTGCTACCTTAGCTTCCAATTGTGTTTTGTTCATGTATCTGAGAGTTTGTGGGCAGATTCTCTGATTTTTTTACAATTTTTAATATATTTTTTGTCATGTTGTTCTTAATTGCTAAATCATGTTAATTTAGATAGTTTTTTTTGAAAAAGTAGTTCTGTAATGATATTGAACAGTTAATTCTATAATTAATTGGAGCATTTATCCATCATTATTGAGATGCAGAAAGAATTTAATCATAATCAGTGAGTGTACTTACGTATGAATGGCTGTTGAACTTGGAGAGTTTGGTCTATGATGAAATAAGAAATAATTAAGAAAAACATACACATCAACCAGAAATGTCAGAACTTTTGGCTTTTTTTATATCCATCAAATCTCTCTATTTCTAGATTGTTTACATATCTTCACTGATTCTCATGGGATCAATTTCTTGGTTTTGCTGGTCCAAACTTATTTTCCTCACAAGCATAGATCGTTCTGCAAACTGACTTTCATTCTTATAATTTTTTCATATGGGAAGTTACTAGCTAGCTACTAACTGCATTCAGCCAAACAGCACTAAGCCCTGAATTTATGAGGCTTTTCTTTTGTAAGGTCTTACCTATATGCAACAGAGAGTATTGACAGTATTGACAGTATTCTGGAAAGACAAGAGCATCAAAACTTCCTCTTTTATGTTATTTTATATTTATTATGAGACCAGATTCAACACTGAATTTTTTGACACCTGATAAGTCCTTTAGTTTGAAACTCTCTAAGAGAAAAGAAGACAATGCTGTCTCCAGTTTCACTTTAAATAGTCCAAACGCTCCACGAGTAACAGAGACTGTGATATCCTGCAAAAATGACAAAAAATATACAGCAAACCATGATATGGAAATGTTTTATTTCAGCCTTCTGAGTGATTAGGAGATGCCTCTGTCTTCTTACAGTTTTATTTTGTCAATAAATATAAAGAGTTAAGAATTTAACAGATGGGTTGTGAAATTGCTAATGTATGAACTGTACCTCTGGTGGACTCTGTGCCCTTCCTTTCATGACTGTCACCTCTTAAATATATGTGACAGCAATAACCCTGAGTTTGGCCTGTGTTTTGCAGCTGGAAGTGCTGTGCTAAGAACAAGCTTCACAGCTTGGTGGAAACCCTGACCTCGCTGTCAGCCACGGTTATGTGCTCAGCAACTTCACCAGCTCTCACTCTTACACAGAATAAAAAAAGGGAAAAAAAAGGCAAACTACTGAAAACCTCTCAAAAGTCTTTTTGGTCTCTGGACAGTAATTTCCAGTGCATTATTTGATTCAAGGACATCTTGTACAGGAGCAACCCAGTCAGTAATTTCCAATGCATTATTGGATTCAAGGACATCCTGTATGGGAGAAGCCCAGTCAGTTATTTCCAGTGAATTACTGGATTGAAGGACAGCCTGTATGGGATCAACCCATTCTCATGGAAGGCATCCCTGCACATGGCAGGGCTGGAAGACCTTTGAAAGGTCCCTTCCAACCCAACCCGTTCTATGATTCTGTGGTTTATGTCCTCAAGATGTAGCAACGGTGCCCCAGTGTCCTTCTACTGGCCCCAGAAGTTCCAGGGCAACCCACAGGTGACCAATAGCACAGCATGGCTGTCCCAGACCTTTATCCTGTCTGGGTAACCGGGGCAAAGGCGCATCCTCCATCTATTTGGCTTCAAAAGTTGCACTTATGTCTCAGCAGTGTGTTTACACCGCTGTAATTGCCTCCATAAACAACAGAGATGTGTCGACAAAGTCCAAGGATTCCCACAAAAAATTGGTTTTGCTGCATCCTCCATGCATTTCATATATGCTGCAGTTCTTTTGTTATTTCTCTTCTCTCCAAAAGTGATGGCTTTTGGGTTTTTATGACACAGATTTGATGATGTTGGGTGATTAATTTGAATTTCTGTGGCTGATGCTGCTGTGGATGTGCAGTGGAGCTGACACCTCCCTTGTGCTCTTCCTCCACAAACAGCAACGATGTTTGACTACCAAGCCACCAAATGGGGGAAAGAAAGTGTCAGCCAGGATAAAGTTCTTATTACAGCAGGAAGATTGTGAATGTGAAATAACATCACATTCCATTGGATGGAACAGGTTTGCTGGTGATTAGCAGTCGGGAAATAAGGAAAACATCTGGTTTTGTGCAAAAATCCAAGTTTTAGTCTAAAGCAAAGCATGAATTATCATTGCTCAGGGTCTTAAATCAGTATTTCTTGTATATTTTAGAGAAGTAACTTTAAAAAAGTGTTGCTGTGTCTGTGATCTCACAGGGTGGAGGGCAGGAGGAGCAGCTGTGCTCCCTTGGTGTGAACACCCCTGCAGCAGAATTTCCACTTCATTGCTGTTTTTCATGAGCCCCTCTGCAAACTTCTGACCCAAGCCACTCTAGAGTTACGGGAAATTATTCTATGGGCTTCACTTTACTTTGCTGCTGAGCCCAGCAGAAAACCAGGAAAGTTTGGCACAGAGTAAGGATGTGGGGGTCTTGGTACATTGAACCTTACATCATTATATTTGGTTTATTTATTTTGTTACCTTGAATATCAGGCTAGAAGCTGGTAAGCCACACTGTCTGCAGGGCCCCAATGAAAACAGCTCAGAGAAATGTTGTTTTGATGGACAGAATAATTGCTGAGTGCTTCAGGCTACTGATGTACCCAGCACCTAGACCACGTGTGAGGCAGGGGATCTTTGCACAGCACAGTCCCATTTGTAATTAGTCACTGACAGGGTATTGTTGTCTGCCTTTCTCGTATGTACAGAGTGATTTCTGCCTGGCTGATGACTGTAAACATCATTCTGAGCACTATTTTATGATCCCTGTAGGAATAACAATGTAAACAGCATAATTACGTTCACCTTTGAGGCATATCTAGAAACTTTGTTCTTCCAGAAGAGTGATAACAGAAATGAGTACTGTTGACAAGGTAAACAGAGAGCCACCACCACCTGCTTGTTAGAGACAGCTAATGCTTGAGGGAACTACACATTCAACACCATTAAAAAAAAAAAAAAAGGCAAAAAAAAAAGAGTGTTATATGGTTATCTTGAGATTTATTCATAAATGTATTACTACACGGGAAAAAAATATTGAAAACAATATATTTTGAGATCTTCTTCTGAAAGAAGCATGAATACTTACTACTAGTAAAGCATATTTCTCTGGGTAATTATTATGAATTCCATAGATCATGTGTATATTTGTGTCTATTTTTGCCCACGTTTTCCCAGCACTGCCAGGGTTCCTCCAGGGTCTCTCTGTACTTGAAAGACACCATCTTCAGACTTCAGCCTTCTTTTGTTTGAACAGTGTAGCAAAGCATCCTGCTTTAGGCTCCCAGGTTGTTAGCTCTGCACATCGAGGAAACCTCGGGAATATTTCTTATCTCTTGGACTCGTCTGTGTAACACGATTAGATACTTTGGCACTGCAGGTGTTTCTGATGGGTTTTGATACTGAAGATAAACCTGCAGCTATGATTAGGAGTCACAGAGCATATTTTAACCATTTGCTTTAGATTTGCCTACCATAAAACATAAGATCTGGGGTGGGAGGGAGAAAAATACCTGCAGTTCTGAGAAAATTCTCTACAGATTCCTCAGTTTCTGTGCCAAGACTGAACGTTTTTGGAGTTCTGTCTAAAGACACCAAAAGGCTCCTGAGTCCTTGCACACAGCTTTTGTTCCATTGCTCACCTCCTTCCTCCACAGCTCACCTGAACAGCAGAGACTGCAAAAGTCATTCCTTCCTCCAGCTCAAGCCTCCTGCAAGGTTTTTTGAAGTTGTCCTTTTCTGCTCTGACTTTTGGGAGAAAATCCAGCATCTGCTGTCTGTTTTATATGTGAGTCTGTCCCACCCTGCAAACCCAGGTTCCTTGAAGAACAAATATTGCATGGAGACTGGTTTCTCAACGTTTTGCAGCAAGGTATCGTCCTGGTTTGGATAGAGATCCTCATCTCTTCATGACCCTCCATTTCTGTATTAATTTGGGTTAATTGCACAGGTGGCACGTTCCTGTTGACAGGCCTGAGAATGAATGCTGGATGCTAAACACACAGAGGCATTCATGATATGCTACTTTCACAGCACTGAAGACAGTTTCATAACTTAAGACAAATTCTACAAATAGATGCACCTGCTTATCTGCAGATGGAGAATATAAAGTGTGTTATTACTGTGAAACTCCTGAATGCAATTTATGTGTTTGCCTTACTCATAAATTACGTTCACAGGTTTAGAATAAACATCTCCGGCTTCACACTGCAGAGAAAATTATTCTCAGCTTTTAAATACTGCTTTTCTGCAGATTAGTCCTGCCTGTAAGACATCATAAGATAATAAAGGTACATTTTCCACCTAACTGCATTTGGGGATGGAAAATACCTAACAATAACAATAACAACAATTCTTGGCATTATTATAGCAGCGTTGATCCAAAGATCTCCAAATGCTTTCCAATAAGTAATTAATTAGGCCTCACAGCACCCTGGAGAGTTAATTACAAATTATCAAGCATAATCACAAACTGCTTCCATTGAAACTATACTTGTACTCTTTCCAGAGGAAAACAAAATATGCTGGCTATAATGCTGTGACCTTTCTCTCCCCTACTTCATTCTGAAAATGTAATTAGATGAGAATTTGGATATATCCTGTTTTAGGGAAGGCTAATATGATCACTGCTGACCACAAAACTCATTACAATTTTCAGTTTCTTCAGTGAGACAATGCTTTTTAATCTTGCTGTGTTCCATAAATCAACAGCAGCAGCAACAACAACCAAAGAAACACTGCTAAGTATTCCAGTGGAAATCCAGAGAGAGTCTGAACTGTGGTTGTCCATCTGCTGTTCTTTCACAAGGATGGTGATTTTGAGGATGTTGGATCCAGGTTCTTAGACAGGAAGAGGAGGAGGACAGGTCTGTGCTGCCTCCATCCCTTTTGGGATGCAGCAGGCTCTGCTAATCCAAAAAGGAGAATTTGGGTCTGAGAATGTATTTGTCAGAGCATGCTGAGTCCCAGGAAATATCAGGAGGGAATAAAAGTATTTTATCTCCTGTTTTCAAAGTGCCCCACAGCACATGAACTCAAACAGTTATAGAGGGCAAGCTGCTCTAACCTGGCCTTCGGAAGAAATTAAATTTGGGCTCTTAGTAAAATAGGAATAAAAATGGGAAGAGACAAAGGGGGGAAAAGATTGAAAACTAAACAGTGGCCCCAAACAGCATAAGTAGAAACATTCTGAATTTCCACAAATTACAAGATGAGATACAGCTTTTGCCCATCAGAGACCTGTGATTTTACCTTCATCTCATATAATCATAGGAGTAATTAAACCTCCTTTTATTTATGCTGGGTTGTGTCTCCTGTTGCACCACAGTTATTGGCTCGCTTTTGATATAAGATGAAACCAGTTTACTTGAATAATTATCTGAGGCCAGAGTTCCCTCTTTTTTTCATATACCAATTTTCGAAAAGAAATGAAAGAAGGAACTAATAATGCTCTTGTTTGCAAGAAAAAATCTCATGGACAATTTGCCATCTGAAAAGGCTCCAATATTTTAGCAGTGAAAATACAGTACATATTCATGTTCATAGGAAATATGGACAAGAACCAGACAGAAATTTCAAAGGCTACTCTGCTTAATATGTGAAATTAACAATGAAGACCATTTTTTGTCCCTCCAGCGGAAAAGTCTAAAAGCAGTGATGAAAGAAACCCTGGGACTGTAGAAACTGATTGAAAGTTTCTCTTCCCTACTTGCTGTTGGAGTGGGATTGACTTGTGTAAGCTTACTTACCTGTAATACTTACTTACTTGTAAGTAAGTATTGAAACATGTATATGACACCAGAGCAATACAGTGCATGACCTACCTTCCCCTTTTTCTCCTTTTTTCCCCCCCCTTAAATTCTAGAGAGAAGCCATTAATAAGAAAACAACAGGTTTATGAAATTTCATAAGGGTTACCAGAGGGAATTACCCTCCTGGTAAATTTGCAGACACTAAAAATAAACTTTAGGAAAATAATTGAGGAACTCTGTGTTGCAAGTATGTGTTTATGGTTGATTATGTGCCACTGCTTTATCCCATCAGAGAAGAGAGCTAATTTTCTGGAAGTATTAATTTATTAAGCATCCATTGGTCTCCTTGTACTGTTTTCATACCTGCACATGCAATCCCAGTGAAGCCAACACCTTCATCCCGATGAGGAAGATAATTTGATCCCAGATGTGATTCCAAAACATAATAGAAATTAAATCATTCCAAGGCATAATAGAAATACTGCTATTTGTCTCTACAGTTTTTAAAGTGTAACCAAACTAACGAGAAAGGATGCAGAGTCTAAATTCAGTTTCATTAAAGCTCTAAACAATGATTGGGTCCGGAAGATAATTTAGAGAAGTTTAGTGCTGGTGAAGGCATAATGAGAAGGAGAAGAAAGGCCCACAAAAAAGCTGGACTGGTATAATTACATGAGGGAACAGGGCTGATGATATGTGCTGTAAAATGCCTGTATGCAAACAGGCACAGGAACTGCTCAAGCATTCTGTTTTCAAACAGAAGATCCAGGGTACAAAATGAGGATTTGTGGGACAGAATTGGGGTGAGGAGTCTCCTTGCAAACACGAGAAGCTCTGGCTGTTGAGCAGCCCTCACCATCACTCATCCCCCTCCTGGAAATGGGTGCTTGATTGGCAGCTCTTCCCCTTGCAAGTATTGAGTGAGGAAAATCTATCAGCTCACCTATTTGTTCAGCTCTGCAAGAGCTGCACGGGGAGGACAAGGCTGATTTCATCCCCTCTTCTGGGACACAGCAGCTCTGTTTGTTTTCCAAGGATGGGGCCAATTAGAGCACCTTGAACAAAGGTTTCTCTGGTTTATGTTTACCATGACTTTTCGTGGTGTTTTTCCATATCAGAGTTGGGCTGAGGTTTGATGTATTTAGGGGAAGTTTAGATGATGAATTCTCCTACAATAATCCCCTTTAAAAAAACACTAAGGTGAGTCAATATGGTGTTAATCTTTTGCCAGCAAATTTCCTAATTTCCCTGTAGAATTTAAGTCCCTGTTCTTCATTTCTCTGTAATTTATCAGACAAAATGGGGCAATTATGAATAATAATGGAATACAGATTCAATACAAAGCAAAATATCTACTATGGGAACTCAAGAAAGGCAGCTAAAATCTCATAGTCCACTTTCTTGTAATTTAATGAAAAAAAATTCCATATCCTTTCAAACAGAAATAAAAATAATGTTAACCAAACAACACTTTTACTTTGTTTTAAAAATATCCATCATCAGCATAAGTTTAGGTGAAACTATTTAGATGCTTTCCATCATTAAAAGGTTCAACTTAAATCCAAATGGGATCTATCTCTCTTTTAGTTGCTGTAGATCTGAATGTCCACATCTTATTCAGAACACACAGGCACTGGCCAAGGAGAACACAGAGAAGTCTGCCATGTCCCCAGGGTGAGAATGCCAAAACAACACAGGGAGCTGTGGGATGGCTGGAAAATGAGCACCCATTTCCAAAGAAGGGTCCCAAAAGATCTTTTTTTGGGACTATAGATACAGAGTAAAGCAATACCTGCATAAGGTAAAAAATCTCATTTCCAGTGACCCAGAGTGTTGATGAGAAAAAGTCTTGGGTCATGGTAATTTTTGAATTTTTTTTAATCATTTCACATTAAAAACACAGATCTATGAAAAACGTTTCGTCAGCCAAATCTGTCTAAACCTAGATTTATTCTTCAGTTTTATTGGGTTTTTTTCCTGCACTCCTGTTTTTGTGGTTTTTTTTTCTATGGGGTTGGGAATACTGGGTACTTTTGGACATCACATTTGTCAGTGGTAATTGAAACCTGGAGAATGTGAAATATTGCTCTTTTCCCCCAATGATTCTTTCCCAAATACTTCACATGGTCAAAGATACATGGAAAAAAGGAAGTTGGCCTTGCTGTTAATGTAATTATATGAGAAGAAAGGTAATCAGATGTTTTCATGCACTCTGATAATGAACTACAAGCTGTGAGAAATCTGCTTGCATAATAATAAGAAAGATGCACAATAAACACTGAGTGTGATTAATTACCCGAGTACATTTGTATCCAATTCAGCATCAAAGAGTGACACCATCAGAATATTTGGTCTGTCTGGAGCCTGGAACAGAAGTATGAATGAAAGAAACTCAAGTGCATTCTGGCAAATGCTGCACTTAATGTATTTGGTTTAGGATGCAAAGCCTTGGAGGTAATTAGCAAATGAAGCCCTGATAGCACTATGTGCATGGCTGCCATTATTGTTAATGTTGAACATGTGCTTAACACCCTGAGCTCTCTACCAAAACTTTATTGAGGTAGTTGCAAAAAGATGTCCAAAATGCTGCAGAGCCTGGAGTAAAACAGACTGCTAATGTCAACTAACGTGTGCAATAAAGAGAGCACACTGATTAGGTGATGTTTTTGTGAACCTCATCTTTGGATAATTACTAATCTTGAAGACTCCGTCAGCAGACATACTGCACTACACAGAGCACAACCTGCTCTGTGATATAACTAAATAAAATACCTTCTTATGAGTCAGACTCCTACATCCACAAAACTGGTGAGAGAATAGGCTTCAGTCATTGCTCAGAGCAGCAGCATATTGATGAACTGTTGTCTCTCTACTTTACATGCAATCAAAATCTAAAATTCATCATCCTTTGATTGCTGTTTGGTGCTGTGGACAAATCTTTTAAACATCTAGGCATACTGTTAAAGAAGGGCAAAACTAAGAAATGACAGAGCTCAGAGTGAAAATTTTGACATCTCAGGGAAAGGCCAAGAAAGCTGTGCAATTATAAATAACCATAGGATGAGACTTATTACATACCTGTGTTAATTTGCCTGGCTTTAAAAGGATGTGAGATATTTTTTTAAGTCTTCTGATGTCATCTCTTGTTGAAAAATAAATTATGATTGTCATGGCTCAGACAGTGGCAATTAATCTGTAATTTATTCTTCCACCTTAGGAGTCTCCAAGCTGCTTCTCTGCCCTGCCAGGGGCTCAGTCCCTCAGCCCACGTCCCCGCAGTCCAGAGCTCTCTGAACCTCGACGTGGTAACCATGGTGAACAGGCACCTGAGGCAAGTTACAGCCCATTATTCTGTATCCTTGAAAACAAAACCCCAGAGAAACTATTTATTAGGTTTTGCTGAAAATAGCAAGCAGCAGAGAGAAGTTGGGATAAGGGAAGAATTATAACCAGAATGGGTTTCATAATGGAGCATTCGATGCTTGGGAGCATGGGTAAAAAAAACCCTGGTGGCTGTTTCTATTTACTTTCCCAGAACTTACTATTTCAGAGTTATTCCTTGAGATCAATACCAGCTGCAAGACTCACAGAATAAATCCAGATGACTGGTGCTCAAAGTCTTGTTAAATGGTGGGGTGGTGGGTTTTTTTCTGGCTGTTCCTCAGCACACAAGCCAGGTTCTGCAGGAGCTGCAGCAGGGAGGAGAATGAT
Organism: Sterrhoptilus dennistouni; assembly: GCA_013397095.1. Classification (NCBI taxonomy): domain Eukaryota; kingdom Metazoa; phylum Chordata; class Aves; order Passeriformes; family Zosteropidae; genus Sterrhoptilus; species Sterrhoptilus dennistouni. The sequence continues at coordinate 1,175,407 of VWZU01008212.1, read as the reverse complement.
AAATGCAGAGAAAGGCTGGGGCTTTGCCCACTGCTGAATGGGAGAAGGACAAAGGAAAAGCACAGGGAACTTGGTTGTGAGGGGTGTAATGATTATGTGAAAAGATGTAGTTAAATTAAGGAGTCTTTAGCAAAGGAATAAAGGTATGGAATGTGTCTTCACAGAATAAACAGGCAAGGGATTTGCATAAAGTTCACATCCCTGTGAAGATCTTCTTGCTGCTTCTGTGCAGCAACGTGCACTAGAGTGAAACAACAGAGAGCAGAATGTGGTTTGTGAATGCTCTCAGCTCTCACCTCTATGTCTTTGAGAACAGACTCTCTCACGGGACAAGCTGCATGTCCACCCCATGTGAGGCCGCCTAAAAGTCCTCTGAAGTACATAACATGACTCAGTCATGACATCTCCAGATTGTAAAGGTGAAGTTTGCTCTAAATGCAAACAGTCTAACACAGCTATGCAATCAGCAGTCTCTTTATGCACAAGAGCAAGAAGTAATTCTGAGCAAGACAAAGCTCTACAAGATGCTTAACAACTGTTCATTGTCACTGCAGGTGATGTGCTTATAGAAATGTAAATACTGCCAGAAAATACTCATCTGAAGCACCCCCCCACACACACACAATGTACACAGGCTGAGCTCGAAAAGGAAGATATTTACTAAAAGCACAAAGAGACTCTTTAATTCACATGAGTTCAGCACGTTGTCATTCAAAGAAAAGGTGTTTCTTTTAGTTGGGGAGATGAATATTTTAATAATGAAGATTAGCCAGATACTTATTGGACACTTCTGTGCATGTACCTTATTATTCATGGTTTATTACACTGGTTAAAGTGGTCAACAGGCACTGCAAATGCCTTTACTGTAATGTTGCAAGTTACATTAGAAATGGCTGGATAAACTTGTCTAAGACATTTAGCAGTGTGAAGTGCAACTGTAAGATTCAAGTAAATGGGTTTTTAATAGTGGTTGATGTGTTATGACTATGCTGTACCATAAATGTTATGCATATTATTTTTGAGGAATTTACATATTGCTAAATTCTGTCTACACTGCTGCTGTGTTTATTAAATTATATAAACAAACATTCAAGTAAATGTGACAGTCACTTGACTCTGAAGTTCCCCTCAGATCTGCACAGCAGAAACCAGTTTGGATATTCCAATGCTTAAGCTTCCAGAGCTCTGACTCAAAGCAATAAGATCAAAACTACAGTTCAAAGGAGCAGTCGAGGTGTTGGGATGTTTATCTGAGTTCTGTTGATATGGAAATCCAGAATGGCAGATTTGCTTGTTTCCATAAACTCTCAGTGAAATCAGATAAGGTAGAACTTAAAAGTGTTAAGGCCAGTTTTTGATGGATGCAAAATTCCTTTTGCTGGGGCATTTCAGTAGATCTAAGCCTGTTTATTGAACAATATGGGAGCCATACCTATAGTGAGAATTCTGTGTTTAAGATAAAGTTGTCTAACAGTTCCCATAATCAACCTCTCATTTTCAGTCGTTTATAATTCCCTACACTAATGTTTGCTTCTGGCTACATAATTTAAGCCACATTCCTTCTATTTAATCTCCTGCTATGACAGCTTGTTATTTGTCAGCAGACCCTCTTGTTCCAGGGGTGTTTTTGCTGACTTTGCAACCACAACTTCCCTAAAGGGGAAATCTTTGCAAACCTCTGCCTGCATCCCCAGCTCTGCAGAGAGCTGCTGCAGAGCTTTGAATGAGGCATGCACTGTCCAGACTTACTGCTCCCACTCAGGGGCGACAGCCTGCCCATATTTCCAGGGACAGGTGTCCCTGCCAGATGATCTTTAAGGTCCTTTCCAACCCAAACCATCCTGTGACTCCATTTGTGTCCCCAGTTGTTGGACCAGTCATATCTCTTTGCATTTGGGGGTTTCTGTCACAACCAGGCTCGAGCTGACAAGGAAATGCTGTCTCATCCTTGCTTTTAGCTGTGCAGGTGCCCGAGGCAGGCAGGGCATCACAAAACATATCTGGCTCAAATGATGAAAGGTAAGGACAGGGAAGGATGAAAAGGAGGGAAATGAAGCAGCAGGACCAAAGGAGGGGATAGGAAATGGGTGGGATGTGAGCTGAAAGTAAAAGGAAGCTGAAGACAACATTAGGAGCCATAAAGATGAAGGGATAGGAGCGATGATGATGCTAAAGTGAGGGGTGGAATCAATGCAAGGGCACTTCTCTGAGCAGCAGTGTGGCAGGAGATGGGGGAATTAGCAGAAAACAGGAGTCAGGGTAAACAGAACTGAAAATGAGGGAGTGAGTTAGATCCACCCAGTAACCTGAGCCAGTTGACCACCAGCCTGCCCAGCTGAGCTATGTCCATCAGATGGATCATTTACTACCCGAGCACTGCTAGTGAGAGTGAAATGTGGACCTGTGCCTCTGTAGTGTGTCCAGCTGTGCTGTGGGTTGTAAAGCAAGTGCACAAAGAGGACACTGCAGTTCATGACTCCTTTAGTGTTTAGCAGTCACTGTAAACACGCCCTGGAGACACATAAGCACACTGCTGCAGAAGGGCAGTCACAGGATGTCCCTCTCAGATGTGTCCCAGTGGCCGTGTGCCTGAGCTTTATGTGCTTGCAGTGAAGAAGATGAATCTGAGTAATTTAGTTCTGGAATGGATGGATTGGGAAAACAGACCCCCCTGTGTAAGCCAGCAGTGAGCCTTGATGGGATGCCACTGCTGGGGAAGCAGTTTGGGACAAAGGAAAGGATCCCCCAGGTACCACCCAGAGGGTAACAAGACCTGTTTGCCCCACTGATGCTTTAAGTTTTAACTTTCATATTTTCAGATTCTGTGCTGCCCAGGTGTGCAGTTCTCAGCCTCATATTAAGTCACTCAGCTCTATTCACAGAGCAGGGAGACAAAAGAAATTCTTTTCCTGCTGAAGACCAAGGACAACTTTCAGGCCCAAAATCACAAACAACAGTGACTGAAGGGAGGAACAAGAAGGATTAGACCTCACAACCTGAAGCTGTAATTGGACAATTAAAGCCCAATATGCAAATGGACCAAAACTTAACAAAAGTGTGAGACCTCTTGACTGTTTGTCCATTTTGTGACCATTTTGATTCCACCTTGTATGTGGCCCTGGTCAGGCTCTTGTCCTGCCCAAGGTGTATCCTCAAAGGCCTTCCAATAAATATTTGCTATATTCTCTAGCTCTGTCCAGTCTCTGTTTCGGGGCAGCCTTCCCAAGGCATCACCACAGCTGTCAGTGAGGGAAGGTGGGATGTTGGTGAGCAGTGTTTGGAAGTTTCCCCTTTCTCATTTCCATCCCAGCAGGGACTGGGGGATGCTGAAATCACCAGAATCACCAATCTGCACATGAGGTGGGTGGGGTGTGCATCAGGTGGCTGAGATGTGCAGGGTTTATGCCTTGGACTGGGAGTGTCCAAATTGCTCTTGCATAAATGAAAAAACAGAAAATAATTTTCATGCCTTTATATACTATAAAACCTCTTATGGCATTGACTACAGTCTGACCTTCCTTAAATGAAAATTTCATCTCAACAGCTTGTAGTATTTCCAACCTGGGAGGAGACCCATTGAAAAATTAATATTAGAACATTTCAACACCAGCCACAGCTCTGTTTAGCTCCAAATTATATGATTCTTGAATTAGCTACTGTCTGTTTTCAGGAGTTTTCCATTACAAAGGGTCAGGCACCAGAGGAAATGGTTTTCTAAACCAGAAAGGAATATTAAATGACACAGCTGATAAGTATGAACAGTGGTGCAGAAGATTTATTGAGTAATGTGTTAGGTTGATAAATGATAACATTTATTTGCAATTTGAGGATGTGACCCAAATGACACTCATTAGCTCAGCTGGTGTAGAACCGATTAGTTTTGTAAATGTATTATTTGTCTGGTGCTATTGGAAGGAGAGTCTGTTTTAATTGATTGGAAATCTGTTTTATTTCAGTGAATATTATGTATATTATGAATATTATGTTTTTAATTGTATTCTGTTTTTTTCATCCTGAATGTCAGGCATATTACAGTCTATTACTTGAGCAGTGGAATGCTAGAAGGCTGCAGTGAGTGCATTAATCCATACACAGAGGGGTTGTAATAGAGAAAAATTTCTGTTACCCACTGGGATTTCTAGGAGTGCACTGGGAGGAAAATGAGGATGCAGCTGGTTGCCCTCCTTCTGCTGGTGGAGTTTGAACAACATATGTTCACCTTCCTAAAAAGGGTCAGGGATTTCGAAGCATGATTCCAATTACATGGAATTTCTTGTGCCCATCACCAGTGCCAGGTGAGGACACCAAGGAAATGTCTGGTACTCTCTCCTGGACCCCAGCTGTCAGCTGTAGGGATTTGGAGAACCTGAGAATAAAGGTTTGTATTTCAGGCTTTGCTGCAAAGCTCCAGTCAATGTTAAACGATTACAATTTTCTGTAGGACTTTCTGTCCCGGAAAATAGAATAGAACCTGGTGCCTTTGTTGTAGGAAAGTTCAAAAAGCCTAAAGAAAGTCATAAGATTTCTGGAGTTGTGTCTGTGCAACATTCTGAATTAGGTGAGAGCCTTGAAAGGTATTTTAAGGAGAAACACTGGCTTGTTGAAATCAGGAAAATGTTTGTTTCCACAAAGATATTGATGTGAAACTCTTCAGAGACAAAGGCTTGCATGTTATCGAAGCATTTCATTCCAACCTTTTCTAAACCCACTTATACGTTTTCTGAAGGCTGGAAATGAGTTTTGTTTTGATACTTTGCTCTCCCTAACTGCAGTGTAAACATAAGAAAATCAAAACTGAAATGAAACCTGAGAAAAAGAAAAGTTTTGGTGGACTCATGAGAATTCCACCAGCCTCACAGCCTTTTCATAATGGGGAGTGAGAACTCCCCTCACCTATTCCAGGCAGCTACAGACCGAAAAAATTTGGGTGAAACCAGAAAAACCATTTCTTGCCTGGTTGTCACAAACCTTTATCATGGATAGTTATTTCATTTAGTGTCAGTTAATTCCTGCTTCTTTCAATAAAACTGTTATTTACTGGAGAGAGGAGACAAAAATGAAAGCTGTCCATTTGTTTCAATAGGTGCTTTGTTTATTATACCACTACGGTAGATAGTAATATTTCCTACATCTCAGAAAAGAGTCCCCCATAAAAGCTGGCTTTTTTTTTCCTCAGGTTTTCTAGGACACCACAAACCAATTTTAGAGTGAGGAAAGTCTGCAAACATCTATGGCACAAGAAATAAGTGATTAGAGTCAACGGGTCCTGAGAACTTCTGATGAAAGGTGGAAATGCAGTGTTGGCTGGCTGTTGTTTCAGAACAAGCATATCCTTTCTAAAAGAGACACATTTCCTTCATTCAGGTGAAGAATTTCACCTTCCTAGGAAGTATTGAATTTGAATGATTTTCAAATTTCTTTTTTTTTTTTGTATTTTTAAATTTTTAATTGAGATTTGACTAATTTTCAAATTTAGTTTATTTTATTTTTCAATTTTTAATTGAGATTCGAATAATTCTCCTGGGCTGAGGTGACATCTTGTATTTGGAGGTGTAGGACACACACTCATGTCCTCATGCTGCTATTTCTCCATCTTCCAAGAGCATCCCTCACCACGAGCTTGTGCAGACAAGAGGCTTTAGGATTCTGTTGTTTGAGCCTTACAGTGCACTCCTGGAATAAAGGACCTTTCCTTGTACATCCCAGTTCCCTGTCCTGGATATCAGTGTGCTGGTTCCTTCAGGGAAGGCATTTTTCATCCTCAACAGAACCTCCAGCTGAAAAGTGTTCCCTGACACACTTCATCGCTCAGACAGTGTTTTCTACCAAAAAAAAAAAAAAAGGCTCAGCTGTGATAAATTATTCTCCATGGATGGCAATTCATCAAAGAAATTCCCAGGTGTGGTGGGCACCAGCCCGTTTGTTGGTTGGTTTGTTGGTTTGTTTGTGCAGTTGGCGCTCAGGGCTGGGTGACAACAATCGCTCTGCTCCAGGCAGGACAGCACAGCTCCTGCTGTGACCAAAGGAGCCTGGGCATGCACGAGGCTCTTGCATCCTTCTCATGTGCAACGAACACAGGAGCAGCCTGCTTTCTCACAGAAATATGTTTCTAAAACTCCCTTGTAATTCCTTTGGCTGTTTGTTGGCTTTAAAATTGGTTTCAGAGCCATCCTGGGCTGAGATATTTACATTTTTCTGTCTCTGTTCTCACACCATTCTCAGGGTTATTTTAGATCTTTTTTTTTCCTTCATGTGGCTCTTATTTCCTTCAAAAACTACATCTTTCTTCATGCAGTTGTGAGCTACTGAAGCCACGGAGCTCATGAACAGACCAGTGCTGCAACAGGCAGCTCAGTGGAGCCCTGTGGACTTTCCGCACTTGCTGATACAAATCCTGGCACCAGAGTTTGTGCCAAAGCTTTGCTCAAGCAAAGCATGAGAGGACAAAACGCTCAGAATCTCAGGAAACCTGGCCAGTGCTGCCATCTCCAGGGTAGGCTGCCTAAACTGCATCTCTTTTTTTTGCTCCTGAAACAAAGAGAGGTTGCAAATCCATCTCTGCCCTGGCAATTTTCATCAGTGTGGGAGATCTGTGTGAAAAGCACAGCATGATACTTAAATGACATTTTAATAATCAGCATAGAAATGTATTTAATCTGGGTTTAAATTTCCTGGAACTTTTTTTTTCTTTTTTTCTTTTTTTTTTTTTTTTTCTTTTTCTTTTTAGTCTACTATTTTAACCAAAGACAGATCTTTGGAGCAGAAAATGAGAGGATGAGAACACAAACCTGCTCACAAGTACAGAGCTGTTACTTGCACCTCCATAATGACATTATCCCTTTTGTTGTTCACACATTATCATGTGCAGTGCAAAGTAAATACACATGGCAGAGCTGTTAATGAATATCGCTTGGATCCAGTTTCAGGAATAGATCTCAGGCATGCTTTGGAGAAAGTGTGTCTGTGCTCATATGATCAGCCAGACTCAAACAAGTCAAGCTTATCATGGCATTTCTTTTTCCTGATAATTATCAATTTAATCTAGTCCTAGTCTGATAATATTTTAAAT
>VWZU01008212.1:1084756-1168304 GCA_013397095.1 Sterrhoptilus dennistouni | reverse complement strand
TATATATATATATATGCTTGTGGTGCTTTATCAGTTACATGGTCCTTTTCTGCTGAAAAACTTTCCCTTCTTTATGGAAACACCCAAGCAGGACATGCAGCAGCAAGGCAGATGCAGCTCATGCTCAGAATTGCAGCTGGAAACAAAGATTTTAAAGTGATGCACAGTGCATGTTTATGACCTAGTCTTGCAGGAAAGGATGGCAGCACAGGCATCAGCCCACCCTCCTTCTTTGCACTTATGTGACCTTTTCCTGATGCTCCCTGTCCTGGCTGCTGAGCATCAGCTCCAGCACTCTTCTACATGTCTGACAATTCTGATCACATCTACCTCCAAATTCAACACCAAAATGCTCTAATTTACACAGCAATGGTAAATACTAGCCCCTAATTACTTTTTTCTTTCCTTGTAAGCAGAACAAATCATTGTCTTTCCTTGGCACAAACCATGCTGGCCCAGGAGACTGAAGACAGTACTAAAAACTAAATGCAGCATTTCCTCTGGATTTTCAGCTTACTCTTGCCAAATAACTCAGGGACATAGGAATTAATATTGTTAAACACTGAGAGGAAGGACAGAGTCATTTCACTGCAAGCCCACAGACAGAACTAGAAGAACTTGCTATAATTATTTAGTGCTGCAGAAGAATCCATGGCTTCAGCATTTCACAGTTTCTTCTCATTAATAAGTCCAGAAGAAAAAATTGCCTTCATAAGAGAGCATTATGAACATTCCAGAGCAGAACTTGTGTTGTTTTGCTGAGAATTTACTCAATTTTCTACCCAGCTCTGTGACCTGTGTGGTTTATAATACAGGAACAAGAAAGTCTGGAGCCTTTATTCTTCTTTCCAAGGGCTGGATGCTGGTAAGAATGGATGTTTTTATTTTTTTTTTTTGTTTTGTTTTGTTTTGTTTTGTTTTTGTTTTTGTTTTTTTTTCTGACTAGTGCTCCCAAATGGCAGCTTCTTCAACACTCAGCAGTGCCATGGAGGCAGCTCTATCTGCTTAAGAAAGAAAGGGTAAGAACCAGAGCTGGATCCACCAAATTTTAAAATTATGTACCAAGCCAAGGAATTGAAAAGCGACCTAGAGCTTTGACACTTCAGTCAGTTTTTAGAGTGTGTGGTAAAGGTAAGAAGTTAAATTCATGCCACGGATGAGAAAGGGACTCAAGAAGCGTAGCATATTTAGCCTGGGAAAAAAAAAAAAGCACACTGGATGATGATCTCATTACAGTGTCTAAATATATAAAAAGATTATAGAAGAATCTGGTCATGACCTACCTGGCTGGACTTTGTGAAAATTAAGGGAAGATATATTGGCCATGACAGACAATGAAATCTGCACAGAAATGAAATGGGTAAAGTTTTAATAATAAAGCCTTTAGAGCTGGTCTGGAGCACCAAGTCTGGAAATAGAAAATGCATATGAGAGACTTTTATAGGTAGCCCAAGCTGAGGTGTAAAGAATAGAGCTGCATATGAATAGAGATACATGTGAACATTGTATTTTTATTACTGTTTCTCAAAGTTTTATAATATCCAAGTACTTCAAAAATTATCAAGACAGTCAAAAGGAACATTTTTGCAGAAGCTGCATTCATAGTTGACATAGTAGAGGATGATGGTTTAAAACACACAATCCATAGAATAGGGGGAAAGAACAGTAGGTTGGGAAGGAACTTGCCAAAACCAGCATCTTGACTCAAGGCTGTGTTTATTATCTGCCTCACATCCAACCCTGCTAAAGAGTACCTGCTCCAGGTATAGTATAGTTATATATAATTTTAAAACTCTTTCCAAACTTTAATCTGGCAGAAAATATGAAAAAAGGCTGCCCATGGGTGTTTTAGTAAATGAACTTCTATTTTAAAAAAATCCAAACAAACAAAGAACAACAACAACAAAACTGCTTCCAAGCATTTTAGCTAGTGAACAAACTAAATGTACATAAAAATAATGCTCCTATTGGTGCAGAATTTAATAACTTGGACAGACAGCCACAAACCCTCAAAATTAAGAAATTAGGACCAATGAGAGAATTCATTCAGGCAGAGCTTTTTACTCAGGACAGAAAATACAAAGAGTAAGTTATCAAGAAAGGTCATGAAAGGCAATGACATAAATGAATTTAAGAGACAGCTAGACATTTTTATGGAGAGAAGGGATTGAAGAATTCAGAGCCAGTGACAAATCAGAGAGATGAGGTTGAGATAAAATTAACGAGGACAGGCTTGCTTGTGGCCAGAGGCATTTTACTGTCCAGCAATACCTTATGTCCTCTGTCATCACATCCTAATCTAACGCTGACATCTGAAGATAGCATGAAATCTTTTACACCTCTTAGTATATTAAAAAGGAAAAAAAGAGGCTTTCAGTGTTTTCCCCCACAGGGAAAAACATAAAGTTGTTTTTTCACTTTTCAACACATGCACGTCATTGCCACGGCTGCTGAAAGGACTCGGTCTGCGACAGTGCAGCGTGGCCTGATTACAAACTCACACTGTGCTCCCTTGCCTGCTTTAAAAGCCTCCACAGAGGTAGTTCAATCATATCTCCTTCTGATTGTAAGCAAAATCTTGTTTATTTTTTCTGCAGCTGTGTTTTTAAATCACGGAGAACAGGTGGAGGCTCACACAGAGCTGTCCTGCTTGCCTGGTGCTGGGTGAACTCCTCCTGCAGTGGCATCACCTCAGCTTGATGATGGATGGGCATATATGGACCTGATATTTCTGCGTTTGAGAGATTTTACCCTGCTAGCAGCAGCTAAATTTTTCCCAAGGAAAAAGTTTCTCAGGAAAACTTCTTGTCAAAACAACCTTGGCAAACAACTCTCCTTTCTCAAAACAATCTTTCTCCAGGTGGTGTTTTGGTGTTTCTCTGGTTTAACCAGTGGGATCAGAGAGGTGTCATTCCTATTCACCAACCATGTTAAGTCTATATGGGAACACCTTATAAAAGGTAGTAAGAATTATACAATAAAGCCTTTTTTCTATGCTCTTTGCCTTCTAAAATATTTGAAGTCTCTCATCTTTCTTTTGTGTCCTTCAACAGCAGGCACAACCTCATGGGGCTGTGATGGACTTTGGCACTGTCCTTGTGCCTCCAGCAGCCAGACACTGCCTGCAGAGGTCCCATGACCCCTTTAGTCCCCAGACTCCAAGGGCTTGGTGCAAAACTACAACCTTGAGCAGAGGGAAGAGCAGCTCAGGCTGGATTTATCTGGATTTGGAAGAGGGGGCTGTGTGCTGGTCAGGAAGCCATATGTATCCCACACTGTTTAGGAGTTAATGCTCATGAAGGGAAGATTGAAGGAAATGGGCCTTGACGTTTTGGAGGATGTAGTTTTACATTAGTTCAGGCTTAAGAGTATAGAGGGCAAGTAGAAGGCACGGACAAGGACATCTGGGATAACAGGGATAACTTCACAGACTGACACGGGAACTTCTCCAGGCAGTAGACAAAGCTCAGGTAGCTCTTCCTCAGGTAACCCTTCTGAGACAGTGCTGGGCACCTCTGGGGCACCAGATCTGCCTGGCAGCCCACACACCATTCCCTGGGTCCAGGAGAGCTTTCCATAACCAGAGAGGCCAAGCAGCAAAAATTGTGTATTCCACCCTCAAAAATTCATGCAGGTCTCATTTAGCTGTGCTTTGAGGGAAATAAATGTTTGTGTTTCTATTTCTTCCCTGTGAGAGTGTCCAGAGAAGCTGTGGCTGCCCCATTTCCCTGGAAGTGTCCAAAGCCAGGTTGGACAGAACTTGGAGCAAACTGGGATAATGGAAGGTGTCCCTGAGGTTTGCAAAAACGGTCTTTAAGGTTCCTTTCCACCCAAACCCTTCTGTATCTACTCCAGAATATATGAACCCAGACTCTGGGGCAATGTCAGGCTTGGTGAGCTTTGCAATGTGCACATTCTAAAGAAAATACCCCTCTAGAGAACATTTCTGTCCTGCTGACAATTGCAGAGATGGTCCCTTATTAGCAGAATCTTTTTCCTTTGTGTTGATAGCTTCACATTACTATGAATTAAATTGACACAAAAGCATCTGTGTTTTTTCATTTGTAATCTTTGCCATGGGTGTCTATAAATATGCAGCACCCAGGTCCCTTTGCAGAGAAGCTTAAGCACGTCCCTGTTTCTGTAGGGTTTATTGTAACCAACTGCTCAGTCTAAACTGTGCTAATGAGGGCTAAGCACAAATAATGCTAATTTGGAAAAAAAATTGCCTGATGTGATTAGACTTTCATTGAACACAACAGCAAGAATAGAACATATTTTCCTTCCTTTTTAGCTGCTTCTGCCCTAATCTGAATACCAAGATCTTAAAGGATGGAACATATTTTCATTCCTTTTTGAGCTGCTTCTGCCCTAATCTGAATACCAAGACTGTAAATCCATCAGGAGCCCAGCAGGCAGCCCACCTTTATGGAGAACTTTACCCTTAGAAATGGAATGAGAGCAGCTCTTACAGGCCATCAGGGGATGGGCAGTCCTGCCAGCTCTGTGTGTTTAGCTAATATGGAACAGGAGGAGGTGGAAGTTCTTGGATTTATTTCTGTTTTACACACCCCCTCTGCTCCACAAGGAGCACTATTGATGGACTCCAAAAGAAAGCTGAGGTCAACTCTTGGTCTTGATGAGTTAGTGGAGAAATATTTAGCTGGGACCTTATGAAAACTACTTAGCTGTAATAATAACATCAAACTGCTGCTGAATGTGTTTCAGGAGCTGTCATTAACCACATAGCTATACTACCTAATTCTATTTGTTTAAACAAAGATCTCCCGAGGTCACATTATTCTGGTATAAATTTGAAAGGCTTGGCTGCTGAAAACAGAAAGCTGGAGACAGAGAGCAGGGTTTGGATGATGTCCAAGCTTTATCATATCCATTCTTTGGTGTGGGCATGTGGGGACAGGGATCTCGCTAGGACTTTATGAGCTCCCTAAGCAGCAACACCATGCAATTCCTTTCAGTCATTCTGGGATGCAGATGCAATGTGAAATCAGCAGCTCCATCTTATCATGGAGGTCCTGGCAGGAAGTATTTATGATGGCTTAGGGGAAACTGTCCATTTCTCTGTTCTTTCCTGTTGATCAGAGTATCTCTCAGCAGTGAAGACAGGCTGCTACACAAAGATAGGGTGAGGGACTGATAGTGTTTAAGACTGAACTCATTAAAAGGAACAGAATAGATTATTTTCACTTAGAAGAGATCTACAATGATAATGCAATCCAACCAGAAAAAGAAAAAAAGCCCTAATTTTTTCAAAAAGTGGATTTCAGTTATTTGCATTCTAGCCTTTCCCCTAAGTGATGACTGGGATACAAAACTGTACAGTGAGGAGACACCCTTAATGACTAAGGTCTTTAACTGTACAAGTTAGGACACATCCACTTAAAATAAGTGTAAGATAATAAAGAGGAAAGTCCTTTGAGTGCTGTCCCTACTGCAGCACAGGTTTCTCACCTGCAGCTTTGCAGATCTGTCAACCTCCATGTGCAGCTCACCTGGAAGGACTGAATGGAGAGGGGTACCATGTTCCTGCCTTGGAACCGCTGATGGAGGCTCAGGTAAAAACAGTATCCCTGCTGTTCATCCCTAAATGTGCAGCAGAATTCCTAAAAGGAAGGTAGTTTGGCATCTTTTATTAGTAGGCTGAGTTTAGTCTTGGTCTGGGGCTAAGTCCTCTTCAGCCAGGGGTGAGATCAATTTTTTTGTGCCTTTCTCAGCAGTTTTATCTGAGGATGCAGTCAATATCCCTCCCTTTGACAGTGTTTCACATTTCAGAAGTCATACAAGATTCATTCCAGGAAAATAGAGCATGCAGCCCAAAAAAGCAAGGCCAGCTGCAAAAGAATCACTGCAAAGAGGAGGCAGCAGGGTGACTTTATAAAGACACAAATGAGACTGGGATGGATGGTCTAACTATAAAGTGGGTATTCAAAAGTCTCATTGATAAAAGGGTAAAAACAGCAGAAATGTCTGGAGCACCCACTTCCAACTGAGAGGGGCTGCAGTGCCCCTCAGACACTCTGCAAGAAGCATTTTAGACCTCCAAAAAGTACTTTCATAGCACCACTGAGAGGAGGAGATAAAAAATAATAAATACTGTAGTTATTACCTGGAATAATATATTTGAAATGGAGAGATGAAAACCCAAAGGGTTGTGAAAGAACTGTCAGGATGCAAATGAAATTGTTAGAAAGGAATATATTTATTTCCAGTCTGGAATTTGTATTAGCCAGTTGTGCCTCTCCTGCAGGTGAAACTGGAGAAAGGCATTCTTAATGTAAGGCATTGTTAAGGACATTGTTAATTATTTTTTATTAATACATTGTTAATTGTGGATTATTGCTTTGAGTAAAATTCTTCACCTAATTAATATTGCATTTCTTTATCTAAATTCTATATCCTTTCACTTTGCACTCAGACTTGGAAGATATTGCAGGTGGCTGATGGTCCCTGAGACTCCACTCAGAGCAGGATTGCTCCTTAGGAACAGTTCTTTGAGCAGGGAAAGAGGCACTGCCCAAAAAACTGCCTGAGCTCAATGTGGTCAAGAGCTGATTTCGTTAAAACCGGTCCTGAAATCAAAAACACTACTGTGACTTTATCTGAAAGAAGAATTTGGTCTAAACTCTTCATTACATGCAAATTCCACCAGGATATTGCATAGTTAAGGTCTCTGAATACATTTGAAATAATCCTCTTTTCCTTTATGTAATGAATAGAAGAGATGGAATTGCTTCCCCAGACTTTCTGAGGAAATTGAAGTGATGTGCTAAAGATTTAACAGCTTTTATTTCTCTTTTCAGATCTTAACCAAATATGAAATATTAAAGTACTAATATATTTAATGAAACCATAAGTTGCTGTTATAATTAATTTCCTTTCCGAGAAAAAAGTATTGCCAGCTTCTTTTGGAAAGAATGTGAGTAATCCTTTAAAAGAAAAACCAGAGCAAGTGTATGAAAACCTTTCTCTTCTCTTCCTTAAATCTCAACCATAAAGTCTTCTATTAATCACCTGAAGAGCAGGGAATGGCTTCATGAAGCAGAGCTGGTAGTAGTCCATGAGTATGTCTTCGTTACCAGCACAGACACACCAAATGGTTCCTGCTCTCTTCCTGGCTGGAGACAAAGCAAAGAGGAGCCTTGCCAAGTATCTAAAATAGATTTTTTTTTTCTATTGTCAGTATTGCGAACAGTCAAATTTTTACCCTCTGAGTTTATTTGTGGATTTTTCTATGGAAGACTAATAATGCATTTTTAAAAAAATTCTGGTATCTGCTACTGATAGAGCTGTAGAGATCAACCAGTTACCTCAGAAAGCTTTATGTAAAACTTATGAACAAGGAAGAGGGAAAATAAAAAGTCATAGCTAAGCAACAGAAATGTTTTTAATTATCATACATATTTAACATACTAAGCACCAGGAGGGTGTTACTAGATGGAGACGAAGAGAAGGACACTCACACAGTCAGGACGTTTATTTTTTACGTGGATTTATGTAGTTTTTGGAGTTTGATCAGCAATTGGGCAATGAGGTTGATACCTCTCTGACTTCACTGGTCAAATTAGAAGTTTATCACAGAGAGGAATGAGAAAACAATCACTTTGTTTATGTTACGATCCCTGAGAAAACTCCAGTACCAAAACGTAGACATCAGAAGTCTGAAAACGATCAGAGTGACAGGAGATTTGCCATTTGACAGCAGGTTTCTTCTCCTCACAGATACCCCTGGAGGAACAGACCCCTCATTTGACCCACCCCATATTCCTGGATGAAGATCCTGGTTTGGGGTGGTTTTCCGCCCACACAGCCTCGGTGCACAGACTCATCAGGATGGAGAGGCAATTCCTTGCTTTCCCTTCTTTTGACAAAATGCTCTCCCCTTCAGTGGATCCACACCTGCCACCAGCCAGGAGAAGGTATTTCTCCAGGGGTTGTTTTGTTTCGGTGGGTTGGGGTGTTGTTTGTGTTTTATTTTTTTGCAGTGTAACATTTTGGACTAAAAAAAAAATAAACCCCAAAGAACAGGACCCTCCTTGATGCGTGCGACACATGAAGGGATTTAAAATTATTATAATTTTCTAGTTTGCTTGTTTATTCAAAAAGTCAGTGGAGACATCTGGTGCTTTTGCAGCTAGATGAGCATGCCAAAAATACAGTAATAATAAAAAAAGCCATGAACAAAACCTTCCTCAGGGCCACAGCTGGGAGCAAAATGATGTCTGACATAAAAGTTACTAACCCTGTCACCTGTTTTCATTTGCCCTTTAGTGTGTTGCAAAACAAGCACATGAAAAAGGTAAATCCATCCATTGTTTAGCAAAAAACCATGTAACTGGAAGATATTGGTTAACTTATTTTTTTTCTTCTGTCTCGTTCAACTTCATCAAAGATTCATTTAAAATACTAATGTTTTTCAGCCTATTATTTGAAGTTAAAAGAAGCATATGGTGCTCTGCGACTAAAGATAATTAGATTTCTTGTCTGCCTTCAGTATTATAGTTTGTTAATGCACTTTAATGGAGTTTACAAACAGAATAGGCAGAATAAATGATGGAACAGATTAGGAGGTTTTAACTGATGAGTGTTGATTTTCTGAGTTTATCCCTTGGAATATCACAGCTGTCCTATGGTCCATCCACTGCTGCATCCTTTGCTCTTTAGGCACTTTGATAGGAATAAGAAAATCCAATAATCCTGGTGGTGATGGAAAGACCCAGTCACAGCAGCGTTTTCCTCCTGAGCACTGCAGTTCTTGTTATGGCCTGAAGCAAAGCCCTCAGAGCCCTTCATTACGTCCTTATTTGATGTTCAGTCAGCCTCCTCTCCATCCATGCCCACAGCTGATCATTCATTTGGATTTTTCCAAACCCCTTCCCTTGGTAACATCTGACAGCAGTCAGTCCAACAAATTGCAAATGCATGGTCCAAAACCCAGGCCTTTCCTTAGCCTAATGGTTTGATGCCAACCATGGAAACAAATCATAACTTAAGGAGTCTTTAGAATCTTAAATAGTCAACTTCACACAAACACTGCCTAGACATTTTGGTGCAGCCTTTACAACTCCTAAAAGGAGACCCTGAGAGAAAAAAAAACCAAAATGTTTGAGTTAAGATGTGAAACCCCTGCTGTACATCTGCTGGGCTCACCTCTATCTGCGCTCAGAATGAAGAAAATGCATAGCAGGCAATAAAGCAAAATGCTCTATACTTCTATTATCTCTAAATCATCATGGCTTTTTAAGACATGATGTGTTTTGGGAAAAAAAAAAAGAAAATGGAAAGTAAATTAATATTTTGAAGGTTGAGTTTCGGCAGCACATCTGATATGTTGCAAGATGGAAAGTTATTACTTCAGGTGGAGAAGCTGGTGATGAAGTCATCAGTTTGACACCTGAGAAAAGAGAAGAGATCATACTGAGCTGCTTGCACACTGCTTGCAGACTGCTCTGTGGGGCTGTAATGGCAGGCTCTTCCCAGAGAAGATAATTAAATATTTAGGTGTCTTAATGAATAAGGCTTTGAAGTGTGTTGCTGTATACCTTGACTCTTATCCCTCCTCAGATATGGTGAATCCAGACCAGAATTGCTACGGGAAGGGATAAAGGATCTCAGAGGAGAACTTGTTTACAAAATCAGAAACATTCAGGGGGGAGATCTGATTGCCCTTGATAATTGAATTTGCTGAGGTCACTACTGGTACAACCCAAACTCAACCTTACCTGGGTCACAGTGACAAGGCTTGCACTGAAGAGGAACAGATTTCATTTCCTACTAAAATGGCAGTGGAATGTAACATTCCTCTGTGGCACGTGTACTGCTGAGGTGTAGGAGTCAAATGAACTCCAGTCCTCTTGACAGGAAGGGAAAATATAGTCCTGCCTGTATAATGTCTTCCCTTAATGCAACATGACCCCAGCCAAAATTGATTTAATCATTCAAATAGTATTGTTTCATTTCCCTTATTTCTTGTCTAATTTCATTTTATGCTGAGGGGCTTGCATGCAATAATTATTTTTGCATTGACATACCTCTCAGAGGCAGGTTTTCTTATTTCTTAAAATAAATTTATTAGATGAAACATTAGACCTCTGCCCTCCTTGGCTAACAGGACACAAGCAAAGTAGTTTTTACACTTATGTGTTAATTTAGAACATTAAAAAGACATTGACTATAAAGTTTTATGTGTCTTTTTTTTTTTGTATGCACACTTGCAGCTGATATTTTACATTGCAGCATATTCTGGGTTATTTGATATTATTATTCTCTTACAGCATAACGTGAAAGATATGGATGACTCCTTTTTTTTGCTCACTAAACTTTGCATAAATGGTTGCTACAGGGTCTGTGATTTCTAGTCAATAATGGATCCCAAGGTCTAGTTATGAGGTAGTAAAAGTAAACAGCCACTCATAAATGATATAACTGCAGGATTTCATCCCTTCCTTGGAGAACAAGCACAATTTCAAGGCTGTCTGTGATCCACCTTGTCCATCTGGTTTTCCTTATTTAGTATGAAAAATAACAAGATTGGTCTAAAACCTTCATAAACGGGTAAAGTGAGAAACAAACTGAGAAGCAACTAATAATAACATTGCACTTGAGCTTCAAACTGGCACAAGCATCAACAGAAGAAGTTGCTGCATTTAGTGAGTCCTGAACAATCCATTTTAAATGAGCTCTCCAGAGCAGGTGTGTGGCTACATCTATTCCATCTTGTTATTCTCCTATACAATAATGTTAACATTATGTAGGATTTTGATTTCCTAGTTTTTAAACGAATACTTTCATTGAGTACTTTGACTGCTAGTCTCTATCAGCTCCCCAAATTTTAAATCTTTCCCTGACATTGACTCTCCAGTAGAAGAAGAGACACGACCACAGGAAAATGACTCTCTGACTCCCTCAGAGTGAAGCCCTCAAATTCCCCCTCAGAAAACAAAGAAGAAACCAGAAGTTGGCTTGAAATGGCTTGTTTAGAAACCTGGCAACAAAGACCTTTTAAAACTTGATTAAAAAAAAATAAAAAAAAAAAAAAAAAGCTGAAAAGGAATATAAGCATCTCTTGCCAGCTCAGCAGCATGGAGGCCAGATTTGTTTAAGCTGAGGAATGGGCATGTTTGCCTTCAACTCTTTTGAAACAGGTGACAGATATTGTGCCAGAAATAATTTACTGACACAAGTATTGTTTCCTCAAGTCAATGTTTGACCTAGACCTAGGGCCAAGTGTGTTTATTTTCCTAACATAATCTCAAGCCATTTTTTTCCCTGAAGGTGAGCAAATTTAGAGTGAGGAAAAGAAATAATGTGCACAGGCACACAGGAAGTCTACTGGTTGGTGGCAATCCAAAGTTAAAAATATTTGAAACACTGTGTAAGCACATGCACATACCTACTTGAGAGTCAGAGCCTGTTTGTAAAGCCAAAATCTTGTGTCCTAGCAGGCTGGTCCAGAAAAATCCTTCCTTCTGCTTCAGCTCCTTTCCAGCTGAGAGGCTGCAAATAAATGTACCCTGACTGTCAAAACAGGTCATGGTCTTTGACAAGAATTAACATTAAGAAAATAAGTATTGTGGTTACATATTTTGGGGATTTCTTTTGAAATTGTGGAAGGAAGATGTGAAGAAGTGCAGACCTATAGGAAAATGCAGGTTGATTTCAGGATTTACCAAATTGTAAATATATATTTGCTCTGAAAAAGTCTTTTAGGGAAGGTCCTTATCTCTGGAAACAATTCCAGTATTTGCAGGAGAAGATACCAAATACCCCAGTCTCTCTCTTTTTACCAGTTCAACATCTCTTTCTTGCTCTCTCCTCCTTCTGTTTGCTAGCTGTCCCTTCTTTTCCTATATACTTATAAAACTTCTGACCTTCTTGTAACCACATCTAGAAAAGGTGCTTTAAAAGTGTTCAGAAGCCTTTAAATTGGAGTAACAATTATAAATGATCCATACTCTCAAGGGGAAGGGACAGTGTCATTATTCTTATGTGAGCAGTGCTAAACCTTCTCACCATATATTATGAGTTTATTTTATATTAATTTCATATATAATTTGCAGCTTGGTTTCTGTTAGTTTACATCTTACTGAAGGATTTGAACTAAATGTGCTGGTTCCTCTTTGTATTTATGCCATTGTTTTTCCTTCTTTTCTTCCCTCTCCTTTGGTGGCTCTTTTCCCTCCCCTGTGCATCAAAAGGGATGGACTTTTGCATCCTTTTAGAAGACAGGGCTCTGAGCACCCTGACCTGATGGAAGATGTCCCTTCTCATTGCAGGGGGCAGGACTAGGTGACCTTTAAATGTCTCTCCAGAGGAAAATTATTCTATGATTCTGTGATTCTAATACTGTCTTTATGCTGAGAATAAACACTCGTTAGCCACATTTCTGATGCCAGGATGAACTATAGCATATTTTGCATATAATTGTTTTTTTCCATAAACAACCTTTCTTCTTGTAGTAGAAAGTAGCAGCTTCAGTTCAGTTAGATCAAAATTTACTCCCAAGAATTTCCCTGTGTCTGCTTGTTTCTTTCCAAGGCTCTTGAGATAATTGCAGGAGTCTGATGAATAACTGGAGTGGATGCAGATTAGATGTACTCCTCCGGATACTCTGAAGTGTGCTGGAGTAGTCGGACCTTTGGTCAGAAGCACATTTACATTATGACTCAGCCTTCTGACAATTGCTTCATTAGTAGATATTTAAAAATGAAAGAATAAAGATTCCCATCTGACCCACTCATTTATATTGCTCTGAACAAGCAAGGCAGGAACGTGCAGAGCTTTTGCACTCAGAAAATGTTTGGTTTGCACAGCCAGGTTGTTAAATTCACAGCCATGCAAGGATTTCTCCATAATACAGAGGTGTCCGCCCTCCTTGAAATTGTGGCAGTGAAATGTAAACAAAAACAAATTAAAAACTGTAGAGTTTTCTTCTAAAGTAGTCAGGAAAACCTGAGCCCATCATATCTAAAAGAGTAATTAAAAGGAGTATTGCTCCTTAGTGAGGGCCAATACACAGATTTTCTGACGAGACACAATGAAAGATGTGATGACACATTGAGCAGCCTGGTCTGGTGGAAGGCGCCCATGGCTGGGGGCTGGAACCAGATGAATTTTAAGGTCCTTTGCATCCCAAAATGTTCTGTGATTCTGCTGTAGCAACAGATGGATAGCCCCAAGGATTCATAACCACAAAGCTCTTCTTGTACCATCTGAAGTGGTCACTTGCAGGGATGGACTTGTTTGTTGTAGGATTTTTTTTCTGAAAACACCCCTGACTGGGCACTGTGACATTGCTCTGTGTGCAGAACTGGGCTCTGCTCTGTCACAGGTGGCCCAAGAGCCTGGGCAATATTTAACGACTATATATAGGAAATTAGGAAATTTTCTGAAAATGTGACAGTGCTGGTGATTTTGCAAAGCCCAGCTCGTCTCAGAAAAGCAGTAGTGGTTCCTTGAAACAGAGAAGCTCAGCCACAAATCCTAACTGTAGTCAATGATAGCAAGGTCAGATTCAAAGCTTGACTTCTTAGATGAATAATCGGAGTGAATAATCCAAGGGCCAGAGTTCAGGGCAGCAACCTCAACTCAACCATCTTAATGTGATGGAGAACTGCAAGTATTTAATACTTGTATATATTTACCTTACAAGGTAAGGACAGAGGGTATTTTATGTGTGCAAACTGCAGGTTTGTGAATACAAGAGCCATGGGGCAGGGAAACTTCCAGAAATCACTGGAAAATCATAGCTGGAGTCTTATACTTGTGAGAACTGCCAGTTTCAGAGGTAAAGCCAAAGGGTGCAGGGAAGAGGTTTGTGAAACCTGTATGGAACAGGGACTTTTATTCTTCTCTTTAAGTTCTGATGTTAAACAGAAAACAAAAGAGAGGATTCAGATTACAATGAGGCAGATTGTGCCTGCGCCAAAGCAGGATCAAAGGAAGCAGTGTATTAGCTTGGAAAGCTTTAGGTCTGGCAGTTGAATAAAGTGGATGTTCTTCAAATCATTTCTTGGGAGAAAAAATTAAAAATGCAGAATTTGAGCTTTATCTCACATGTGACCCAAGAATGTAGGTCTTTTATTTCTTATTCTAGATGAAATCCTGTTATACGGTTGCCTTTTGAAGGTTATAATTGCTCCAAGGAATGATGCTTATACAGCATTCTTCACCTCTTAAAATCAGCCTTAGTTTAGCAATGCAGCCCTTTGATGGGAATATTTCATGGCCTGTGTAAAGTGGGTTAGGACTTTGCTCATTCCCTTGTCAACACATATGAATCCTGGCCAAAAGAAATGTCATGTCTTATTGGCAGGGACCACTAAAGAAATCTTAGCCTTATTGAGGGGATTGTGAATGTAGGACTATTCCAGCTCCAGCATTTATTTCAAAGATTGCAGTACTTTGGGGCAAAATGAGAAGAGCACAAGCTGCTGCTGCTGCCTAGATTATGTTTTTTGGGGGGAGAAATAATAGCTCTAAAGCTCTGCTTTGCAAATAAGTAGAGAAGAGTTGTCTTCTGCTTTGGTGGATGATTAAGAGAGAATGAAAGGTGTTCATAATTCCCATGAAAAATAAGCTGAAGGTTTCTGAGGGCTCACAGAAATAAAAATGCTAAACAGGACAAAAGAAAAAGTGTGTTGTGTTTTCAAGGTCTTCATTTTCAGAGTAGCACTTTTTCCACAGTGTGCTTGTGTTTATCCACTGAGGGACTTTATTTTGTACTGTGGACTTCAGTGGAGCTAAGATCACACTGCAAAAGTTGCCAATCTATTGGAAAACACGAAAGCAGGAACTGACATGGGTTTGTATCACTATTATTAATTATTTTCAAAGTGAAAAATAAATATTTTTTTGCTTAAGTTCACTGTAAGCATTTCTGAAAAATTTATTCTTTCTCTTTCATGCTTTGGTTGAGAAGTGATGCCACTTGCAGATCAGCCTGAAATGTAGGAAACAAATGTGAGCATCCAATTTTCTAAATTAACATTTTGAAAACATTCCATACTTCTTCTCAAGGAAGTTTGAATTCATTATTTAGCTTGCTGTGTAAGACAAAGGTACTTTGTTATTTACTGTGAATTTATTTTCTGTTGAGCAAATTCAGATAGTTCATTCTCAAACTATCATTGAAATAAAGATTCACTCATTACAATATCCATAATCTGCATATAATCATCCATGAAGCAAATGAAGAACAAGGAGAATTACAGAGATACAGTGAATTCTTTCTCTGGAAGTCAAACTCTGCCAAAAAGGTCTGTTTGTGTTCTTTTCATGAAAAAAATTATGTATTTTTGGCTCCATAGAAGTAACTGCATGACTCATAGAAATACACTTTGATGTCATTATTTTTATATTCTCAGGGTGCAATGAAGGAGTGTTTATAATATTTATGAGTCAGTGGCTGTAGACACCAGCACTTCCTGCTGATTAATTGTATCAGACAGTGACGTGAGCAGAGGGTAGAAAGCTGCTGCCAAAAAAACCCACAAAATAGCAATGAGAAACACAAAAATAATAAACACTTAAGGATGCAGTGACACACCTAAAATCATGTAGATGTCAATATATTTAGTATCAGTGATGCCAATTTCAATGAGAAAGCATCAAAGAAGATAGCAGGACTTCATGTATAAACAACTTTCGTTGGTAAGAGTATCAGGATAACATATTGGTTTACAGGCTCAGAAGTCAAAAATTTCTCTCCGTGAAAAATAATATAAAGGTCATAAAGAAAGTAAAAATTTGTCTAGATTTAAACTTTAGAAGGGTTTGTCCCTCAAATCTAAAATCAAATATACGATAAGAGATTTCTTTCAGTAGAATTTTTTCGTAACATGCAGCTGACTCAGTTTGGTCCATCCAAACCCCTCTCCGAGTCAAGTTTCTTGCCTGAGATTTTCAAGGCCTGAGATTTTCAGTCTGGTCAGTGGGATGCTGTAAACATGGGGATGAACTATTGCATTACTGGGTGTTGTCAATGTGCTTAAATGTTTTTTTAACATCTTGGGCAAGGTTCTGTCTTCACACAAATATGTACTGAATCCTATTTCTACTTGGAAGATTTATTTTTGTGTTACTAAAGACATGATGTCATCTGCTACTTTATTTGTTTATTTTGCTTACATAAGCAATTACACTTACCCTCAGATATTCACAGTTGACTTAACAGGGATGGCTCCAGGAATCTGTTTATGCTGAATTTATGAATTTTGGGTGAAAGTCTAAAATGGTTCCTTAATTTGATGTTTTGATATATCCTGAGTTCTGTGCAGTTTGCCATTAGCATAATTTTAGCTAGAAATGATGGGAAGTGTTAAAGCTTGATGACCATTCAGGCACGTGGACCTGAATGCAGAGTCACCATTCTGGTCAACATTGCAGTGGGGCATGAGTGAAAGAAGAAGGAAACTCATAGGTCAGGTGAGATTTTGAGGTACAGGAAAGAGTGTGGGGTCAGAGTCAGGTGTGAAGGTAGTGGGGAATGTGAGGAGAATAAACACCTGCCGGATTTCCCTATCAAATCCAGACTGATGCCTTTGTTACCCCAGCCAAAGAGCAACTAATGAGCATCTAAAGCCAAGTGTCTGCTGCTTTTGAAGTGCCATTTGTCCAGCCATTCATTTTAGAGGAGCTATTTAATCTTAAAAAACCCACCTGGTTTAAACCATCCTCTTTAAAGAAGGTTCCAATGGCTGGATCCCAGGGATGGTGCAACTGAGAGATTTTCTATTTCTATCTCTTTCTTAGAGACCCAAAATTGCCAGGAGGACTCCTTCTGAGCAGGACAAGAGGGACAATGACCTCATAAGCTTCCTGCTAATGCTTTGTACATTAATGTTATTATCACTGTTGTTGGTATTATTAAACAGAGCTTTAAACCACACAGAATCTCATAACAATAAATGACACTTTTGCTATATTACCTGTTTAATACTACAGCAATTGCTTGTAATTAGATATAACTAATAAAAAGGCTTCTTGCCAACTTGATCTGTTTAATTAAGTGCTTCATGGCTTCCAGTAAAAGTAAAATATGTTCTGTTGGTGTTATATTAACTTGGGACATCTGCCCTGATTATATACTTTTTCTTACTTTTCTCAAAAGTTATAATTTTGTTCCTCACAAGACCTAAAGGCTACTGATGCCACTTTCTTAGAATTTTTGCACTGACTCCCTTTTGCTTTAGATATAATCATTCAGATTTTGATGCTTTGCTTGTTCCCCTTTTTGATCCTTCTAAGGATATTCTCAAAAGGAGCTTAGGATTCAACCAAGTGGCTGCCACCAATTTCATGAGCACTAATTTCAGATCCTGAGGTTCAGAACTTTATCAAATTTCAGTACCTCCCTGAGCAAGGCTTTATTTAATGACCTTCCTAACATTTCTGAGGAGCATTTTCAAGAGCAGTGGTTCCTGTTCCTGTCTCATTTCAACATTGTCAGTTTTTTATTCTCTTGCACCCACTGACAACAGATTTTTGGGAGACTAAATAACAAAAATAGTGCCAGCCACTGTCTGTTAGGAGCCTCCCATCTCCTCCCACAGCCCATCCTGACCCAGAGGTGTGATCCTGCTTACAGCAAAACCACCTATAAACCTAAAACCACCTATAAACCGCCAACATAACCCAACCTAAAACCCTAAAATTTAATTCCTTGTGTATATTAGTGTGTCCCTGCATTGGAATGGTGAATTGTGATTATTTTATAAGCAAAAGAATTCAGGATGGCAGCCCAGCAAGGATGAACTACAGAAAATGTCAGCAGGAGATGCTGCCCAGCTGCCTTGTTGGAGTACCCAGGCTAATCAATCATTGGAATTCTTCTTTACCTTGGGTGCTTGATCACAACTTATGGATGTTCAGTGATTGCAAGGGAGCTGCAGGCTGAGTTTCAGCCCATTTCTAGTATTTATTTTGATTGTGTTGATTTTTCCAAGCTGAGACAGAAGAAATGAGCAAATCTCTCCCCGTCTGTAGCAAGAAGAAAACATTTCCAGTACACACATATCTTCTGAAAACTGCTTTTTTCACAGTTCTCAGGCCACAGCTTTCAGTTGCACAAATGATTCATTTCAAAGTTAGGTTGACACGGAAAGCTGAGCAGATATTGTTTGCAGAAGGGGAAAAAACCAATCTTAATAGAAATGCTTGATTTTTCCAGGGTCACTTTATACATGTTTACAGTAGAGTTTCAGCCTCATGCAGGCCAACAGAGACTCCTTCAAGGAGATATTTAGGATATTTGTAGATTACATGAGAGAAAAGGGGCAAAAAATATAATAGAATTACTCTTGCAATTAGACTATTCATTATTTTTAGCTCCAGAATGGTTGTAAATATGGTTTCCTGTGCTTGCTCATGGCAAACAAACTAACTATAGAAATGCAAGTTGTGGAATTTCCATTTCATTTCTTGCCTCATTAATTTCATTAACTTACAAATAGATGAATACATAAAATTAAAAAGTAATTTCCTTTAAATATTTTTAAATTACTCTTTCCAAGTATTCAAACCTTTTAATCTATTTTTTTTTAAGGTCTCCATCTAATTGCTCTTACAGAGGCATAATTTGGCTTTTGTGAATCAGATATCAGTGTGATTGATTATAAGGAAGCTGATCAGAGGGTGCCATTCACAAGATAAATGCAATTTCCTCTAAAACCTTTGCTTGTCGTCTGTGGCATTTTGCAGCATGTATGAAATGATGTGTGGGTGGGATGTGTGAAGGTGTGGATTTATGTGGGGAAATCAAATCTAGCCATGGAGGAAGTGCTATTTCTTATTTTCTTTTTTTTCCTTTTTTTTTTCTTGTTCCTTGTACAAGGACAAATTGCATGGGAATTATAGTGTTTCCCATTTAATAGAAGTAGCCTTCATGCTGATGTTTTTCACAACAGTGACAAATGGCAGCTAAAAAGAAAGGGAGAGAATGTAATCAATCTTTATACCTTTAAAAATAGTTGAAAACTAAGATGAGAACTAAACCATTTCAAGAGGAAAAACAAATAGTTGGAAGCAAACAATGATCTGGAAGAGAAGGGAAGTGCAGAAGATGATTTGGGACTTAGTGCTGGGTCTTGGAGGAGGCAAAAAATCCTGTTCTGCTTTTCCTTCTGGTTTGGAACTCCAGTTTCCATGGCCACAGCACTGTATTTTGTGTGTCCAGAAAGGAGAATATTCCCCCAAAAGGCCACAGAGTCTGAAGGCTGAAAATGTGTAAGGGAGAAATTAGGAAGAAAAATTGAACTCTCCTCCAGTTCCCAGGGATTGATGGTTGTTTAACAGCAACAGCTGAAGGTGTAGTTCAAACTAGAAATCATCCAGGTATTCAATATGTGTTTAATGTTAATATTTATCTATGCGCTAGCACAGTATTTGTTAATGTTACTGGAAAAGGCATAAAAATAGGATTTTAAAATTAAGTAAAATATTTGACTAAGATTTCACATAGATCAGAACAGTAAAAACACATAATGTAAAGAGTGCTATACCCTCTGAACCCATTCTAAAAGCTCATAAAACAGACATAAGATTAAATAGGGAGTCTTGAACATTTTGCTGAACACAAAGGAAATTAACTCCTGGTAGGATTAGATCAGACTCTGCTAGGTGTGCTCTGGATGATGGAAGATTTGGAAGGGAAAACTCGGCACTTCTCAAATTACAGGAGTTGAGAAATGAGCCGGTCAGTCAGAAAATGGCCCCCTATTTATTCTGTTATTCAAATGTCCCTCCTGCAGCTGCGAGTCCCAGCTGAATTTCCACACTTTATATGAGGCATTCTGTGTTTGGGGTTTATGTGTTTAGAACATGCCAACCAAATATTTTCTCAGACAAAAAATGTTACTGCAATGCATTTTTATTGGAAAAAAGAGATGTACGGACACTGACACCTCCAGACTTGTACAAAACTTTCCATTCTTCCTCTTTAAATCAAGTACTGATTTGGCCTGGGTTCAATGTGTGCTTTAAACTAATGCACCATAATGAAAAGTCGTGGCAAGATTACTTAGGGGTAAGTTTTTTGGGTTTAGCTGAACTGCACTGTTTTCATAATTATAATGAAGACACTTAAGGGGATATTTTTCATGCAATGCCTGGCAGTAATCCAGTGTCACTCCCACTAAAATCACCTGGTCAGAAATTAATCCTGGTGTTTGAAAACTGGAATATTCAAGCAACAAATTATTTTCTCTTTAGTGAAATTTAAACAAGCCAAACATATTGATATATTTTGTGTTTATTATATGAGAACTTAATGCCATTCTTTAAGCAGGTGGTAGAAGGGGATTAAAAAAGTTTATTTTTAATTTTTACCATGGCTACAAAGGACAAAATGTAACTGAAATTTTGGATAACTGCAGAGGGAAATTATGAGATCTAAAATAGACATTGATCTTAAAGGATTAGTTTTTATAATACAGTAAATAGTTTTTTCCTTTGGATGATTTTTCACAGCCAAGGCTTTCTTCACATCAAGACAATTATTGATTACTTATAACTCCCTTCTCACAATAATCTCCCAGCACAATATTTAGTACTTTCCTGAGATTCCTTTCTTATAGTACCTCAATACACCTGTCTAACCCAGGTTCCCACTTCCCCACAAGGAGCTTACAAGGCTTTTTCTTACCCTCTGTTACCTGGCAGGGTGAGAGGGTCTAATTGTTGCACTGTGTCTGAGCTGTCTCCTTTCCTTCTGCCTTTACCTCTTGTCTACCCAGCACTTCAAAAAGCCCTCAGCAGCATTTTTAGGAGAGCTGTGTCACTAACAGAGACTTGTATTGGTATCATCATTTTGTGTTTGCAGACGGGATTTGGCAGCAGATTTTCTTTCTGTTGCACCCAAAGGCACCACGGGAGGTGAGCTCTCTTTATTTTCCCTCTGGGGAGTACGGACAAGCTGCTCTCCTTTCAGCTCCTGACACCCATTTTACTGTGAGATTTGAAAGCTCATTATTGTCTAACCACCCTCACTAACATCTAAATATAGTCCCATCTCTGACCACACTTGTGTGTGTGTCCTTGTCTGGCAACTTTCTCTCACACATTTCAAGTCTAACACAGACTTCCCAAACTCATCATGCTCCGCTGCTTCTGACATCTTAATTTACTCCTCTGCCTCTTTCACCCACTTCGGACTCTGTGCTTTTTCTCTGCTCTTGTACAAACTGTTCAGAAGGAGATAAAATCTCGAGTTGTTGATATTGTAGTTTCTTTTCCTTGTCCTTTCCCCAGCAGATCCTTCACAGGTTGATTTCCTCAAAGCACTGCTTTATACCTGCAAGTCCTGAAGAGAGTTTGGGGTGGTCAGTAATGATGGTTCAAATATCAAGGTCAATCCCTTTTAAACAGAGCAGAAACACCTTCAGAAATCTGGCTTGCTCCTGGAGAAGTCAGGACTTCAAGTGGTTCATGAGAAAATACAAGCAGAGAGCCAATGACCAAGCCTAAAGGATGGACGTTTCCTTCTCTGAAACCTGTCCCACCATTGTGAGCTCAGAGAGGCAGCCTGCATCACACACCTGGAGTGCACAAGGTGACACCAGTAGCCAGAAAGTGTCTGCAAGCAAGATGAAAACTCAGTTTGCTGGGAACGTCTTTGTCAACATCAAGATTCCCAAAATACAGCTGGAGTTCAGGCAGGGTCAGGGAGAAAAAGTTGCAAAATGCCAGCAAAACTGGGAAATGCTATCAAAGCATCTGACAAGCTCAGCAAATACCAGAATTGCCTCTCCAGTGAAGTTTAATTAAAAAGTCTATTGTTTCCATTATTGCTTAATGATTCCTCCAAAAGTAGAACAAAAGTTTCTTTGAGAGGTTAATTATTCCTGGAATTTTAAAGAGATATGAGAGTATTTCCCGCTATCTCATTTGGTAACTGAACCATTAAGGAGAGTGAAGCAAATGGTGGTGTAAGAATTGGTGAAAACAATTTAGGTCTCAGAAGAAAGCTCCTCATGTCAGATATCGTGGTGTTGTTGCACAAAAAAACAATCTCCTAGCAAATTAAGTTAACTTTCTGTGCTGGATAAAACTTGTCAATGACTTCTCCCCATTTGCTCCTGAATTCTGACTGAGACTCAGCATGAGGAAATGGTGCAGTTGTTTCTGCAAGCAAATGAGAAAATGGATCCACTGGGGCATAGCACTCCCTGTGCTGCCAAGAAAGCTTGATTCTGCTCCCTCACGCTTTTCTATGCTAATTGCCATGCTGGGTTTTGTCATCTATCCAATAAGCCATGCATCAAAACTAAGGATTCAACAGTAAAGCCTTATGTTAGTAGGAGGAAAAGAAAAAAAAGAGTTCAAAATTAAATATTTTTCAACATGGTGAATTGTGAAATTGATTTTTGCGTGTGGGGAGTACATATTATTTCACTCTAGGAAGAGAAAAGAGCAGAAGAAGTATTGTTATGTGCGGGTTCCTATATCAGCTTTATTTTCTATCTACTGCATGTCTTTTAGAAGTGCATTAATCAATTTACTAACATCTGACATGTGAAGTTTATTTTGTCTCATTCCTCTTCCCAAAAGTTAAGTGGCAACAACAATAAATCATTGATTATCATTAATTAAATCCACGAAAGGCAGAATTTCCAAAAGCACCAAAACTGAGGTCAGTACAATCTCTGTTTCCCAGTCACGTAGATGCAGACACTTAACTATAATCAAGGACCTTACTCCTTTGCTGAGATGTGTGCCACGACCTGCACTGCCCACACTTAGGCAGTTCAAAGACAATATCCAGGGTTTGTGAGTCAAGGACAGGCTGGAAATTCCTCTGAGATAATAAAGGTGCTCCAGTAATAATTTCACTAAAAATCAACCATAGCCGTATAGAAAATGTAGCAATTCCAGTCTCTTGAAAAGACAATATTATTGTCCACAAGTAAGGGTATTTTGAAAGTTTCAGATAATGTAAACTTTGACTGAATAGATGAGAAAGAGCCCATATTTAAATTCCCTAGGATTTCCTGCAAATAAAACATTTTAAGAGGGTACTTGTGCAGGTGCTTTCCATCTTTATGGTCAGTGGCATATGTGGAAAATGCTGATGTTTCTCAGGCTAGCATTTGTGATAGAAAATCTCTGTTAATCATCTGTACTCCAGCTTCAGTGCAAGTGGGGGTTAAAAGTTTTGGTGAGTGTGAGGTGCAATTGATGTTCTGGGGGCTGAACTTTCAGTATATATTATGTTCTTATCACCAAGTTTTATTTAATTTGACTACATCTATTCACTTCTGAGATTAGCTTTAGAAATGTGCAACGATATCACAAATTTTTATTTATCATTATCACCACTTCCTACATTTTGTTGTTACTATGTTCATTTACCCACTCAACTTTCAACTCCTTTAATTTTTTGGGACAATGTGGCCATGCTTACTATTGGGATATTGAGAGAGATGGGACCACTGAGAGATACTTTAAAGCATAATTTATTGCTATTTATTGTCTTCTACAGTCTCATGAAGGAGTGAGAACGTCTTCAATGCATAAGCCAAGAGTTTGTGGTCAGTGGTCACAAGATCACTGGTTACAAGGTCTTTTAAAGGTTAATTAGCCAATAAACTACTGCCACAAAGAATGTTTCTACTTTCACACCAATTTCTTAATTAAATTGTATCACACATCTTACTGCCATGCAGACTTTCTTAACCAATCATATAATGACACACAAACCTACTTGCTACACCTGAAAACTTTTCACTATTTCTGTAACTAGTCCTATATCTGCACATTAAGGCTTTAAACCTTTCCACTACCTACCTTAATATGTCTTTGCCCATACTACAAAACCACATTCTTGCTTTTGGTCTCCAAATCTGGAAGCCTTTTCCAAGGTCTCAGGTCAAACCCTGTGTTCATTCCTGTGCTTGGGCCTGCATGCACAAGGTTTGGAGAATTTTCTATGCCTGTATTTCCCACATTTACCATTAGAAGCAGGAGCATACACGAAATGTATGAGCTCTATTTTTCTGTAGTTTTCAAAGGGCGTTCATGTCTCACTGAAATTTTTAGCCGGTGTTGCTGTGTATTTGTGTTTTCCCTTTAAGTACATAGAGAGGACAAGGAAACTCTTGGAGCCTTGGGCTCTCAGTAACTTCAGTCCTTTAATCTTGCTTAATCTCATGGCTTTGGAATGGGTTTGAACCAAGGACCTGGTGGTGAAAGATCACTTTCCATCAGGAACGTTTGTCTCTCTGATAGGGCTTTGCAGCTCTGCTCTCCGTGGCATTTTCTCTTGCTCAAGCCCATCTCTGTGTGTGTGTGTTTGAAGGTTAACTGAGTAGGAATCACTCACTGGCTTCTTTCCTCTGGTTAGTATGAACCACCAGTGCCCAACAATGATTTTTGAAATGGCAGCACCTTCATTTGTTCCTTTATTGGCCTCGAGGAAATTGATCTCTTCAGGAGAAGATGACGGCAGCCAAGGTGCTGGAAAAGAGAGATTTAATGTTCTGGGACAGGAGTCAGAGCAGAGAGCCTGAGAGCTGCACACAATTGGGTGCATCCTTCACCAGGACCTGTCAAAACCAATCTTGTCTTTCCTAAACAGGTAAAATTGTCAGTATTGATAACTGAGTGAAAATGATTCTTGGGTGAAAAAGAGGCAACTCCTGCTTACAGTGTAGTCCACAGAAGCTGAAAGTCCATAGAAAGAAAATTACTTCTATTTTTTTCCTCTTTTATGTCGTAAGTGAGTCTCTTTTGGGGACTTCAGAGATGATAAAAGAAGGGGAAAAGAGGTGGTCTCCCAAGGAAATACTAAAGCAATATAATTTTACTTTTTTTTTTCCTAAGCCTTTCCCTAGTGGAGGAAATACAGAGTTATGCTTTCCTAGTTAAAATGTACCATATCAAGCATCTTGCTGAAAAACAAATATTTAAGCTCTCTTTTATGCTAATTCTACAATAAGTTTGTTTTGAAGGAAGTGATTTATTTTCTTTTCAGTGAAAACCTGAAATATCAGAAGTGAAAGAACTAGTGATAAGAGAAACAGTCTTGTAGGTGAGCCTGAAAATCTCAATAACTTGGTTTATTCAGGCACTCAGGTTGGCTTTATTATTTGTAATCTAACAATCTTTATGCTTAATATAAACCCTTTAATTTTCTCTCTAATGTAAATCTCCCTGAAAATGAACAGCTTGGAAGACTTAGAAGCTGCAGACACGATAGAGGACAATCAACCTTCAGCAGTGCCATTTAAAAGCTCTGTGTATCAGCCTCTTAAAATGCTTTTAAGGTTTTTTTCCTGAAATGGAATTTTTTTTCCAATGGGCATCAATAATTTTGGAGGCTTCATATTGGCTTATTGATATTTATTATGTTAATGAGATCATTAACATAATGTGAGGAACTAGTCTGTGTATACCAAAACATTCCTCTGCCCTGATAATGGCAGACGACAAAAAGTATTTTCTGTATGAATGTTGCAGCATTCTAGGTTGTCTTCTATAGAGAATCTTGTGGGTGGGATGAAATTCAGATATGTCTGGCAAGATGATTTATTTCACAAAGCTTGGTGTCAGTTGGAAAAGCGAGAGAGGAGAGATGTGCATGTGTTTCTTTACACTGTAAATTATTCAACAGCAGCTTTTCTGCTTCTATCCACAGTTTTCTTGTGTTTTGCTTAACCAAATTGGGCAGAGATAGAGATTCTGAAGTTCTTTTTCTTTTTATGGTTTTGGTAAGATCCGGGGATAAAATAAACCAATAATTTCTAATTTAGTTGCCTTATTTGCTTTATAATTTTTTTCTAAAGTCAAGAATTTCATTCCCAACTGTTTCTGATGCTAAATTATGTAAGCCTTAAAAAAAAGGAGAGAGAGAGAGAGATATATAATGACAGAGAGAGAGAACAACAAGCTAAACCACTCTAAAGAAAAATTATTTAAAGCAACTCAGACTTTGGCTGTAGGGTTATATACTCTGTATTTGATGTTGAAATAATTGGTGTGATCATTCCTGGTAAGGGGCTGAGTATGGGCTAATTTATAATACCAGACATTTCCTGTCTCATGCCATTGGTGTTGAGGGTGATGCCAATGCAAGCTCTGTTTTGGAGTCTGCAGTCTCAGCAAATGAAACCCAGCTACAGATAAGTGATTTTCACCTACCTAATTTCCTATTTTATCTTGTTCTCAGAACCCTGATACCAGAGGATTTTGGTATTTAATCCTCCTGGGAGACATCCTTGTGTTTACAAAATACAGTTCAACAGGTGACAAGAAATATCGTTCCACTGGGGCTGTGTTACATTCTTGGAACCCAAATATAATTATTCACAGTCAAAGCTCGAACACACTTGTAGAAATTTTGTATTGCAGAAATCAAAAAGTGTGGCTTTCACACGTGTTTTCACCATGCCATCTTAAGTTTTTTCTAGAAATATCTTAATGAAAATAAGAAAAAGCACTTAATAAGGAAAATTATGAAAAGGAGATAGAGTGCATATGTGAGGGAGAAGAAAGGAAGGGAGAAAAAGAAATAACTGAGTAATAAAGAAAGAACAAAAGAAAAAGAGAAGAAACAAGAAAAAGTCCAAAGAAATAAACTTGCACAATGTATTTGATAACTATAATTGCTGTGCTCTGTACGAAGACTTCTGATTTTGATTAGAGACTTAGAGACAGGTACTACAGAAAACAGTATTTAAAATTAATTATTTTTCTCCATTTCCTTTGAATTCTTCATTATGTAAAACATGTACTCCAGTGCTCTTGGAATCTTTTGTTCTTTTCATTGAGTTTCTCCATTTTTATTTTAATTTTACTGCCCTTGTAGTCTGAATGTTGTCTAGAAATGCTGCCTATCTGCTAAGAACAAATGCTCCTACACTGCCAGTTTCCCATTTCTTCTTTAAAATTCCTTTTCTAAGTGAAAATGTAGTTTTGTTTGTCTGCTTTTTTTCATTTAAATATCTGTCTGCTTTTGTTTCTTAAGCAGATTTCTCACGCTGGCAGAGTGCCCATGGGTCAGGTCCACACTCACTTTTCTTGCCCAAATTAAACCAATGGCAATACGGAATTAGTAGATAGCACTAATGCAAAATTAAATAATCATCATTTTTATTTAATAAATATTCATTTTTATGCCTTTGACTGAAGATCTAAAAAGAACCACTTACAGGGACATTAGTAAACTTCACTCCTGTTGCTATTTCTGAAATGCCAGATTGCTTTGTTCCATAGGCAGAGAATTGGAGTGTGTTTTGGGTTGGGATGGAACCTTAAAGCTCATCCAGTTCCCACCCCTGCCCTGGGCAGGGACACCTTCCACCAGACCAGGTTGCTCCAAATCCTGTCCAGCCTGGCCTTGGACACTGCCAGGGATGGAGCATCCACAGCTTCTGTGATCAACCTGGGCTTCACCACATCCACAGCCACAAATTTCTTTCTAATACCTAATCTAAATCTCTCCTCTTTTGGCTTAAAATTATTCCCTCTTGTCCTGCCCCTATCTGCCCAAGTAAAAAGTCCTTGTCCTTTTTTATGAGCCCTCTCTAAGTACTGAAAGTCCTCAAGGGGGTCTCCCCAGAGCCTTCTCTTCTCCAGGCTGAGAAAATCATACAGAGGTCCAAGTTCCCACATCAATTTATCCAATGTCACTCACCTTTGAGCTTACAATCTTTAAGAAGGCAGAGGAAATAAAGGCAGACAAGCAGCTTGGCCCACTGAAACTTGTGCCTTTCTGCTCTTCAAAATTCATTGAGCAAATGGCTATTTAGTTAGACAAGTTGTTTTGATACAGGCTTATAGTTCTCCATGCAAAGAAAACATTTTTATTGAGGGAGAAAAGCCTTGTGATGATGCTTGTTTTACTGTGGGCTTCAGCATTTCAAGAGTTATGGACACCATCCAACCAATGCTAATGTGCAGAGGCAGTATCAGGCTGATATACTGAGCATCATTACTTACTGTGGACTTTTTAAGAAGTTAGGAATTGAAGGCTGAATTCTCAAGACAGTCCTCTCAGCAGTTCAAGGACTTGGGCTTAGAGTTATCCATAAATTTTGTTTATGTTTATTCAATAAGGACTAAGTCAGTGAATGCTGTGAAGAATCATTTATTTAAACATAAATGGGAATTAATTAGCCCACCAAATGAAGGCAAAGGAAATTCTGAGGCAAGGATGCACTCATAGGGACAGTAACACATCATCTCTTTGCTTGATTGGCCTAAAATTTCTTTTAAGGGTGACGGCAAAATAATCTTGTTCCTTTTGTTTATCAGCCAGTTTAAACAAATATCTCCCTTGAAATGGGAAGACTTTCCTCTGGCAGCCATTTTAGCAGCTGGTTTCTCATTGGGAAAAAAATTCCTCTGAAAAATACGTTTTGCTGTTTATTGATTAATGATTATTTTCATTTGAGCTGTGTGCAAAGATTCAGCATCAGGTACATTTCCAACCTCCCAGCTCCCTGTTCTGCACATCAACTGGTGCAGTCTTCAGTTTGCCAGCCCTGCACTAAAAGAAATTAATGGACTATCCTACTTCATTTCATGGCATCCGGGTGATGGAGTACAGAAACTGCTATAAACACCAGGATTCAGTGGGGGATTGCTGGCATGAGCAAGGTGTACAATATTTGGCCAGCACTTCACATCATCATTAACCAGGCAGAGTTAAAATTATCACAGCAGCCTGTCTTGAGTGCAAGCAGAAAAAGTGGTGCAGGCTGTGCAACCTCCTGACTATTAAATTGACCCATTGTCGCTTTTATTTGTTCCTTGCCTTAATTTTGTGCTGTCCTGAAATAAATGAGACCACTTACAATGTAAGAGGAAGGGCCGATTAATCTGGCCAATATAGCACACTAAAATTATATGTGTTCCACAGTTTATAATCAAATATGATGCTCTTTCTGAAATAAGCACTCCCTGTATGTAATGATACTCACTAATGGGTCTGCTGGGTACCCAAGCACAGTAAATTCAAATGGTGACTATATGGGGATGCTGTAGGTTTTTCCTTGCTTTTGTGTTTATTTTAATAGAGAGAAGAGTCAGGGAAATAAGGGAAAATTTCCTCTAAGGTAAACCAACAAAATCTCATTTAAATATATCTTATAAATCTCATGCTAGTTTATGTTTTTCTAAAGCATCAACGCTTAGAATCACATTTTTTAGAACTGTATTTCCCTGAATGGGAAAAAAAATGACAATCATATTCTTTAAAATTGTGTTTCCCTGAATGGGAAAAATGACATTCTTCATAGACAGGAAGAAAATCATGAAAACGACAGCTGAAGATGGAAAAAGCAGATGGAAAACACAAATAGAAGTAAAACCTTTTGTTTCTGAAGGCAGGCTCATGAGCTCAGAACATGAAAATTGTCATTGCTGGTGCACAGTCCCTATAGCTGGTGAGGCCCCTCATGGCCATGAGGGAGAAGAGAACAGGGTGGGAACAAGAATTCCCTGAATGACAGATATATTTTTAGAGATACTGGGTGCTGACAGGGTAATTCGTGGCAAGCCTAAGGACAGACATAAATACTTTTCTTTGCCCTTTCAGATGAAGCAAATCTGCAGCAGCAGATCAGAGAGTGTTGCACTGCAGAAAGGGTGTGATTCAGCATTATGACTTATTTATAGCCCACACCTTGTAAAAAGGAAAATAACCAGAAGGACAGGGGTGGACTCCCGGGCTGAGAGAGGTTAGCAGAATAATGTCATTAGAGCTTCATGCCAAAATTTACCAGCAGACACATTTCCAAGGCTTCCTCAGTTGTTGATCATCAATAGCTTTCGCTATTTCAGTGGAAATTGCAGGTGAGCACTCGATATTTTGAAGATCCCCTGGTACAATCAGTACCCTGAAACTCCCTCGTCATGTTTCCCTTCCTGTGCTATTTCCATCTGCTTCTTATTCCTCTATTGATTTTAATGGACTTTAATTACAGTATCTTGTTTCTGAATCTTTAGAGCTTTGTTTATACAGAGCACAGACTACTTGATCACTAGAATAAATTTTTCTCCCCTCAGACTTCTTGAGCACTATTTTTCACGCTCGTCTATTATTTTAATTGAGCTAAATTTAGAAACATTTAGATACCTTTCAAATCATCTGCAGTTTCACTGCTGTTTAATGACTTTGTCTTTATGGATAGATTGTGATAATTGAGAATTTCATAGTACTGTGTGTCATCTAACTCTGATGTTCTGAAAGCTCAGAACTTTTAATCTGTAGTTTAGTCACAAAATAAATTCACAAACCATTCCATCATTAGCTACCATTCTACCATTAGCAAATGGTAAGAGAATTTTAGAGCAGGAGAATTTTATTCCCCATTCATAAATTTAAATCACTTCTCACCCTCATACTTCAT
This sequence comes from Sterrhoptilus dennistouni, assembly GCA_013397095.1. Classification (NCBI taxonomy): domain Eukaryota; kingdom Metazoa; phylum Chordata; class Aves; order Passeriformes; family Zosteropidae; genus Sterrhoptilus; species Sterrhoptilus dennistouni. Next base: position 1,137,939 of record VWZU01008212.1, on the reverse strand, counting down.
GTTTATGGAAACGTAGCTTGAATTTTAAGTTTCGCAGCTCTGAGTACTGAAGTAGGAACTGCCAACTCCTCCCCTCATCTTTCCAACCACTGCAAAACTTCTGTACCCACTGCCAATGGGACAAGACATTAATTATGTACAAATAAAACCCTACAAATTCATGCACTGTTGCATTTTTGGAGTATGATTGCAAAGCTATTGCAATCAGTGTCAGTAACCAAAAACCTTCAAAAGTGGACATTTTAATTCAGATTTATGCTCCCTCCAACTGGCCAGACTTTCAGTGTCATTGTAATAATTTATGTACATTTGAGTGCTTAGCATTACCCTTAGAGAATAGCTCAGGGAGGAGAAGTGAGTGAAGCAGAGCCTGACTACAGTCTGAGTTTAACTTACTTTGTACATATCCACACCAATCTCATCAGAAGAAAGGGGATATTCAGGCAAATCATAACCCATTCTTCTGAAAAACTGTAGCCCGTGAACCACAGTTCAGTTCCCAGAAAGCTGCTCTGTCCTGGAAACTTCCTTGAAAGATGCAGAATAAAATGCAAAAACAAGTTCTCCACTGTCTGACAACTTCTCTCAAAGGGCCACTCTTTAGGAGGACAGAGAACAATATGGTGCTTTTCCAGACAAAAATTCTGATTTGCCTTCTCTCCAAATAAAATAACTTCAATGCTGTTGTTAGCAAAATTGCCTGGTGACTCCTGGCACAACAGGATTAATCAGCAGTACTCTTTCAGAGAAATGGCAGTGAGAACCCTGGTTTCTGTAACCAAGTTCCTGCTAAGTAGTTGAAATCTTCTCCCTGATGGGAATATCCAGTTAAAGCTGGATAACATATTCTTCATTACAGCCCAAATGACTGAAGTAGTTTGACATACACAGAAGATTTCTCTCCTCTCACAGAACTGAATTTCCTTCTGGAAAATTTACTGTGTAGGAAAATGTCCCAAATAAATTTTAACCATGTTCCTCTTTGAGTTGGAAGCTCATCCAGCAAAAACCATATTGGAGTGCAATGCCAGCCTCTGATTAAAATTCAGCTTTCCTAATCTGTCCCTATCCAATGGCAGGGAAAAATTTTAACCTGACACTAGGTAAGCTATAAATGACCCTAAAGAAAACAAATCCCTAGTCTAAGGCAGTATCTGCTGTTTCTTAGCCTTGCTATTTGGAGGTTCACTGTATCAGCTTTCACTTTGGGAAATGTGAAACTCTTCCAGACAACCTGCCTTGACACCCTCTCTTCCCTTCCAGCAAGGCAAAGGTAAATTTAAAAAATGCAGTCTTTTAGCAGCATAATGTATTTCCAGAAGCAATGCCCCACATCTTTATGCATGATGTGAATGATGATAGGAGTGGTAATAATGAAACAGGGTCATAAGGGTTTCCCATTGTGAACTGGTATTAATCTAATTTCCTACAGGGTGTTTATCTAAGTCAGAAATAACCAAGCAGTTCAAAACACTTTGGCAAGTCTCTGATGAAAGGAAGCCTGGGAAGAGTGAAGGGTTGCTGGAGAATGCTAAATTGCATTCACTCAGCTCTGCTAAGGCTAAGCTGGTTCTGGCAGGGTTTTGCCTGGATCTATGATCCAGTGAAAATTTTATCATTATTATTTTTATGATAAGAGCCGTCAACATTTAAAACAAAAATCCAACAATGAAGATTCAGGACCTTCATTCATAATGACAATTTTTTTCCACTCCCAAAAATTTGCATAAATACAAAAAAAGTCTGTGGGAGGTTTTAATTAAATAATAAAATGTAGTGCTAATGTAAGTACTTTACACAACCCCCTCCAAGTGTACCAAAAGGCATGAGCTACCCACTCTCCCATTAACACACTTTTAGGCTGTCAACAAAGTCGTTTTTTTCTGCAACTCCATTTCTGTTTTGAGTGCAATTTGCCTGCCTTGTCCTGCTGTTCACAGGCTGTCTTTAAAGACGTGGACACTTTGAAATATGGGGAGCCCAGCATTTCATTTCCATAAAGGCAAACTTGAGCTTTTCCAAGAGAAGGACAAATCTGTGCTGCTGTCATTTCTATTCCTAGCAATTTTTGGGGGTCTATTCATCCATTGAGATTGCTTACCTTCTCAGGTTGTGGTCCAATGTTAATTAAGTGAATATTAATTAAGTTAATTAAGTTTTTCGGTGGTAGTGGTGGAGCAGACACCTGCCTGGCTTTGTGACCAGTGCCAGTCCTTGTCACACCAGCAAAGATGTGGCTGGAGAGTCTCTGGGAACCAGAGCTTCCAGGTGAGAAACAATTCCCTAAATCACAGCCTGGGAATGTTTTACATGATGTAGAAAATCCCTTGGTTGAATTAGCATATCTGACAGCCAAGCAATTTAACTAACATTCAACCTCATACTTAATGAATAGTCCATATGTCCAGAGAAGCAGGTAATTTACAGTCTAACATTTTCTTTTGATCTGTCGTTTGCTCTTTCTCTGTAGAATTAAATCACTTCTCAATGCACATGAGAAAGAGGCGAAGGGAAGAAGTCTTTTTATTTTTAATTAGAATGTGCTAAATGGTAATAAAGTAATGTGAATACAGCAGAGACCTCTTAAATCCATAACAGTAAATCTATTGCTGCAACAGGTCCATCCTTTATCTGGTGCTCATTTAAGAAGCCTTCACTGACATGCCACACTGACATGAACTGATGCTAATGGAGTAATATATTTAAAGAATTCAATAAAGCATCTGTTGTAGATTGTGATATGCCTTGTAATTTTATTGACAGAGGTTTGTTTTGTCCTGAGACATATAAAATGCTTGGTTAAATGGCTTGATTATGTAGTACTTTTAAAATATATTCACTTGACTGGTGTCTTGTACCGAGCAGCTTGTCAGTGATTAATCAAGATGATATTTAAAATGCAAATAATTGGATTGGCTGTTAAAAATTAGGATTTCATCCCCTTGGGAAGGTATTCTAATGTGCATGGCAGAAGTAGTAATCTGAAAATGACATTTCCTTGTATGTAAGTGTTAAGGTATGAGGTGAAACAACACAGAAGAATGGTTTAAAGCCATCTGTGTAGGATAGGAAAGGCATAATTTCAGAAATAAAAATGCAACCAAATATATATATATATATATATACATTTATTGTTTAAGTAAAATACACAGGAGTTTAGGCATATTTCCATGATGCTTTTTGGGTTTTTTTCCCCTGTATACATAGACAGCTCACTGCTACTTGAGTAAAAGTGGATTTTGGCTATGACAGTAAGCTTCTTTCACCTGAAAGCAATTATTCCCACTTTGGGTATGCAATCACCCATTCCCTCAATCCTCTCTGATCCCAGAAGCTGGAAAAGGCTTTGGAGACATGAGCAGTTTTCTGTCCCATTCACACCTTGGGCCAAGGGATGTTCAGACACGGCACAGATGAGTATGTGAGGATTTCTTTATTTCCAGGTGAGCAGGGGCCTTTTTTTTTTTTTTTTTTGGGAAACACTACTAATTTGTGTCTACCTTATTTGAAGTTGGTCTTTTTTCCTAAAACAACCACCTTGCCTGCTTCTTTTGTAGGCACTTGATCCCAAGCCAAGGCCTCCAGCAGCACTCCCCTGCCCAGGCTCAGCAAGGCACAATGCTGTGGGTTTTGTTAACCATTCCTCTTCCCTGCTCCTCTTGATAGCACAGGGTTAAAATGTTTCTAAAATCATGGGAATTCCATACAGTAGATTCAGGGGAGGGTGAAAATAGGCCTGGGAAGGGAACCAGGGCTGGGTAGACCCTGGGAACAAAGGTTGGGCTTTGTCTTTACTAGATCATGTGAAACTGCACCTGCATCATCATCATCTGAAAAATGATATGATTTGTTAAATGTAATGATTGTTTGGTAATGGAATATAATTATTGTTTATTTGTAACAAGAATCATGAGAAACGATGTTTGGGGGGGGCCTGATTAGAACTACAAGACTTCATGCTTGGATAAGATCAATGTATACAATAGAACAATATGGGTTTAATAATTAATATATGGAAATAATGAATATAAGGAAAAGATTATACAATGAAAATATGTCCATCTCCAATCCATGTCAGAGTCAGATTTGGGTCTGTACCCTATACCCTGATTCCCAGAGCTCTTCAATAAAAGCACCTGCATATAACCATTCTGTGATTATGAATTTCAATGCTAACACTCTCACTTTTAGAACAGGTATGTTTCCCTCTTTTCAGCAGGAGAATTTATGGCTTCGTGTTTCAGCATGTTTTCTGTGGCAAGGAGAGTAAATAATATCTTGGAGGTTTGGATTATTGGTCCTTGAGGAGAGGGCTTTGAGGTGCTTATAGGATGTATGTGTGGACAGGTTGTGGAGCTCCTCTACCCAGTGCCTTGATTTAATTACTTTGTTCCTTTATTTTTAACAGATATATTTTGGGAGACGTTGCTGCTTTTGCTTTGCTAGAAACAAGGGTGATTGCACACATCGTGAGGTTTTGTGCTTTAATCTGAAATGACAGCTGCATCTGTTGGAAGTTTGTTCCTATCTTCTCTTTAGTTGGTTTGGGGTTTTTTTTGTTGTTGTTGTTTTTTGTTTTGTTTTTTTTTTTAAACTTGACAGGTTGAAAGAGCCTTTTAAATGACAGTTTTGTGAGGCTCAGAGACTTTTTGAGATGCTCTACCCAGCCTGTGAGCTGTTCTAAACTGGTTTTGTACTTTGGTAGAAGTTCCAGGTGACTCCAGTGCTTTGGTACCAGCAGCACCTTTCCCTGGAGGGGAAGGCAGAAGCAGAATTAATTCAAATTTATTTAATTAAATAAATTAAAATTTATTTAATTCATCCCAGTTTTTTCTATATTTTGCAGTCTGGGATTGCTTTTTTTTTTTTAATTTTTGTGACACTGAGGTTAAACTCAGAGGACACTCACATGGATTTAGATGTTGGATTATGGCCAAAGCCTGTCACAATTTTAGCAGGAGTCTCAGTTCCATTTTCCTTCTCCTGGAGTCAGGTTTGACTTCACTGTTGTAATGTGATGTCAGGGTTTCCTTGATTAATTTAGCATTTTATGTGTTTTCTGCACTGTATGTCTCAATATTTCCATCATGACATTCTCATTTGCTATTAGTTTAGTGAACTGGAGGCTGCAATAGAAACTACTTGTCCAATTATTTTGAATTTTTCTAGCTTTATTCATGTGTTGACACATTCATGTTTAATGCAACACTCCTGATAAAATAACCAAGATGTTGCCCAGTGTTTACATTAAGCAGCAGAGAATTCCAACACTAGAAAATATGTGTGTGCAAACAGTCTAAATAAAGAAAATTGAGAGTGTGCTCTAGCCATAAAAAAAAACAAACCCAAACACATAAAAATAATCTTTAGCTAAAAATGCTTTTAAAAAATCACTTTTATCTTCTTTTATCAGGCCTCTGGTGTGGCCAGACTGGTGTTCTGCTGCCCAGAATCATTACAGACTTGCCCCCAGCTATCAATCAAAGCATTTCCCTCCCAGCTTGTGGTGTTGATCCAATGAGTTTTAGTTATGATATTTCCTCCCTCTTCACTGCTCTGGATGTCCCCAGTACCCTCCCTGCTCACCAGAGGGTGGCCACAGGAAAGGATGTCAGGGTTTGCACACCCAGCACAGGTCAGAGACCTCTCCTGAAACTGCTCAAGCCAAAATACTCAATTTCTCCCCCTTTTGTTCCTTCTATAGAATTGTTATCTAATTCCAAAATACTTTCACATGACACAAATATCAAAATGTTATTGCAGTAACTGCATCAAAATGTTATTGCATCACAGTGAATGTATGCTGGGCTTTCAGCTAGAATTTTAATTATTTTGGAGTGTTGCACAATCTCTGGCAAGCAGCTCTAGATGGGGAACATTTATTTTCTCTTAAGCTTCTGCTCTCACGACTCACTCAGGAAAGTTATTAAAATTAGGACATCAAAGAAAAAAAAAGGCAGAACAGCTCCATAGATGCAATTTACAGTCTTATTTAATTATTAGTTATGATTACTCTAATTGTAAACCTCATTAGCTTTTCTTTTCCCCACTTAAAGGCAATATGGAATGTTTAGGAAATTACAGCAAATAATGAGCCTTCAAGTGGTTACACTGAGCCACTAAAACCATGGGATCAGAGAATGGTTTGGGGTGGAATTGAAGGTAAAACTCATCTCATTCCAACTTCCCTGCCAAGGGCAGGGACACTTCCCACTGTCCCAGGTTGCTCCAGATCATCCAACCTGGCCTTGGACACTTCCAGGGATGGGGCAGCCACAACTTTAAAACAGCCTAAATGCAAACTGATAGTGGTTCAGTGTAAAATTAGCAACAAATATTGCCACTAAAATATTACTTTTAGTGAAAATTGTTACAGAAAGTGCTGAGATATTAACCTATATTCAGCTAACATGTAGGTAGGTGTGGGGAAATGTGGGTAAATGTCAATCTTCTTGCACTGGATATTTCTTCATGCCCTACTTGAAATGTGCGTTTACTCTAAACTAACGAATTTTACACTTTTTGTTACTTTTTTATTAAAAATTACCCGAGCAACCTTGTTAACAGCTTCAGATGTTGCTAGTTTTATTTGACTTAAGACAGTTAATTTCTTAAACACAAAATGCTTTGGGGAATATCCATATGGATATTTATATCTATAATGATATCAATGTCCATATCTGTTTCTCTCTACAAATGTAGATATTAATATAGATATTTTAGTAATATATATATGATTTTTTATTTATTTGTATATAAAATACAAAAATACAATAATTATATTTTAGTAAAATATATAATTTTTATTTGTTTATTTATTTATAATATAAAAATATGTTAATATTTTTGCAATAAAAAGTAATACAGTTTTGTTTGTAATCTATCTTTGCAAAGTATTTTATGAACTAAAGCAAACACAAAAATACATCACTAGAAATAAGCCATAGTCATGGACTACTGCCAAATAACATTATATCTGTTTGCTGATTCCCCAAGTTAATACAGTCTTTATTTTCCAGTGAAAAAGCAACTTAAACATATTTGCATCCATCTACCTTTTTCCCAGAGCACACAGTTATTTAAAACACAGGAAGAATTATAACATTTCTTAGTCTGAATTGTTGGAAAGAGATTGGATTTGTGGCTGAAACCACATGAGGTCACTGATTTTGGTTTTTTCCTTGACCTGTCTCGCAGCTCCAGTTTTCATGGGACTCCAGTGCTTGATATTAATCTCTCCCAAGATGGAGCACCAAAGCAGGAGAGATTCAGGGATTTTACTTATTCTTGGCAAACAGAGAGCTGGATCTGGTCAGAGAGAAGATGTGGGGAAAACCACAAGTCCGCTTTTTAAAATGAACAATAAATTTGTATTATAATCCATTTTTCAAAGATAATTGACACAGAGTTGCATCTGCTTAATTAAGTACATTTTAAAAAAGAAGCTGTTTTATTTGACTCTCTATCTAACAGAGCACTCTGCCTTTTAATCAAATTCCCGTGGCAGAGAACATAGTGATGCCCTTCAGTGAAAGTGCCAGAGTGAAATCCTTGAACAGAAGAGGAGCAGCAATTGCCTGACTATTTTCACAAGATGGTTTGGACAAGCAGATGACCAGATGGAGGAGAGGAGAACACTCCACTGCTGGCAAGCACCCAAAGCTTCTTGAACCTCATGTTCTCTTCCCTAATAAATATGTCATTTCAATACCAGCCATGGTAATGCAGTGATAACAGCAGGAGAATAACTCTCCTTATAATTGTGTGAGACATCCAGATATATTCCCCTGTCTCCCTGACTAATGTTTCCAACATGACTTGTTAGCTTCTGCCATGATCAAGCAGCTATTAAAGATAAAACTGTGTTAACCTTTTCAAAAATTAGAAGCCCATGACTGTAACTGGAACTACAATGGCTTCCCGGAGACCGGAGCCAGAGGGTGAAAGATCATCCTGCTGAGACATTAGGAAGGGATGTATTATTTATTTAGTGTGTCTGAACCCCATATGGAGGAGGTGGCCCTGTGCAAATGCCTCCTCCTTGCTGTGTGACTGCTCTAACCCATGTAGGCAGGTAAGCAGAAAGGTCCTGGATCAGCTTTTACAAGAGAGGTAAATCATTTCTCTATTTAGCTTCCCTTCCCTGGAGCAGAGCCTAGCAGATTGACTATGGAAAAAGAACTCTTGAAACTCTGAAATCAGCTGTGTTTTTCTTTATTTTAAGCTGGCTCCCAAACTGTAGCCCTGGTTCCATGCCTGAGGTGTTTTGGTTTTCTGAAATTCTTTTCCCAGGGAATTTTCTGTAAACAAGAGACATGTCTTTGTAAACTGTACTTTGTTATTCATTCCTTTTCCTAGGAGGGACTTCTTCTTGATGTCCCTCTGGTCTGACCAATGTGATTGAAGAGGTTTGCCTTTGTTTCACCAATCAAATTCGTTTGTGTAAAATAGGATATAAGGGAGACACATGCCAAAAATAAAGGAGTCATTTCAGCCATCTGAAGTCAGAGTCTGTGTTGTTGTGGTGTAAAACAGTGTCACAAACAATCTTAATCCTAAGGAACTTGTGAGATCCAACCCACTCATTAGAGTTTGTTCCCATTTGTACCTGCAGTCACAGATCCATGAGTTTGACACTAACATAATGCTTAATATAAAAGCCCCTCAAGGATGGCAGCAGGGGTGTCATGTCATCCCATGAGCTGACAAACTAGAGGTGTTGGATATTCAGAAATTAATTTGTCTGATGATGGAGGTGAATGAAAAGTCATCCCTGACATGCATAAGCTATAACTAAAAAACCCCAGGTCTTTGTTTACTGATAAGTATAATCTGTAGACTACAAGTGACAAACAGGCAATAAATCCCAACTGGAAATAAGAATGACTAGCAGTCCAAAAATTCCCTAGCAGTCTACAATGAAAACGTTTCCAGATTTGTTTTTGTCTAAATAAACTTTTTACTGAAGTTATCAGAGCTGCTGATGGAATAAAGCTCCTAATAAAAACAGATCATAGCAGAATGAAAATTGCAGAAATGTAATATACAATCCCAGGCACATGGAATATTTATAACGTCTGACTTCTATTAACGTAGCATCTCAGTCACATTTTTGAGATTTTAATATCTGCAAGTAATTCTCTGTCTTCCCACGAGGACTGGTAAAAAGATCATCTAAATGAGCACGTCCAAATTAGCTGTTTCTCTCTCTCAAGGTTAGCAAACAGGGCAAACCATTCCTTTGGAAGACTGGGTCTGCTGCCTGCTTTGGTACAACAAAATGGAAAGAAGGAAAATCCATAAGGAAATACATGAAGGGCTAAGCTGCCCAGTGTGAAAATGTTTCATGGTTTAGGAGCTGCTGTTCTCTTGGCAGAGCTAAAATACAGCCCATAAAAATGCAGGCAACAAAAGAGTGGGGTAGGCAGTGATGAAAAGAGCCTGACTTAGAGGAAAAAGAGAGATTTCTTCCTGAACTTGGATTTTGGTGGTCATTTCCACCATGAGAAATTCACCCTAAATGGGCAGTGAATCTCACAGGGGATCCTCCAGTGACACACAGTAGGAAACAAGCCGTGCAGGTAACTTTTCACCATTTCTGAGTTTATTCTTTTCATTTCATTAAGGAACAAACCAAGCCTAAACTGTTAAAGAGAAACACTTTGAGATCTAGCCAAAAGTTCATTTTGTTGTAGCATCTTCTTACTTCAGCTGCTGTTCCCACCTTTAGCTATGAGAAAAATAAATGTACATCTACCATGTTACACACGTTTCTCATCTTGCATCTCGATCAACTACAGGACAAAACAGGATTCTCTCACACCAGTGTGAATAAGGCAGCCAGGGATATTATATTTTACATACGTTCTCTGATTCTGGAGGATCAGAGTGCCATCTGCTCAATAAAATATTTGCTAACGAAAAGAAATGGAAAAATAATTAACTAGAAAATCTCTTTAGTACTGTGGCATATATTTTCTTTTTCAAACATAAACTTTGTGAAAGCAGAGATATTAAGAAGAAAAAAAAATCTATAAATCCCTGTGATAATAAGCAATGAAATTAAAATCCAGACAAAATTAAATTTGAAAAGATTAATGTTCCTTTTCACATTTTGATGACAACTATAAACATAATGCAATTTCATGAATTTACAGTTTTAAAATGCAAACTGATACCCCACAATAGTGCAATTTAAGTCACAAAGAAATAAGTAATTTTTATTCTAATGACCCTACAGATAAATTTCTCAGTAGCAATAAAATGGCTTTGAACTTCTCAACTACCATTTAAAAATACAGTAAATAATCTATAACTGAGGCCCTGTTGTGTTTAAAATATGTGTAGCAGCACATTGATAGTGGTTGCATATCATCAAAATATGTCCCAGATACCTAAATGCAAAAATTGGAGGATTCTTCTCCATAAGCATTTTTGTGAAATTCCATGGCTTAAATGGCATATTTATTTTTCTCAGTCCTCTGAGATATAAGCACTGTAGTGGCAATAACCTTGTTAAACCTTTTGAAAACATCATTAAACAGCCTACAATGACTCTGAGTTCACTGGAGGGTAGAAGAAAATGTTGTTCCTGGTGGTCCAGTTGGAATATAGTGTCCTGGAGAGTTGCAGGGCAGAAATTGGGAATATTTTTCATTATTATGTTTGCATACTGCAGGCACCACCCAAACCACACCCACAAACACAACTGGGGAAAAAAAAAAAGGAAAAGTACAAAAGGAATAAGACAATTGTGAGAGAAAGTACAATGTGAAGGAAGTGCTCAAACACTTTATGGAACTTGAACTGAAAGTCAAGTGGCAAGGGACAATCCATGCTCTTTTCCTCAGTGCCATGAATGTAGTCACAGTACCAGGGCTTTCCACAGTAAGATTAAATTTTCCCTTGCTCAGTGAAAACAGGAGGTCTTTATAAATATTAATGGGAACCATGTCCCCACCTGTTTTCTCATGTAGAAGATGTGCTAAATTTTCCCTGGCTATTGTTTTCTCTTTGGATTTCTGCTACAGAACATTTAGAGAAAATGGACACTTTGCCTCTCTGTTTCTACTCTATCTCTAAATCTTTTTCAAATTCTAATTATGTTTAAAGAACCTCAGTGATCAGATCTCCACATTTCTGAAGTCAGAATTCTTCTGCTTTCATTAGATAAAATGCAAATACAATAGACCTAAATTTTTCCATATGTGTTTGGTCTATCTGCAGAATGTAGTGCTAAAACGACATTTTCAATAGATTTTTTCTTAGGGTTTTTGGTTTGGATTGCTTGTTTTGGATTGATCGTTTGTTTTTGGCGTGGGTTGTTTTTTGGGGGTGGGGAGGGTTCAGATATCGGTTCTCACAAAGAACAAATGTGCATAGTAATCCACTCTTATGAATAGGCAGTCAAAACAACCAGGAGTGAACAAGGTCATGAAGTTACTTTAGAAGTGACATCGTCACACTTCAGTTTAACACATTTCAGGACACTCTTTAGGAGAATTTCAGGATTTAAGGTTCTGCTGCAACTGAAATTAGAGCAAAACCTGTATTATCTTTTCAAACAGGGGTCTGGCCTTATGTCAGCTGCCAAGGGGATGTGACAAGGAGAGGGTAGAGACATCTCAGATTGAGCTATTAGGGGCAGGGAGGAGCCAGAGTGCTGCCACTTTTTCCAGATAAATACACTGATTCTTGATAGCAAATGAAGGGTTTTGCTGCACCTTGTGAAGAGGGAAGATGGATTGCAGCAGGAGAGTCTTTGAGTGGTGAGTCCAACATCCTCAGCTGCCCAGGGCTTGCCTTGAGGGCAGGGATCAGGGGTGGGACAATGCAGAAGACTTTGGCTTGATCCAAGGGGTCTCAGCTGGGGTTTCCCTTGGAATCATGGAATCACAAAATGCTTTGTGTTGGAAGGGACCATAATTATCCAGTTCTGCCATGGGCAGGGACACTTTCTCTAGACCAGATTGCCCTTTTCAAATTGGCATTGAATGCTTTTAGAGATGGAGAGCATCCGCAGCTTCTCTGGGCAACCTGTACCCTCACAGGGATGAATTCTTCCTAATACCCCATCCAACCCTACCCTCCTTCAGTTTAAGGCTATTCCCCCTTGTCTTGTCACTCCATGTCTTTGTGAAAAGCCCCTCTCCAGCTCTCTTGGAGCCTCTTGAGGCACTAGAGCGCCTTGAGGTTTCCCCAGAGCCTCCTCCAGTCTTTGACAATTGGCTTGGAGCCAGCCTTGCCTTGTCTGGGGCTCCCCCATCAGCACTCAGGTTTCCAAAGTAACCAGCATATTTTGAGTCCTATTGAGGACAAACATTCCCAATACTCACCACCGACATCCACACAAAAATATTTTTAAATGCAGAATTATACAGCCATTAAATGTTTAATATTAAGTAACCGGTGGGAATTTTTTAATATATTCTACTTGGAGTGAATATGTAAAGTAAGGAGGTGAAAAGAAATGCAAAAGCTGGTTCATCTGAAAGCATGTAGCAATTTTCAGTTGTATTTTATATATGAACCTATGAAATGTATACGGGAGAAATTAAATGCATAAAATGATTTATAGGTGGATTTAAAAGGCTTGCAATTTTTTTAGTTTCATACATCTTCAGGGAAACAGTTATAAATCTCTGTAACTTAAATTGCTTATCCAAGTTCTACAGAAACAGCATAAACAGAGCAAGCAATTATCTGTAATAAACTTTTTCTTTAATATTGTGGCATTCGTGTTTTGGTAAAACTACGTATCATAATTTATTTTGCGCTGTGTTAGATACTCTTTGCTAGGCTCACATATTTTTTGCAATTCTGCAGAAACTGTCATCTTCCTGGTAGGGTGATCCAGTCATTAAGTGTTAATAAAATAATAATGCAACATAATCTGTTCTTCTGGAAATTAATTTTTATACATATAACATTGTTTTGTTCCCTCACACACCACAGAATTTTGAAAACTCCAGAAAAAATCCCTGTGTAAGTGTTGTTTTGAAGTATTTAGAAATTCAGTTTTCATTATAGCCAGTGCTGAGATTTGAAATGATAATCTGAGCAATGTTTCCTGGGGTCCAGCATCGACTGTTACACTCAACAGAAGAGTCTGATGTTTTTTGTGACAACCATCTAAAAATGTTCGGTTTGAAGTGGTGCCAGCTTTGCTGAAGAAAAGCTCCATAATAGTGGAAGATGTGGGATTTTGCAGAAAAACAGCCTCAATCTACATCCTAAAATACAAGTAAAGTGTTATCATTTGCTTGGAGAAATGCCTGGGAATGGGAATCATTACTCTGTGAAACACAGAACAAAACTGAGTAGAGGTGATCCAGGAGCAGGATGGGATCAATGCTTTGGAGAGCAAAACCACTCGGATTGATCAGGAGATACAGAGTATATTGTACATTGTGGTGTAAAAAAAAAAATACTTCGAATAAAGAAAAAGACAATCTACAGAAATTTATTTCAATACAGACAGGGTGTCACTTGCACTGTATGAGGGTTTCAGTGGAGAGGACACTTCCAAGTGGGAGGGAGATGTGCCAGCACTGTGGTTCTCAAGACATAGAGTTTACAATCCTGCTCCTCACCTAAGGAAACTGAAGCCAGAAATGCAATTTCCATTCAGCATTGTGCTCCTCTGGCACGTCAGTCTCTGCAGTGGCATCTCTGCACAGTCCTTGCTTGTTGTTGTGCTCCAGGGCCTGAACTCTGCCTGTTTGTGCAAATTGCTGCAATTTTGAGGTCGAGGGAGAAGGTTTTGCCTGGAGTGACCAGAGCCTCGAGTCAGCAGCTCCACAGACACACAAAGTCACTGCTGGCATGGGTGGAGTCATGGGATGAGGATCATTTTCCCAAGAGCCCTGGGATCTCTCTTTTCTTCATTGTCCTTGACACACGAGTGTCTACTTGTCACCATCCCAGTTTACATCTGCAGCGAAGAAAAAGAAAAAATATCCCTACTTGAAACTAATGGGACAGCCTTTTATATTTATTTATCCCACTGGCTAAGATGATTTCTGTCTTCTACCCATGCTGAGAAGCCTCAGAGCAGTGGTTAGTTTTCCAGGTGTCCTGAAAAGCAGAAGAATCAACTGGCCACTCAACCCAATTTGCTTTTATTATCCTAACTTTTTTTTAAAGAACATGATTTTTATTGCAAACATCTTCCATGCCTACTTAACTTTAGACTTAATCTTTCATATCCTACTATTAGCAGCAAGGGCCAGATTCAAATAGCAAGCTGTTCTCTTTATAGAAAGTGGCTTCTGTCTTGTGCAGCCAGCCTCTGTGAGTTCCTGGGATCAACAATATTTTGGTGACCCCTATTTTCAAACAATGAAATAATTAAACTTGGGATGGCTGCATTGGTGAGGCAGATGGTTAAAGCTTCCTACCTTGGTGCTCTCTGTTTCACCGCCTCTAAAGGCTGATCCAACTCATATTAAAAATAGATCTGAAACATCAGGAGTAGCTCAGGCTGCATAACCTCGATGGTGTCCACCCCTGGGGGGATCCCTCAGTCGTTGCCCCTTTGTAGGATGCTGTTGACAACATGACAGCTATTGAATTACCAGGGTTTTCTGTCAAATGCATTATGCTAATCCAGTAGCAGCCTCTCCTGAAGGTGGGTGATGTGAATTTTTCCCTGGAGGAGTGTTTTTTCTCTTAACTGATTCGGTGATGGCTCTCCTGTACAAAACAGCTAAATTACAGTGATGTAAATCCCACCCTGAGTCTGTGTACAGAGCAAGGGAAACTTTGGGGCTAAAAGACAGTGAACAGTCCTGTTAGGAAGCAGATGTGCCATATGAATCACAATTCTATTCTGCCAGTGGAAGAGCATTTCCTCCAAGTAGGTGCTCCATCCTAAATTTCTCAGAGCTGATCCTCAGGAAAGGAAAATACCCAAAAAATACCTTCAAAAGTCAAGCCAGGAACTAAGAAGGTGACTGGGGGGAAATCTGTAAAAGCTCTGGTTTTACAGTAGATTACAGTCTTCCTCTCACCCACTCTGCAATGCTGAGCACATTCATACTTCTCCAAAACTAAGATGATGGTCCCTGGTCCTCTGATATCAGCCCTCCCTGCACCAGTGTGCCAGTTCCCTTCTCTGCCACAAAGTGATTAACACAATTATGTTGAATTATGAGCTCTTATGTCTGGCCTACATTAGGCTGAATTTTGTTCTTGTCAGACTGACAAAAGGACTCTGGCTTGAAAGTCTGTCTCTCTGTTTTCTAATTATATTAGTTGGTTTAATAAGGGATATTACCTTTCCTTATAAAAGATATTTCTCTTATGTTAAGTAATGCCTTCACACATAGAAGCACCTGCTGGTATTTCATTAGCTCAGTTCCCCCAGACTATGAGAAGGGCACGTGGGAAAATGTAATTTGATATCATTTATCCTACTCCTCTTCCTTGGCTGAACTGGGTCCCTGCTTTGGTGTCAGGGAATATCGTAATCCCAGAGTTTGGGTGCAATCAGCCTTACTTGATTTCTGGTCTAGTCTCTGGATGTGTTTAAGAAAAGACTGGATGTGGCACTTGGTACCGTGGTTTAGTTGAGGTTAGGGTTGGGTTGGACTTGATGATCCTGGAGGTCTCTTCCAACCTAATGATTCTGATTCTGATTCTGATTCGGATTCTGATTCGGATTCGGATTCAGATTCGGATTCGGATTCTGGTCTGTTTGCCAAGCCTGGCCCTCTCTGGAGGTCCCTGACCCAGCTCTGAAGGAGCGACTCCTGTTCAGAGGCTGAGTTGGGGAGTGCTGGCTCATCTCTGCTCCCCTCCTGCACAGGGGCTTTACTCTGGCCCTCAGTGAGATGCAGGCTTCCATCAAAGCATCCTTCCACCAACACAGGAGCAGAGAAATGGCATGAAATAGCAGAACCTCTTTTTACTCCACTCCTCAGTCTATTCTGACTTTTTTTAGGCAGGGTGAGTTTTACAGCAAATGCTCTGCACAGAAAGTATATGTACACTAAACCACTCCTGTGACCATGTTTGACTTCCACTCTGCAAATAAATGGGAGTAGATAGCTCCTATCCCTCAGGAGCTGCTGAGAATGGAGAGTGGCTGGGATATGCAGATGAAACATCCCTTTCTCCTCACCCTTCTTGAGTTTCAGGCCAGGGGGCTTTGACACACACAGAGTAAATGGGAAGATGTGGGATTAGGGAACTTCCCAACTTCAGAAACATTTTCATTTCATATTCTGACTCCCTGCCACACACATATTCTTCTGTAAGCAGACTCTGAGGCAATTTATTAACAGCTCTGGAGGAGTGATATCTGCAGAAACTGTTTTTCAGCTTTTGACAGCTGAGCAGGGCTAATGTTACTGTTTCAGTGTCATCCTCAGAGCAATGTTATATTCTGTATATTCAATGAAGTGTCCTTTGAAGGTGCAAATGAAACAGCTTATCTGAGGCAAAAAGCTTTAAAAAAATGCTAATATTTTAAATCATTTAGCAGCGCATAAGAAAAAAAAAAGTGAGGGGGAAAAATAACTGGAGCATATTTTTCAAAGGTTTTTTGACCACAACCAACTGGAAGTTTCAACCTGTGTTTCTTTCTGGCTCTATTTAAGTAAATATTTTAATAGAATGCATTACAACACGTACACAGACACAAATATAAGTTAAGTGTTTAAAGTACTTTAATTTCTTAAAATAAAAAATTTAAAAACAAGAGTGAAGATGGTTCTACAGCCTCGAAAGCTTAAAACAAAACCCCCCAGAGAGATCTAAGCTCTGAAATGAGGGGTTTTAAAGAAATGCTCTAAGTATTATACAACAAAAAAGTTAGAGAGGTGCTCAGGGAAGAAATAAAGGGATTTTTGATCACATTCGGGATTTAAAATGAATCATGGAAGTCTTAACATTGTTCTTGAACTTTCCCAGAACAGAGGTCTTCCTTTGGATGAATGTTACAAGGAGGGTGGAAGAAGACGCTGGAGCAAAGCAGGATTGACATGCATGATGAATTACAGTTCATTAATCCAATTAATGAGTAATTCCAGAAGCTTTAATCCCAGATAAAGCTCTTTATCATAGCTCTGGTGGCTAGTCCTGCACTAAGAGCCTGTCAGCAAATCCATTGCAAGCCTCTATTATATGAGGCCTGCCATGCAGTGCCAGGGCTCTTTTGGAAATATTTTGTCCAAAGCAATAATGAGAAATGCAGAGAAAGGAGCAGTCTCTACACTTACTTGACTGGATTCACATTACAAAAGATTTCAAGGTACATTTAGAAACACACAGGGCAAGTGAAAGTAACATCAAATCTTGATAAGAGCTCTTGGGTTAGAAAGCAAAAGCCTGTTCCTGTTTCTGATGTCATCTGTGTGCAGGATTTCCTCATGCACCTTCTGTTGACTGATGGGAGCCAGTCAAGTATGATGAAGTGTTTAGAAAGCAATTTTTGTTCCATTTTTACTCTCTTTAATTTTTTTGGTAGCACTCCCTAAAACTCTGATGATCTCTGCATGGTTCACTCCTCAACTCTCACACAAAAAAGAGGGATAAAAAGGGGAATAAAGAGTGGAAATAGTGTGAGTTTACACACTGGTTACCCTCCTTCCCTGCAGGCAGCCCAGCAGAATAGAGCTCATGAGAGGGAGTTAAGTGTGAGACAAGCATCTGAAATTCTAGTGGGTGTCTAAGAAGGTCAAACAACAGATTAAAATCTGTACAGTAGAAAAAAAAGAGTGCATAATAATCTGTCAGAAAACCAGGAACATTTCCTGTTTAAGAAGGCTCTTCAAATTCCACCCAAGCTCCCTGTCAGAGCAGCCTCTCCCAGCAGTTGGTGGGCTCAAATATTTATTCACCCACTGTGATGGAACTAACAACAGCCGGGCCTTCACTGAGACCCTTGTGATAAATGTAGAGTAAAAATTCCTGTATAAAATAATAGTCCGATGTGTAATGGGAATAATGTTAATAAAAATTGTGAAATCCAGTAGAAGGCTAATCGTTTCCCCCAGCCTGCCAATCTCAGTTGCAAAGACAGGACGAGAATCATCAGACTAGACAAAGACAGTGGCCCACCTTGATAAGAATCACTTCATCGCCAATGCAAGGAGAAATTCCTCCCTGACGACTATGCCGATCTCATCGACTCTCTGGCAGCAACAAGCAAACTGAAATCAACATAAGACTGGCCCATGAAATTGGCATAAGAAAAAGCTTTCCCGGAATGAGACAATGGGACTTGACAAGATCCGAGAAGACCATCGAAAAGAAATTCGGACTATTCAGCCCATCCTGGACACCTGGACTGCCTTAGGGCAGAAAAATCCTATAAAACGGTGGACTGAGAATCGTTCGGGGTGGATTTGGGAGACCTGTACCTTGGTGTACAGACCCCTATCCACCCGGCGCAGCGCTGATATTTTCCTATTTTGTGGTTTTCTCTTTTATTGGTGATCGATATTGTTTTATTAATAAATTGTTGCTTTGTTAATCCGATATTTGCCATTTGCATTTATAACACCCTCTTGAAAGCTCTCCTGTTGACAGCTCTGCATGCTGCTGTGGAGTGATTTTGATTTGAGGAGAACTTGGCTATCCAACACTAGGACCATAAATTCATCTATTTGAATGCCAGAGAAGACTTGCCCACGACAGCCCATGCAGAAGGCTCAAGGGCTGCTTTCAGCTGCTTTGAGCAGCAATGTCAGATTTTCTTCTGCATTCCCAGTTAGTAAAAGCTGCAGGAGCAAGACACAGGATCCTGCTGTGATGACTACTTCAGTAAAAGTGCATCCCTTCTGATGTTGCCAAAGTGCCAGTTGTGGGATGAAGACAGTTCACACCCAATTACACACAGCGATGGATTCGTATTTCTTGATCAATGACTCTGAAGCCTTCTGGAACAACACTGCACAATGATCCCTCATCTGAAAGCCAAGTAAGATGATTAGTGACATGCAGAAGCAGGAGTCAGAATTTCAGGCATGCCAGAGCTAGTTCTGACCAGTCAGCCTGTGACAGTGCTCCTGAACTGGAAGGAAGTGCAATCACCCCAGCACAGAGGAAGGGTTTGATGGAAACAAGCAGATACAGAGATTATTGGAGCAGGAACACAACAGTCACAAAAGCACTCCCATTTAGCAAAAGGAACATCACAATTTGAAATCTAAGCCTGAATTCTTGTGCTGCCAATTGATAGAACTTCAGATTTTGGGAGTTTGGGAATACAGTGGAAAACAGGAGCTTTGATGAGGACTCAATACACTTCAGTGGGGCAAAGCAGATTATTACAGTTAATTGGTCTTTCCTTGCATGTGTGAGTCAGAGTCACAAAATTGTGTGATGTTTAAAATGGTCTTTGACCCTATTAAAGCCTTCCTGGTCTCTTCATTAACCTAAAAGCTTGTCCTAGATCATCCAAAGGGACTGTTTCATCCTTCAAAAAAACACAGCAGCCTCTAGAAAGGAAACGAGTTTGATCCTCACGTCTTGCCCTTGTTGTGTAACTCTAATAGTGACTGTGTGATGCCAGTCCAGGAGAAACAGCACCTGGATCAGTGAGTGACTAAAGCCAAGGGAGGAAGAAGAGGAAGAACCCCCATCTCTGCAAATCCATGAGGAAGAATGGATGTTCCCTGAGAGCATTTCCATGAGGCAGGAGTTGCAGTTGGTGCCAGCGGATTTTCTGGATCCCACCTTTTGCCCTCTTTCTGGAGGTGCCTGGGAAGAAATCAAACACAAGATTAAAAAAAAAAAAAAAAAGCACAAGATTAAGACAGAAACGGAAAAAAGAAAAATCACCAAAATGATGGGAAGAAAACCATCATGCCTTTAGTCTTCAAAATGCTATTAAAGCTGAATAGGCATTTAGACTTGTTTTCTTGCACTTTTGAAACTTCCATGGTAAAAGCTGCAAAGAGTTAACCTGAAGGAAGCACAACAAATCCACCCTGTTCAGATCTTCTGATATGCTACCTCTGGTAAGCTCCCTTAAAAAATGTCTTTTGCAACTAAAAAGCGTGCCACATGTTTGTAAATGGGAAATTAAAGATAAGAAATCCCGAATAAAGTCAGGCTACTGGATATTTACATTCAAAGTGCTTTGCAACTATCAGTCAATTACCTCAGCGTGTTTTCTGGCTGTCTCCAATCTGACTGAAAAATGCAAGCTCAGGACTTCTCTGTGAGACTGGTGTTATTAACCTGGTTTTCAGAGCTGGAAGATGAGACAGAGGAGAAGTGGGTGGCTCTACTCCATGTGGTGCTGGTGGCAGAGCTGGAAATGGAACAGTTTGTTTTAACATGTTTCCACCTCAGGGTTTTGTATGCCTCTGTCGTAGAGGTGAGTTGAAATTTTGGTATCATAGGAGAAAATATGCCTCCTGCTACTCACATAACCCATTTTTCTTCTTGGGATAATTATAATATAAATAGTCCTTATTGATTAAATCCTTTTATCTCAGTGTTTCCCTTCATCGTTGGCTCCCCACTGCTCCAGGACAGGAATCTCTGTATTCTTATAACTAGACTCCATATTTCTTTTTTGTTTTTTTAGGATGAGCAGTGGGAGGACAGAAGTATGGGCTGGTGGTATTTCTTGGTCTCAGTTGTCAGCATACAAGTTCAAATGGGATGCACATATCCAGATTTCTCTGTTTGCCTTGCTGGCAGATTGTATGATTCCTCTTTATTGCATTTGTAGCCTTTTGGCTTTTTCCCTTAAAAAGAAACAACCAACCTGCAGTTCTTCAGGGAAGGACAGGTAGTGTTTTTTACATCCAATAAGGAATCCATTCTGGAACACTCATTTTTAATCTGATGTTGGTCATAATAGCAGCTCTTCTCCTCTACGAGCAATCATTCAGTCTGCTCTTGCTACTAAAGCATTGTATTTGTTCTTCTCTGTGTATAGCTAAATCATATTTTATTTATGATTTTTTTTGAAATGACAGCTCACTTTGGGCCCACGTAAAAATGTTTTGGAGTCAGAGGAAGATGAGTTGTTCTGCATTCCTGATCAAAAGGAATTGCTACGCTTTTTTCTCCCCATCATCAAATGAATTTTTGGATTCACCTGTCCAATCTCCAGGCAAGTCTCCTCTAATGGAAGGTTTTAAATAGTTAAATGAAATGGATTTAGATTTTTCACTCATTAGAGTAGCTCCTAATACATGACACATCAT
Source organism: Sterrhoptilus dennistouni (assembly GCA_013397095.1). NCBI lineage: Eukaryota > Metazoa > Chordata > Aves > Passeriformes > Zosteropidae > Sterrhoptilus > Sterrhoptilus dennistouni. Next base: position 1,116,769 of record VWZU01008212.1, on the reverse strand, counting down.
TTTTTCTTGAACACCATGGTGATGTGAGTCTCCTGCTAAAGCCTAAAGACGGAATAATTGAAAATGGATAAGTGACCTTGAAAGTCATGTCTTTCTGAGAGTCAATAGGGGCTGTGCACATTAATTAGTGTTTTTCACACTCTACTCTTAATATTTACCAAAGCAGAAAAGCTTTGTCTCAGTCGGTCAAGGGCAGGACTGCACAGCCTGTGACTGTTGACATATTTGCCTTTAACACACTTTCCTTTATTTTTTATTTAATTTGCAAAAATGCATTTAATATTTTGTTACATTGCTTCGTTGAAAATATTTCAATAGTTCATTGAAATATATTCCGTTTCAATGAAGCTTTCAGTTCAAAGCTCCATTGAAAATATTTCTTCATTACAGCTTCATCTGAAAACATGCCTGTGCATACCAGATTTGATGGTGAGCACTATAGGGCAGCTTCTTCCTATCAATGACAGACATGTCATAAAAAGGACACAAAAACATGATTCATTAGACAGGACATTAACTCAGAGGTTGTAAATGCAACTTGTTAAATTTTATCAATCATGATGATAACCAAATCCTAATTTTAGTATGACTTTAAAAAAAAAAATTAAATTTACATTTATCCACTTCTTCTTAATCAGAGAAGAGTTAAATGTCTGACAAATAATACATATCAAAGAGAAAATTTTAACAGCACTGTTTGTTTTATTGCTAAATTATTTCAGAAGTCTCATAGTCAGGAACACTGGAGACTAGACCAGGCAAGACACTGATGAAACAAAAGGCAAAACAATGCTGTGCCAATAGAAAAGTGATCAGGATGAATGTTTTCCATTTTCTTTAGTGGTTTTTGCTTGGCCTGCATGTTATTACAATCAAAGAACAGATGAAATTTCTTGTTGAGATTTTGCTGGCTCCTACAATATTATTTTATTATTAAGTGATGTTGAGATTAGACTTCTATGAATGAGAAAGTAAATGAATGCTATGAATAATAAACAAAGTAAATAATTTTAAATAAAGAACTGTAATATTTTTGTTCCTTACCTAGACAAAGGTTGATCATACTGTATTTGTTGACTTTGAAGACAAATAACCTTGTCAGGGGATGCCTAATTGCCAGCCCTTACCATATGTGCTTGCAGCATTTGAAATATGCACTTGTGTTTGTGAAGGTAACTCAAGCCAGAGTGAACTCTCCACATGCAGCCAAATTTTGATTTTTCTGGTAGAATTTGCCTGCCTGCCTGCCTCTTCTGGGGGTTTGGATTACTGCTTGGATGCAATGCACTGGTTCAGTCCCAGCAGATGAAATGGAAATTCCAGCTGTGAAGGACTCCTGCAATGGAACCCTCTCCCAGCACAGCTGGCTCTAAGTGAGCTCAGAACCTTCCCCACTCAGGGCCCAACGTCTTAGGAGACACAGGTTCTCCTTCAAGTAGAGGTTAAGCAAAGAATGACTTTTTTTTTTTTTTCCCTCCATCTTACAGAGGGTGTTGGGTAGGATGTGCTAAAGTGGCAGATGGGCCCTACCCAGAGCAGTGTGTCGCAGGGCTTAGCAAGAGCTGGTAATTCATCCAGAACAGATAGAACTTGTTTATGAATTTACTTGAGACTGGGGCAATGCTTTCTGCTGCCTCTCTTGATCACCCCTGAAATTGAACACGTTTTCGCTAGAAACCCGAATTGAAGAGGAAGAGGTAATACTGTGTGAGCAGAAGTATTTTCAGTGAATATTTTTAAAACACAGTAGATAATTTTTAATGATACATTCCTGCACACTGCAAGTGTTGCAGCACAAAGCCAATCCAAGGACCAGCTAGAAGCAAATGATATTTCCTCCTCTCATTATTTAAGCCAGCCAATAATTTCTGAAGATTTTAAATGGACAAGAGTCAAGTCATGACGTTGATTAACTTTATGGATGTAAAGAGCAGTGACACTGGGACTGCATGAAAACAAGCAGGTGAGATGAAGCACAAGCATTTACTTACCCCTTCATGTGCACAAATTTGCTTTAATCTTGACAGTTCTTAACAGCATTAAATTAAGGATCACCAGCTTGTAAGGGGGCTGGCCCTCAAAATGCCATCAGGAAATAAAAACCCTCATCCCTGCTTCAGACTGCTTTCCTACTACAGGAGTAGTATTCAAACCATGCCTTGTAATTGCCTACTTCTTTGGTGTCACACACATGCACGTGGAGTCCTTGATATTCCCATAAACTGTCTTAGTTATTCCCACTCTGACATATTTATTTGCTGTACTCAATTTTTAAAAAATATTTATTTATATACCTGTGAATTAAGTAGCTACCTACAGACTATAAATCAAAATGTTGATCCGACACAGGTAGATTTCTGGGCTGATATTATCCTACTGCTGCATTTGGGACAACAGGAGGAGTTTTATCAGAGAGGAAGAACAAAACTGCTCTCAAGCTGCTCCTCTGGAGCTGCCAGCAACTAAGGAATTGTTATGTGAAACAGAAAATTTTGTTAAAAGTCAACTATCACCTTAGATGGAAAATATATTTTATGGTGTCTTTTTTATGTTTTGGTTTTGGTTTGGGTTTTTTTTTTTTTGTTCTGGTTTTGGGTTTTTGGGGGCTGTGGTTTTGGTGGGATTTTTTGGGTTTTTTTGTTCATTTGGGTTTTGTTTTAGTTTTGGTTTTTTGGGGGAAATTTATGTGTTTTTAGATAAGCATCTTCTACCATCTCCCATTTACATTAATTGCAGGTTTTGGATCAAAGGCATTTGTGGAGGGTAAAAGTAAGACACATATCCAGATTTTTACCCCCAGAATTCCCAGGCAAACATGAACCAAAATGAACTCTTGAGGAGTTTGAGGTTCCCAATATAACTCTTAAAAAGTTCAATAAGGCACCTCAGGCCCTGCAGTGTTCCCTGCTCACAGATGATGCCATCTGGGCTGGTTTTGTACCCCTGAGCAGCAGCACCAAGGGAATCCAGAAACGTCTGTTGGAGAAACATCTGGAGGTCACCTACTCCAGATTCACCTACTGAATGCAGCAGGATGATCACCAAGGCCAGAAACAACAGGAATGTGCAGGATGATCACCAGGATCAGGTATGGCCAAGAACAGGAATGACTCCATGTCCTCCTGGCCAGACTGTGCCGTCAACACTGGATTGCAGAGAGCAAGGATGCAGAAGAGAGAGAAAGTAAATATTTCCAGGCTCCTTCCTTCTCATGTTACAGCTGAGAGCTTAAGCCTATTGCAATGAGCTAAGTGCAGCCTTTATATAAATCATGTCTTTTGCCCACTAATCAGCCACATTAAAATTAATAAAAATGTAAGGAGAAGATCTTAGATTAATTAGCAATTGAGTATGGACTACACTTTTACTATCTGTAGGTTTTAGGCAGCTGCAAGAAGATCTCTTTAGTGCATAGCACACAGCCAAAAAGCAAAGACATGCATCTATAAATCTCATACATTTATATTGCACTCTGTATATATAGAATTGCTGCTTGCATGTAGCACACACATTATTACAGTGCTGAACAAAACTGCTGCTCCAAAATTATGCTTTGCAATTCACCTTTCTAGAAAATACTGCTCTAAGCAAGGTCCAGTTTTCACTCTGGGCCTGGGCTGCCTCTAATTTTCCAGTATTGCTTGAATGAAATGGAAGAAGGTCAAGAGACTGGTCCAAAATTCCAGAGTCACTCCAAGGCTCAGCTGGGCACCAGGACTTGCTCTCACCACACAATCTTGTTGCACCACACAGCATCCCACAGGGCAATGACAGAAGAGGATAATGAGATTGCAAGTTGTTTTTCTCCATCAAATTAAGTGAGATTGCCAGTTATTTTTCTCTATGATGCAGTATTTCTCATGTTCCAGTTTTAATTTAGAAACCTTCCAAGCTGAGGCTGCTGCACAGACTTAAGAGAAGAAATACCACAGAAGTACTCAAAGTAATAAACAGTACCCAACCCTTTATCATAACCTGCTTGTCACAGCTGCATTTGTTTTGCAGTCCTCCTGATCTGAATTTGTGAAATTGAGTTCTTGGATGAAGCACTGCAGAGAGGATTTTGAAAGCACACTGACAAAGGGACGGAGAGCTGGAAGTCTGTTCCCACAAAATCAGCAATAAAATTGACTTCAATGGGCTGGGGGTGAGGTGGGGAAGGACTCGATGCAGCAGTGCACCACTGCTTCCAGTGACCTGCTTCAGTGGGCTTGAAAGCCACTTTCTGAGGCAGACAGACTCCATCCTGCTTTGCCATCAAACTGAGGTCAGGCTGGGAGATCTGACACTGAGAACATCTAAATTCCTTTGTAGGCTGATCACGTCTTTCAAACGCAAACATTGAGGCACTTTGGAAATGAATTGCATATGAGAAATTTAAATAAATTAAGAGCTGTAGCTTACTGGTATCCCAGCATTTTTTAATGTAATTAATAGCATATCAAATGGATTGCCCTTCTAAGATAGGTGAATTATCAGAGAGATGGCTCTTATCTACTACAAATACTCTTTTGTTACGTGCTGGGTTTTCTGAAGGTCGGCCACGCTGTGATGTGAGTGACTGTTGCAAATATCACAGAGTTCTATCTCGTACTGCTCCTGTTATTATTACAAGAATTGTATAAATACTCAACCCTTGACTCTTAGTTTTGACAAAAAAAAAAACAAACATGGTGTGTCTGTGACACTGAAACAACAACAGTTGCATGGGGAAAACCAGAGAATTGGGTTGGCGGGGTTTTTTTTCCATTTACTAAAACTACAGAATGAAATGACAGTTTGAGAGGTTAAATCCCAGTCTGAGTTGCAAGTCAAGTTAAACAAGGAAAAATTTCACTTTGATGAGTCCAATCTAAGAATGTTGCTGTAATGAAGGATAATTATGATGATGGAAATTAAGGACAGAATTATGATAATTGAAAACTCAGTTGTGGCAGATATTAAAAGACCCTGAAGTTCTGGAGCTGTTAAACATTGCCATTAAAATCCTGGTAATTAGAAATACTTGACAAAGGATGGGTCAACATTTAGTAGAACAAAATCTTGGGTATTACTTTCTGATAATCCTGTTAAATTGCACACTGTATTACCATGTTTATGTCTACTATGACTGAGACTGCTTGATGGCATTGCTGCTTTCCAGCATCTAAACTTTCCATCTCACTGCTTTGGAAATAGATTTAACTGGGGCGAAAAAAAAAAAAAAAAGAGAGAGAGAGAGAGAGAAGAGAAAATACTAGAAAACTTCTTGCACTTCATCCCAATGCTCTAATCAAGCACAGACAAGATATATAAAGGTCTAATTCCCATGAAAGCCAGCTTGTGACCTCGTTCTTGGTACTGTACAGCTGAAGTGTCCCAGTTCTTCCACATCTGTCTAAAGTTCATTTCAGGGATGTAGGGGATGCATTATTCCACTCTCTTTGGTGAATTTTTTTGGCTGCTTTTTCTCCAAATAAAGGAACTGCTTCTATTTTCTACTTTGAGAGATCTCCTTAGTTTGTTTGTCTTTGGGCTACAAGAAAATCTTCTTCTGATCATCTGTGTAGAGATCAAATGCAGTGAAAGGTCATGTAAAAAAAGCCCAGGGAGATGTAAGATTCAAGGGGAATATTCATGGTGGTGAGTACCAAGCTGGTTAGGTAAAACTTGATCAGTTTATAGATTATTTTTGACTGTTTGAAACTGAAGTGTTTTGGGGCCTGGAACACAAAGAAGAAAGAAATTTCTAGACTATTCCTATTTGAGCCAATTTAGAAGAATTTACCTCTTGACCAGCAACCAGTTCCTATAGGGTCCAATTCTCCAAACCCACAGCCCTGGCAGCCCCAGGAAAGAGTCCTGGTGCCCACAGCAATGTTCTGAAGTGTGAAATATTTCTGCACCTCCAAGCTCCCACCCTGGCATTGCTGGGGACAGGGATCAGCTGTGCATGGCTGATCCTGCTCATGTCAGCACTATTTTAACTCCACATTACAAACCTTGTCTCCCTCACAAAGAACACCTCCTCTCTGAGTGACATGTTTTTAATGCTCTGTTTTATCATTGTCAGATACAGGATTTTTATTGCTGAATTTTGAATATTGTATTTAAGGCACTTTGTTGGTTTTTTTTTCTGATTGAGGACATTTTACATATAAATTGCCTTATATCACAAAAATTATACTCTGCAGTTCCCATGAACAGTCTCCTTGTCATGTCCCTCACCTTTTGATGTGCACCTTACTGAGCATGGCTGAGTGGGTGGGATAACTGCAATCCAGGCTTCAACTCTGCAGTGCCAGCCTTGGCTGTTTGAGGAAGCACACTTGAAACAGGATTTTGGGGCCCACTCTCAAATTTCAGCTGTATCTGCACTGTGGGTGCCTCAAAGTGCTGATATTTCTGAGCGTTCCCAGCAGGGCCAGAATGCCAGAGGCTGGAATGTTCTGCCAGCTCTGTGGAATCTGCCTGCAGGTTGAGTGATAGAGCTAAAGGAAAGCTGCAGCTGAGCAATACATACATGTATTAAAATAAAGGTTTGGTCCTATACATTTTTTACATAATATTCAATATTTATAATCAGTTACTGCTTTCTTAGCACTCTAATATAGAGTCACTGAGAACCTAAACAGGCGTGACAAATTTCTGCTCCTGCTGGCGTCAAGAAAATCACCTGCATCATGTCCCAGGCTTTGGGTTCATATAAAGTATTCATGAAGGTACACGCCAGGTAACTAAATATGTGCAGCAGCTCATGGAGTCTGCACTGAGATATGTCACTCCTCACTCACTAAAAGCCTCCAGATATTGTGTCAGCTCACAACTGATTGAATATTATCAATTATTATTGAATATTATTCAGCAAATGAATTTTTCCAACTGCCTTTGGATGATCATTCCCAGCTGGTGGCTGACCATGTCAGGCTTCAATGGCTTATAATAGTTGTTTTTTTTTAAGTAAGCAAAAGATTAAAGTGCAACTTAAGAGAGTGGAGAGAGACTCCATCTTAAAAATGCTATTTCCCCTCTCTAGCTCCCATCCAAAGGCACAAACACCATCAATCTGGGATGGGGTTTACTACTCCTTTGGGGAATCTTGCTCCATGGCAGCCAAACAGGCAGGAGAGGAGCTGCTGTTTGTAGATGTGCCAGCAGCTCAAGAGGGAAAAGGGTACGACACAGACTGCAAAAAGGAGATGGAAGAGGGTCAGCAAATCTAATGAAGTATCTGCTCAGGAGGGGAAAAAACAGAGCAGAATAAAATGTTACAAGAACTGAAAAAGAAAGAAACAGCTTAGTGCTGGTAAAGATGATGAGTAATGGGGTTATGCCACATAAACTGTGGAAAAGGCTGGGATCCCAGGAGGTGATGACACCACAAGACCACAGCTCAAATGCTGCTTGTAGCTGATTGAAATTTCTGGAAAAGAGCTCTGTCAAAGAATTACTTCTTCCTGATAGTGAGAAGGGAATCTTCCTCGTGTCACCAGCGTTTTATGGAAGAAAACTGTAAGAATCCATAATTGAATAGATCATAGAATCTTGTTCCAATCCCTCTGCCATGGGCAGGAGCACCTTTGTCTAGACCAAGTTGCTTAAAATCACATCCAGCCTGGCCTTGGACACTTCCAGGGATCCAGGAGCAGCCACAGCTTCTCTGGGCAACCTGTGCCAGGCCCTCAGCACCTTCACAGGGAACAAATTTTTCCTAATATCCAATCTAACCCTGCCCTTGTCTGTCTGAAGCCATTCCCCCTTGTACTGTCACTCTCTGCCCTTGAAAAAACTTCCTCTTCAACCTTCTTGGAAGTCCCCTTTGGGCACCAGGAGGCTGATACATATCAGTCACATTTATTTCTACAAGAAGGCATGTCAGGATGCTGCAGGAAATAACCTGTAAATGCAACAGTGTGAGCTGTGAAACCCTGAACTCTTCCCATGGCTGTTCTGTGCAGCCTGGCTGCTTCCCAGGGAGCTCAGAGCAAAGTAGTTGAAATAATACCACCATCTGCTGGGCAGCTGGATAATGCAGGGATTGGAGAGCTCCTTTGGAGATGGGAGTGTGTGCGACTCCCAGGCACAGCTCCTCTGGTACACACTACAACACGCCTGGTGAGCCCTCATCACGTAATTCTTAATTATTTCTATTATTGCTGCCGACTGATGCTCTCCCAGGCTGCTTGCTGTGCAAGACACAGCTAAAAAGAGACATAACAAACCGTGTCTGCCTTACACGACACGAGGAGGGAATCGGGGAACATTTTTCACAGCATTTCTGCGTGGGGAGCAGCACCCCTCCAGCAGCTGTGCCCTGTAAAAAGATATATGAATTTAATTCCCGTCAGGACTGATACCATTTGCTCTCCCAGATCTGTTGCTAGGTCACATCCAGCTGCTCACATCCAGCCTGGGAAGCACAAACCCAGGTTGAGCCGCTTGCCACGGCCAGATGTGGGGAACAGAGAGCCAGGAACGATCCTTGCAGGAATTATAAAGGCAGCAGGATCACTGTAGCCTCATTTCTGACACCAGTCTTTCCCGGGGCCTGTGGCAATGTGGGTGGCATTGAGCAGAAATGAGGCGAGAAGCCACAAGGCTGCCCAGCCCGGCTGCCGTGGGCAAGGCTCATCAGCATCTCCTGCAGCCCGAGGCACAAACAGGCGCGGAGTGCTGGCATCGCATGGAGCTTTTCCCCACCCACCGAGGGACCAAAGGCTTGATAACAGTTGGATCAGTGGAGAAAAGCTTTCATAGGAATGAGGGAAAAAAGGCTAAAGCGTGTGCCTGTTGGTGTGGGGAGACAATCTGCTGGGGTCCCTGGAATGATGAGTGACAGCCCTGGTGTGAAAAGTCAGTGAGAATTCCCATTTCTGCAGAGGAAGAGCTGCTGGAGTTACACAAGACCCACCCCCACTCCATCAGCCCCTTGATTTTTTTTTTTTATTAAGCCACAAAAGCTGTGACACCTCCAGCTATTTCAGACCCCCCTGAGGAAAAAAATAAAACAGGCTGGAGTAATTCAACCTCCCGAAACTCCTGCAGGGTGCTGGTGAAATTTAAAATGCTTCCCTTTTTGGAAGGAGCTGCTCAGAGGAGATGTGATCTGAACTGCAAAGGTTTGCCTGGAGGCAGGACGGGGCCACAGGCAGGGAAACACTGCAGGGTGAGGATGGTGGGGCTGGATGAAGAACCTGGCTCTTTTTTTATGGAATAAGTGGAGATTGGGGGAAGATGTGATGATGCAAAGGCTGAGGAGGGAAGGCACAAGCTTAGGGCAGGTCCTGCAGCAGTGTGGACATGGGGCTGCAGCCCTGCTGGGGGCCCTGCCAGGGATTCTTCCTGGGATGATTAGTACAGAAAAAGACTCCCTGGGGATATTTAAATTGCATTTTTCTGTGGTGGTTTATTTTTTTTTTGTATTTGTTTTTGTTTGGTTTTTATTATTATTATTTTGGGGGTTTTTTTGTTTGGTTTTGGTTTGGTTTTGGTTTTCTTTTTGTTTGTTTGTTTGTTTTTGTTATTTATTTATTTATTTAGTTATTTATTATTTTTTATTTTCTTCCTTTTAGGTTAGTTTCTGTTTAGGGTTATTGTGTATCTTTGCAGCTGCTGGTAAATCCCTAGGCACCCGAATTTACTATGCCTCTCATTAAAAAAAAAATAAAAATAAAAATCTTTCCACTATATTTATTCACTTATATTTACTTCAAAATGAAAATTAATAGCATCAGATGGGCAAGGTGCAACTTTCCCATCAGTAGCAGGAGCAGCAGTGGGTCCTGTGCATTTATAATGATTAAATACCACTGCTGTCTGTCACACATGAATGAAGCTGTACCAGGAGCTGATGATCTTATCTAGAAAAGACTTGGCTGAATATTTTTATAGGATTTTTTTTAACCCAGTGCCATACTGGGTTTAAATACTGGGTTAAAAAATACCCAGTATTTTTTTAAACCCCAGTTATCCTCTGGTTCATGCCAAGACATCACAACACGAGATGCACCTGTTTCAGCACAGACACTAAAACAATGCAGGGAATGTGGTCAGAAAGGTTGAATTAAAATTAAGAGTTCATCACAACTATCAAGGAATTATTTTCCTTGAGACAGCTAAGAGAAATCATATTACTTAATATCATAATGTCAAATTATGGGAGAGATTATTGTAACATTGCCAAAACACCAAATAAAGTGGGGAGAGGATATTTTCAGCTCAGATGTGGAATGACCATATCTGAACAATCCGGTGAGTACTTTTGGCCTGAATGACCTTCAGGCTGTGACCTTCAGACTCTGCTTATTATATTTGTGAATAAAGTCAGGGTGCTGCTTCTCCTGGACCAACTGCTTCAGAGAACATCATATGGAGGAAGGAAATATATTTAAATGCAGTATTATAACTGGGTTAGCTGGGACAATTCTGGGTGCTTTGCAATAGCTTCCCTGCAAATATCAAGGGCCAGAATTTTTTCCCATAGTTTCCTCCTCCAGTTTTTTGATTTAAAGTTTATTTTTGAAGTGTCAATTTAGCTGGGCCATGTGTTACCATCAAGGCATGCTGCTGTAGTTAACCCAGGAAAGTAGTGTTTTCTGTGAATGCACACTACTAAAGCTATCAGTGAAATAAATAATTTCCTTTTGTATGGAGATCAAGTAATTCAGTGCTTACATCAGAAAAGACAACACAACAGATATTGTGAGTCCATTAACAGCAACAACAAATCTCTTCTGGCTCTAGAGTAAGAATTAATTATTTACATGTTTCTCATTAACTTTTTACCTACTGTTAACAGTAGGTTTTTAAAAGAATCCCTTTCTGCCTGTGATCAAGGTTTTCAACAAGCCCATCTACAAGCAGCATATTTAGCCATTTTAAATTATTTGCAGTCTGTCACCAAATGACATTAGCAATTTGTAGGCCCTGCTGAAATGCTGCAGGTATTCCATAAATTCCTCACAAGCCTTTTTGAGACGCCAGTGCTTTTCATCCACTGCCCTTGACGTGCTGTTGAATGTTGTGCAAAAGTTAAAATAACCACCAATATCTTGTCTTCACCTTGCAAAATAACAACAAACCTCATGAGAGACTGGGAGTTGCCTGTAGGCTCATCCATGGATCTGGTATTTCTCTGGGGTTTGATCTCTGCTTTAGCATCTTCTGGTAGGATAGGTAGTAGAATATTGGCCAACAGAAAATGAGTTCATACTGCTGTTTTAGGGGGAAAAATATCGCAAGTTTTTTCCAGCTAAACCTGGAGTCAGTTTTAGTAAGACAGTCTCAGAAAAACTTGTGATAAAATGGTCTTTGTAATTCATCTGAAAACCTTGTAGAATCATTAAAATTCTCAGTAATTTCAACAAAAAAAAATAAAAAAGGACCAAATTGTATTGTGTTTTGTTACCATTTTGACTCAGATCCTAAAACACAGAGAAAGCCAGAACTTGTCAAAAATGTTTCTGTTTATCCTTTGATTTAATGAACCAGTTAGACCCTCATGTCTCTGTGAGCTTGTGCAACTGAATCTTTTACTAATCGATTTGCCTTCTGAATCATTTAAATAAATTAAAAACAAAACCACAAAGATAGAGAAGGTTAATATAATGGGAATTAGATCCTCTGATGTACTGATTCACACTAGAAGAGGAAGCATTCCTTTCCAAACGGGCAGTTGAGAGGCCTTTGCATCACTGAAGTGCCTCATTCCCCAAAGGCTCATCCCCAGTGCTGGGCCAGGAGGATCCTCACTCAGGGGCAGTGAGGTGGGCTTTATCCAAAGGCTGAAAATGTGGCTGGTGCAACAATTCCTGCTCCATGAAACAGCCAATTCCTGCTCTGTGACCCACTCCACACCCGAGGAAGCATTTGTGATGTGACAGGGCAGACTGTTCATTTTATCAGGCAGTGCCCAGCACCAGCTGCTCCTGAGGAAAGTTCAGCAAACTTGATAATGAGCACTGGGGGAACAACAGAAGTTCCCTCTTCAGCTGAACAGTACTTGGCTCATATCTTAAACATTTTATGCCCATTATACACTCAAAAATGCTGTGGAAGGTCTCTGTAAGCTCTTGGTTTTCATATTGGTGTTTAGCCTAACATTGAACACACAGAGAAAATTCAGGGTTGTGTAATGCTATTGAATATCACAGATTTAAGATTTATTACCAAAGGAAATTGCACTGAAAGAACTTACTGGAAACAAAACAAAACCTGTGACTCGGTGATGGATGACTTGGTTCTCTAGTCTTACACCGATTATTTAACAAAGCATTTGTTACATTTGACTTTAGGCCAAGCCACAATGTGAGCTGACATCTTCTAGAATATTTTAAAGAACTGACAATTTGCAACACATTAGCAAGCCCAAAAAAGAGCAAAGCACATTTCAGATGAAGTTATAAAATCAGATACCTTGCTGACTTAGCCAATGGTATTTAGCCATAATTTAGCCATTGATATTGAGTCAGTTCTACTGAGTGTGTAACAAAATGCTGTAACAACATGAATCATAAGCTCCATGTCCCTTAATGCAACTTACTGAGTTAACTCTTCAGCAAGATGCCATTACCTGCAGTGATTACACATTCACAGCATGGAAGGCAGAAGCAAATCTGGCAGGTGCAAACATCTGCTTCTTCTTTTATAGCTGCAGAGAAGTGTCCTCTAACCCAGTTGCTTCAGCTTGGACAAGAATTTTATAAAGCTCTGGGTGTGCTGGGGAAAAAAACCAAAACAACAAGTTTTCCTTCCCCTTGTGCAATTTTCTGAGGACTTATCCAGGCTTCATCCAGGTTTTCTAGATGAATGGGTAAAGGGTTTGGCTGAGTTTTTGAAAGGAGTTCTGCAGACCATTGTTTTAGGCTAATAAATAAAATTAATAAGTCTTTACAGGAAACAGTGATCTGAGTCTTTTATTCTGGAAAACACTCATGGAGCAGATCTGTCTTATTTGCATTGTGAGATAATTCAGAAAAGGAGCTTTCAGCTGCTCTGGAACCAAGAGGTTCTGGTCAGGTCCTTCAGACCACTCAGCCAAAGGTGAGGGGGAGACTTGGTTGGGATGAAACAACAAAAATCACCTTTCCTACACAACTATTAGAGAAATAGCTGCTTTAATGGCCTTTCAAGCATTAAATGGCAGAATTAGAGGCTGAATTAGAGTATTCAATTAACAAGCAGTCAGCTGTGTAAAACCCATCGTGTGACACTGAGGCCATAAAATCCAAACAGGTAAATGTTGTTAAAGTCCCTAATAAAGTAAAAATGTTTTTTCTTGGGTTTGTATAAATAGATATGCTGGGATACACCACTAATTTCATGTACCTGCATTGCACTGGTTTGAGCCACAATAAAGAATAAAGCTGAAAACAGAAAAATTATCTCTGCTGCTGCATTTGTATTGTTTTCATGAACCCTCAGAGGCAGCAACTGCAGAATTTTTGGGTGGTTCAGAGCAAAACTCGTGTTGCCAGTCAAACTGAAAGGATGGGAAAGCAACTGGAGAAGGGAACAACAGGAATGACTAGCTGAAGGCAAGCTCTGAATTTTATGAATATTAGAAGCCAAGGGCCATTGCACTGAGGGAGAAATGTCCCTTAAAATGTGGCTAAAACAGCTAATCCAAAATGAGGTCATAAAAGTGTCGAAATGGACAACAACAACCAAAAAAAAAGGTTGGGGAGAAAGAAAGGAATCATTGAGAAAGCAGCCCGAGGGAGGTCTGTGTGCAGTGAGAGACAGCAAGGCAATTATTTAAGAGCAGCCCATTATCTGCTGCCCAAAAAGCCACACAGGTTTGTAACACAGAGTTATGATTCCAATTTATGTGATATTTGAAATGAATACTTACCTTGGTGGGAAAAAAAAAAACACATTAAATAAAACCTATTCTAGACCTTTCATTGCCTCTAAAATGCTACTGGTCTATAACAATAAATATTATTCCATTAGTTTCATATTACTGAGTTTTCAAAGGCAGGTGAATTAGATGAGATCTCTTTACAAGAGAAGAATTTAAGAGACAACTGTTATTTATAAGAGCTGAAATAATGTGTTTGGAGTGCCTCAGTTTTTATTTAACACCTGCTTTTTCCCTGCACACAATTTTCTTCAGAAAAAATTCAGTAATGAATTGATTTTTACCCGTCTCAAAAGATGAAAATCTGGATTTTGCAAAATGTGTGGTGGAGAATACTGAACGGAGCAAGCCTTGTGGAAAATAAATTATTGGGCTGGCTAGAAATTGACCCTTAGCTCCCATGAGGTCTTCCTGAGCTCTGTTGGAATCTTGCTTTTCCTGTGGGGTGATGTGTATAAATCAGATTAACTTCACTGAGAGCAAGGAAGTAAATACATCTGAGAGACTACAGCAGTGTATTTCCAACTTTTCTGTGGTTTCTGGTGTTTTCAAGGTGGCCACTTGGAGCTTTATGACAGTATTAGCAGTAAAAGAGTGGAGATTTTGAAAACTGTGTCTGTGAGAGGTGGAGGAGAGTCTCCCATCCGTGGCTGGATTGGCTGGATAAACCTGAACAGAAGCAGCACTAACCACCAAATCATGTATTCCCTAATAATTCTAATAATTTATAATTTAATCAATTTTGTTTCATATGCAAACCAGAGACTTATGGGGTATTCCACCTCCCTTTTCTTCTTAAAATCGATGTATTTTGTAAAGTCCCTGAAGAAGTTTTAGAAAAAAAAGGAAAAATAAAAGCAGGGAGCAGCAGGTCCCTGTGGATGAGAGTTGAGGTGCCATGGCTGATTTATGGGCCTGGGAAATATTTGCAATGCCCATATTATACTTGTTTTGGGGATAAAGAGAGGGTTTAATTCACCAGTGCTATCAATCTGTTACCTTTCAAGGCAGTAAATTCACTAAGTTCAGTAAAAAAAAAGCAATTCAGCTTCGTGGAGTTGTTGTTATAATATATCATTTGTCATTTACTGTATGTAAGTACCAATAGCACAAACATTTAAAATCATCAAAAGAACCATAAAGAGATGAAAGAAAAATGCTTCAGAATAAATCTCTGTCTTTTCCAAAGCAATCTACCCTGTGATAGGGTTATAGAGTGAAACATATGTCACTGGGAGCTTGACATAAAATTCTTATTTGTAATTGCAAATGTTTTAACAAAATTTTTAAACCTCATTTCCTATTTGTGTATGACATAGACTGGAAGAAGAGGAGGAGTTTTAAAACCCCAATTTGATACATTGGTTTCCTTTACAGTGATGCAGTGAGGATTCTCCAGGGGATTTCTCAGGGATCCTGAAACAATATATTATTTGTTCCTATGGAGGAACCTAACTGTCCTCCTAAATCTGCTGGGATGCCTGTCTCTTAGGGCTTTAGAGTTAATCTGATAGTGATGAATACTCCCATTAATACTTATATTAACCCATCATCTCTGAGAATAAATGACATTTGCAGCATTTTTCTGTCTTGAATGAATGTGGAAAAGCAGTTGAATCAAATTAGGGGAGTGATCTACACTGCAATACTCACTTTTCTCTGTCACTTGTTTTCATTCACCCAACAGCTTTGCCGTATTTTACATCTCACACCATTTACATAATATTTTTAGTACAGCTCTGATGGTTTTTTATTTGCTCCTGGCATCCCTGATCTCTTTGACATTCTGAAAGCCAGGAAGAGGCAACATCAGTGTGGGAAAAGTAGCAGCAAGCCCCAGACCTGCCCCAGAGGAGCCCTGCCCAGGCCATGAGCAGGAATTGAGCTCTCCTTGAACACAACATCTGCTCACACAGCCTATCCTGCAAGATCCAATTGTAGCAGCCAGGATGGGGAAGGAGGATGAAAGAAGAGATGACAGATATATGGACAGGCAGTTCCAGTGCTGGTTCTGCTCTGTTTTCAATCCAAGTGGGGGTTCTGCTCTGGCTCTCATTACTACCCCTGGCTGGAACACTGAGGAGGGGTTCCCTCCCTTTAGAGTTTTGATTTCTTTAAAAAATATAAAGGTTCCAGGAAAAGACTGAATAAAATGGTTCAAGGGATGGGCAACACCTTTCCACTTCATGCCTTTCCACTGCTGGTACTGATGAAAACCTCCTGTGAAATGCCTTTCTGCTGCTTTTTCAAAGGAAATTCTTTCCCAAATGGAAAATTCACTCAGTGGGAAAATTCAGTCGGAAAATTTCCTGAGCAATAGTGACTGCATGAAGGCTCTGAGTAGCCATTTCTCTTACTCCTCCTGTCACTATTGAGACAAAATAAGTCAAGACTTAGGGAGGAGAGGCAAAAGTTTCAATAACACTTCCATAGTCGTTAATATTATTTTTGCAGAAAAAAAGATCAAAATGCAGTTGTTTTTTAAATCATGTATCCATTTCACTTAAGTTGCACAATAGATGATGCAGCATCAGAGGCTGAAGCAGTTCCTCGTAGAAGGAATTCAGACAGCCAGGCAGTCCATAAAAGTGAAATAAATACTGAGCTGATCTAGGAAGAAAAAAAAAAAACCAAATTCTAAAAAGTGTATCTCTTTCATACAGATTTGTGGAAATCATAAGCTTTTCTGAAAATGGATTCTGATGGGAAATCACCAGCCAGTCCCAAGATACATAGTTTATACATGAGTGTCCTCTTTATGAATATTTGGTAATTGCCAATCTCCTCACACAGGATAATCATTTCTGGGTTTGAGCTGCTGAGCAGCAACAACCATTCTCAGACATGTCTTAGGGCACTCTGGTGCAGAGGCAAATTGCAACATGATTTATTTTGACATCTCTGCAACAATTTTGGGGTTTTTCCGTTAAATAAGGAGTTCACATGAATAATTCACACATCAGTCCTGACCGTGCTCTGGCACCTGGCACTGCTGCCATCCAAGAAGGGACTCTGCAAATTTAATCAGGGCACGAGGTGCCCAGTTAAAGTTCAGGTGGTCAGAGCAACATGGGTGGTAGAACAGTGAAGAGAGAGAAACAGAGAATCCTGCCCTGCCCTGCCCTGCCAGAGCTGAGAGTGCTCCAGGTCAGGTCAGGGATCACATCCTGCCTTGATCCTTGCCAAGGGCCACTGCAGTAACAAGGAACTGATTTATTGCCTCTAATAGGTGCATTTATACTGTGTCAGAGCCCAGGCACTCGTGCTCTTGCTTACCCTGAACACACCTGGAAATGATCATTAGGTTCCTGCATTTTGTCTCTGCTTTGGGGTTTGAAGTCCCGTGTTTTCATTCTCTGGCTAATGGGGAGTGATTCTCTAAAAGGGTTCTCCCCCTCACAAGGGAATTAGGAGCTGGAAAATAAACTCACCAAATGATCCAAGGTAGAAATCATTCTCCATAATCCCAGAGCTCTGAAAAGAGTGATATGCTTATGTATAATGAAAAATTACCCTAAAAATCACAACTAGTTCTCACTTAAATAAACTTGGTCTTCTAAATTAGAAGCAGTACTTCTTGCATTATTTTCTGAAGAACCTGCAATGCTCTGTTCTGTACACAAGTGCACAAAACAGAGGAAAACACAAGCTCTGATCAGTGTATGCCCACTGTGTTTCCCCAAAGTGGGCATAAACTGAGATGAAGTTCTTTCCATTCCATGTCATCTGTGCAGTCCTAAGGTAAGAGATAAAGAGCAGTTTTTTAGACTAAAAAGGGGTTTGAATACCGCACTTTGGTGATCCTAAGATTTTTGACATCTCTCTAAAATATACTGACAAATACAACTAAAAGAAATGAGGAGAGAGAATCCCATTAATTGTTTCTCTTCTCATCCCTGTCAGGAAAACCCTTTGGTGGGAGGGGTCCTTGCTGGAGGCTGCTGGGACTCAGTCAAAATCCATTATGCCAAAATTTCCTCCTGCTCAGGATCTGCAGAAAGGACTGGAAGAATCAGGAGACACATCCAGCCCACAGCAACAGAGAGGGGACTGCCCTGGGAGCACAGTGAGTTTATTTCCTGTCACTGGACTTGGCAGGTATTTTCAGCCAGATGAAAAAACAAAAAAAAAAAAAAGCAAACAAAAATGGACAGGGGAAGGCTTTATCATGTAAAATGTGTAAATTCATACTTGCAAAAAAAATTTTATAGTGAAGACATTTTTTCCCTCTGAAGGACACTGTCCTGCTAGGCAAGTGTGTACAGACAGGGTCATGCTCTCTTATGTCACCTGTGAATAACAAATCTCTGCCTAGAAAGCCACCCCAGGGGACAGCCTCATGTTAAGGGCATTCCTCATAGGAAGCAGAAGGAAATAAAGGATTGTACAGCTCCCTGCTGGCTCGAGTGCAAAAGGAAACTGCTGGCCACACTCACTTTTTGAGAAGCAGAACATGAAACACCCCTCTCCTCTCCTTCCTGGGGGTACCCAGGTGGAACACTCCTACCTGACCTTCAGAAAACCTGTGAGTGATGGGATTCATCACTAAAAATTCCACTCTCAAACCTCCTACACTGACTCTGGAGCCCGAGCTTTTCCTGCTTGGATCAAAGTGTCAAACAGCCACATCTTTGGAAGCCTTTTTGTATTTCCATTTTTACCACTGTGTTATCACTTGGTTCCATCCTGATGCTTAGTCCTGAGTCTGAAGAGAAAGGCAAAGATTTCTGCTCATGGTACTCCTCCTCCAACCTCCCTCCTCCCTCTGCTGGTCCCCAGGGTGCTCCATCCTCCCTGCAGGGCCAGCCCATCCCCTGCAGCCCCTCCCCAGCACCCCGGCTCTGACATGCCAGGAGGGATGTTCAGGCAAACACTGTCTCTGTATAACAAAGTGAAGACATCTGAATACTCAACATGTGTATCCATCAGGAAATTTTTGGCCGAGTCTGAAATGCTGCCAGCAGCTTCCAGCTGTGAATTTTGGCTTGTTTTATCTCCCTGTATGCATCCCTACCATTGAAAATTCATTTAATGCTAGAAGGACTGGTGTCAGGGATTCACTGGATTCACTGTTGTGCTGTTCACAGTGAAGAGAATTGTTCCAAGCATCCACTACCCACACTTGACTACAGCAACTTTCTGTGGAGTTTCAGGTTCTCCTCTTATTCTCCTATTACTCTTAATAACAATGGAAACTGTGAGAATATTTCCAAATATTTTTATGCAGGTTGTCCATGGTTTTACTTTCACATTGTTTTTTGAATGATGTTAGGGGGAAAGGAGAAAGCAGTGTCATTCTTTTTGTTCTTTTTTTTTTAATTCTGTAAGGTCTTGTCATGGGAAATACCTCATTGTCTGACCTGCTATTATTTGTCTTCCTGAAATGAAGGGAGCCATATCCAGCCCAGGGAAAATTCTTACTTGAGACAGCGGGAAGCTTCAATTTCATCTTTACCACCCTCAAAGGCTCCCTTTGATTAAAACCTGTTTAGGAGAACACAGACAAGGGAATAAGCAAGTCTCCAAAACTTTCCCTTTTCTCCTGTTGCCCTGAATACTTTCCACTTTTTTTTTTTTTTTTTTTTTTTTTTTTTTTTTTTTTTTCCGCCTGGTTACTTTCTTTTTTTCTGTAAGCAGACAACCAAAAAAGGCTGGACTGATTTTGGAAAACTCTCTTTGTTGGACATTGGTTTGGATTACCAATATTTTGGCAAGGATAAATTTCACCCTTCAACAGATTTCAGAGTTGTGCCTTTTAGGCCAAAACTTAGAGTCAAAATGCACACTGGACCCCTACCAGTGCACAGAAACTGCCACAAATAAATGCAAACATTAGCTGAGAAAGCCATAGAAAAGTAAAAATTGTGTAATGTTAAAAACAAATTATTCTTTTCATTTCTAAGAAATGAACGGGGATCTTTTATGAAAAAATATCAGAAATATTGGACTTGGAGTCTTAGTGATCTTGAAGGAACACAATCTAAACATCAGTGAAATTAATGGAGAGACTTCGAAAGACTCCCAAAGGGCTACAAGTCAGGCCTATAAGATTGGCTAATCCAATGAGACTGGTAAAACCAGTGATTCTGCAACCTCAAAATCCAAAATCAAAATTAAGAACAAAGATTTAGAAGTTTCTTCCTCAATAACCTATTTTTTTCTCAAGGAATGCAGTAATAAAACTCCTTGAGCAATGGAGTTAAGCCACATGAACAACTTTTGAAACTCCTTGGCTTATGCTGCAAAATATTTTTAATGGCTTGGTATGTGCTTTTCCATTAAATACTCCTCACAGTGATTTGTGTGGAATGTTTACAGCCTTGCATAATATTATCTTATCAGATAATTCACAATATCCTCACTTAAACAAGCAGACACAAGATATTTTAACTCAACAAGTGAAAGGAGCACTGGCAGGTATGGAAAACACTGAACAGTGGGAGGGGATGCAATATTTTCTAAATAAAACACTATGAGTGACTCAATAGCAAATTCTTCTTGTTTTGCATTATTGTCACACAATAAACTCTGCTCACACTCAGCAAAAGGAGGAACCATGTGGTGGCTACAGGGCACCTTGAGAGACCAAACTTCAGAA
The DNA here is from genome assembly GCA_013397095.1 of Sterrhoptilus dennistouni. NCBI lineage: Eukaryota > Metazoa > Chordata > Aves > Passeriformes > Zosteropidae > Sterrhoptilus > Sterrhoptilus dennistouni. Next base: position 1,096,331 of record VWZU01008212.1, on the reverse strand, counting down.
AAATGTGATGGTGCTGATGCCTTTATGGGGCTACCTAAAACAGAGGCCAGAGAAAATTAAGAGAATAAAAAGTGGGTATTTGAAGGGCTTTTTAGGGCAGATGAAGCCTCCACAGGGGCTACACCCAAAATGGATGATGGGTCATGGGTTTCCACACTTTTATAAGTTTGGTCCATTTGAATGTTCGGGGTTAATCTTCCAGTTGCAGCTTCAGGGAATGAAGTCATTTACCCCAAGTTTGCTCCCCCCTAACTCACTTCTGTTTCCATCTCTCAGGGCCTGAGGCAGTGACGTGTCCTCGATTCTCAGGCCTGGAGAGGAATCGTGTTTGACCAAAATGTGAAAGCAGCAGCTGACCTTGTATATGGAGTTTATAGTTATACACTAAAGAACTGCAGCCTTACAAAGATATGAAAAATAAAAAATCTAAAACTCTAAGACACCAGTGCAATCTGAGTGATGGAATTCTTTGTTTCTCTGCTCTGTCCTGCCACTCTGGCTGGGACAGTGACACGCCAAAAAGCTCCTCTCATTTTTCAGGTCCCTCACACATAGGCACAACACCAGCTATGACTGCAGTGATGCTCACTGAGTGCTGCCTGTCCCCAAACCCTGAGGAACAGGCACATTCAGAACCCCAGTTCCTGGGGGATCAGCTCCCAGCAGCTGGGCCAGGCTGTCCTGGTGCTCCGTGGAGGAATCTCCCAGCAGCTGCAGCAGCTGCAGGGACACGTGTGCTCTGCGTGTGTGGGAGGGGAACGTGGGGTCTGTGTGTGGCTGCAGGGTTTCCCTCCTGCAAATTTTGGCATTAATGACACACTGAGCCTCTCCAAAAGAATGGAATGAAAGAAAAGCAGGAGGGGAAAGGAAAAAAAAAAAATTGAAACAGGCAGGAGCCTTGATGGCTTTTCTTGCAAAGTTTAGGACTTCAAAAGTTAACTCGTAAGTAAGTGCAGATGCATGGATGAAAGCTGTCTGGGACACTATGCAGAAACCTTTTCCTTTCCATCAGCTTCTCCAGCTCGTTGCCTACCTCTGTTGGATTCCCTTGCTGGCCATCAGCACTGAGTCAGCGACATTAGGTAAGGATTTTGTGATTTTTAATTACTCAATGGTCATCTGGGGATAGAGTTTGTGTGTATTTGAAACTGAGATGGTCTGGTTATGTTTACTTTAGAGTGTGGGTTAGAGTGACAGAGAGCTATTATTAGAGAGTCTCCAAAATAGGATGGAAGTCGGGTTAAAATAAACAACTAAAGTAATGAAGAAGGTCACAGTGAAAGCCAAGCACAATTTCAGCACACACTGTATATTGATCACTACAGGACATTCACTTTCCTTTGTTAGTTTTTTGGGGTTTTTTGCAATTTTTTTGTTGTTTTGTTGTTTTTTAACAAAAAAAATTAAAACTTGTGAGAATTCTTACTTCCTACTAGGAAAAAAAAAGTTATTCAAGGAATATACATAACATTTTCCCATAAATGGAATAAATGAAATGAACCATAAAAGAAAAAAAAGCCTTTAAAATAGCATTCTATTCCTCTAGGAAAGAATTATATACACCATATATCAGAGGAACATTATAGATTACTTAATTACACATATAATAATCATACACAGCTCTACAGCCTCTGGCAATAAAAAGTTCTTGAGTAATTTCTCTACTACTGTACACATTAAATGTAACTCTTGTTTCACTCTAGCAGAGGGTTTGAAGGGGACATAGATTTTACATATGTGGCTTGTTTATACAGCTTTATTAATTGAACACAGAAATACATTGGGAATCATGTTGGCATTATTCAGCTAGTGAAAACTGAGTTAATAAAAGAAACTGAGAAAAGCAAAGAGCGTTGTGCTGTGAGTGATTGTGGGTTCAGCTTTGGCAAACTGTGGAAACACTTCCCCTTAAAGGAAATGTGTTGAAATATTTTACAAAATTTAATTCTAGCAGAGTCCCAACTCTCTTAGCAGTGACTGTCAGCCAGCACTCATTAGCTCTATGAAGATAAAACAATCCAGAGCCCTCCTTGCTTGAATATCAAAGGGTCACCCAGAAAGTTTTGCAGGACTAAACACAAAGCAAATGACCTTATCGCCTTCATCTTCAAACAATGCCTTTAATTTCTGAAACCTTTTGAAGGGTTGCCAGTCTTATGGAGTGTAGCAACTACTTATCTGATAGAGCAAGCTTTTCATCGGGGGAAACGACCTTTTAACTCCGAGTAACTGAGTAACTGTATTTTCCCTACTGCAGGTAATGTATATGGACATACTTATTAAACTGGGAACACAAAAGAATTAAGTATTGTGTTGTCTCTTAGGTGATGCAGAAGGATTCATCAGGCTTGTTGTGGGTTTGTTTTGTTGGGTTTTTTTTATAGAGTGAACTTGAAGGGAATGAAACTGCTCAAAATTTTACATTCTGACAGATTGTGTTGTGACATTGCAAGGATATTAACAGAGCCATATGCTGTTTACTTTTGTACTCTAGCAAACCTACTAATCCCATAAGAATTTAATGGTGAATAAGAAAGATCTGACCAAAGAGCTCTTTGGAGATGCTTTGTTAAAAGAGAGAAGATGAAAAAGTCATTTAAAGACCAAGGAAGAATTTTATCATCTTCTGCACTCTTATTTTAGGTAATGAAGCTCCCTGTGACTCAGGGAATTCTCAGTATTGGGGGTTTTTACATTATTTGTCATGACGGAGAAACAAAAAAAGTTACCAACACCACCTGTAGCTGCTCTCTATTACAGGACTAAGGAAAGCATCAGGGACCAAAGCAACTCAGTGAATCATAGATGTGGGAGGGCTGACACAACACAGAGCTCATCAGACTTTTCTGAGATGAAATTCTGTAAATAAGTCAATCAAGAGAAAAAGACAATAGATTTTGTACAGTGGTATCTTACAGGAAAACATTTATCTTAAAATAGTTGCTTGTAACTGTTCCCAGAAAAAGAAATTTCTCCCCATCCCCTCTGGAGCCTTCTCATAATGAACAAGTGAGAAACTTTTTAATTTGGATATGAGATTCCTGCAAAGGTACCCTTGAAGCTCCCCAAAATCCACAGGGGGTTTCTCTGCAAGGTGTTACATATGTAGTAAACTCAGATACAATTAATTGTTTGCAAGTTTGCTCCTGTGGGTTTCCCTCAACTCTGAAACACATAAGGAAAAATCTGAGTGTGTCCAGAGGTGAAGAAAGAGAAGAGAGAGGATGGTGTCAGGGGAAGGCGAGGTGCCTACAGCCAGCATGGAAAGCTGATGTGTTTTCCAGCGACCCAAGTGGTCTAATTTGATTTTGAAAAGTAAATGGAAATAGTCTAGAATGGCAAAAATCACTCCGTACCTCTTGCAATTATATGAGCCCTGGTCTTGCTTTGTACAGAAGAGTGAAATGGAAATAAGAGTATGTCATTTGCTTTGTGCTCTACCCACAAGCAACCCATGATTTCCCTCTGAGCTTCTGCTGTAAAACCTGAGTGCCATGGACTATCCCTCCTGAAAATAAAAACCTGCTGGAGCTGGAGAAAGCATTTCCACATGAGCATTTCAAAAGGAACTAATCAAACTATTCAGGACTTTTCCCACCTGCTTCAAGTGTCTGCCACAGATGGCAAACTCTCCCATCCCTTGGTCAGGCTCAGATACCCCACACAGGTCTCCACCATCACCCTGGAGCCCCAGGGCTTCTCCCACCCTCAGGATCCTGAGCAAAGAGGAGTGTGACCACCCCAGGGAATCCCCAGGATCTGGAATCCCAGGCCTGGGAGCAGCTTACAAGGATCAGGCTCTCGGGCCATGAGTAGGTTTGGTCAGACCATTTCCCATGGAAATAACACTGGGATTAATCCTGGCTCTGTGGCTTTGCTCTGTGGAAAGCACAGCAGACCTTTACAAACAAACAATAACCCACTGAAGGCTTTCCTAGAGCCAAGACCATGCCAAAGAAAGAGCAGCAATTCCTAAAGGGAGAGGAACAACCTTTGCAGTGTTTCTCTCCCAACATTATTTTTAATCACCAAAAGTTGCTTACGGGCTAATATTTCATTTCACTCTTATTAAATTTTGTCAATATCAAGTGTCACTATGGCTCACTGTCTGCAATTTTCATGGAGCCCCAGAACAGTTTGGGTTGGAAGGGACCTTAAGGGACCCCTCACCTCGTTCCACTTCTCCTGCAATGGACAGGGTTGTCACCCATCCACTGGCCCAAATTAAGCCAGTTTGCATTTTTTTAAACTAAGATTGAAATCTGAATTTATCTGATTGTCTGCCGTCAAAGGGAAGCAGGGGCTGTCCAATGATTTCTGCTTGCTGATAACTTTTTTTGTTCCACTCCTTTTTACTTGAAGGACAGGGGCTGTGCCACTTCAGGGAAAGTTCATTTTTGAATCTTAACTCTTTAAAATTTTGACTCACATAAGGAAGGCAAAATTGGGCACTGTTGCAGTCTGTGGGTGAGGGAACCTCTGTCACCTTTGTTTTTAACTCTCCTGAGCTGTACTGGTACGTAACTCTTGGATTTTAGGACTTTGGAATTTTCAGGGAAACAATTTTTTGCTCGCTCATTTGCCTTTTAATCCTCTGACGAAAAGTAATGATTGTTTTCAAAGTTTATACAGGCTTAAAGATATGTTTGGTGTGAGAGGGCTGCCTTTCAGCTGCATCTCCCAAGGATTTGCCTATTTCCCACTGGTCTGCCAGAGGTGTGAGCTGTTCAAACCCCCTAACAGCTATTTACTGCTCTGCACTGCGCTAAAATCGAGAATCAATTTATTAGACATCTCTCATAACAGTGCAGGACATCCATGGCCAAAATGTTTCCTTTAATGGTCCAGTTCCTCAAAGTTATTTTGTCTCTTCATGCCAAACCTGAGGAAGTATTGTGCACATCCAGCTCCCCTGGCAATCGATAGGAGCTGTGAGGAGCTGAGACAAATCAGTGTTTGCTCCTGACCTGACAAGACGGATGGTTGAGGAGGGGGAGCATCATCACTCTGCCTCACTGATGGCTTGGGACGTGAAGTGGCTCAAGGTCACAAGGAAAATCCTTTGGTGAAGCCCCAGGAGTCACAGCCCAGCCCCATCAGCTCTGGCACGGCTCAGAACTGGCACAAAAGCCAAGCTGGAGGGCAATGAAAACCCCTCAGCCTCTCGCCATCTTCCCTGTAAAGTCTGAAATTAAATGGCCACACACAAACCCAACAGGACACAAAGGATTTCTGGTGGGTTTTAGTCTGCTTAATATGTTTTAGGTGGCCGTATTTGAAATTCCCCCCAAGTTCCCTTTGTTTTCAATGAGAAATTATCCATAAACCTACCAAAATGCTTCCAAACCTTCCATTTACCTTTCAAAAGAAATAAGTTCTTCATCATACAAATATAGTAGGAGAGCAGAAAGGAAAATTAATCCTGAATTAGCTTCATTACAGACAGAATTTCCTTTCCAGTTGTTCCTACTTTTCCCTAGACCACTTCTGTAGCCTATTAAAATAATTCAGGCTTTAGATATGGCTCTTTCCTCCAGATACATGTCCTCCCTTTTTTTTTTTTTTTTTTTTTTTTTTTTTGTTTGTTTTTTTTTTTTTTTTTTTTGTTTTTTTTTGTGCAGTAGGCTTGCTGCCTCACAAGGCTCGGAACACTGTGGAAGTACCATTTTGCTGATTTTTCATTGGGTTTGTATTTCACCTCTTTGAATTGTTTGCGGGGAAAAGTCCTCAAAGTAGCCAGATTACTGATTTTATCTAAAATTTTGTTTCCCTGGAAGATTTGTACTGACCTTTTTTTGCTACTTACTACCTGGATGAAGTGTCTTGTCACCTAACAGATGGGATTTTAGTGCTGGACATTGCCAGTCCACTGCAGAAATGGATATTGTCTTTAACAGGGTTTGCAGCACATTGCCTGTTTAATGATTTTTAGGGGTTTTTTTCGAAGTAGTATATTTTACCTTCAGTTATGACCTTTATTAATGTCACCGTGTCAGCTACATTATGTGTTTTGCCTCAGGTAGAGATTATTTATGGTGAAATCTGAAAAAAAAAACCCTGGATTAGATTGAAGAATATTTTTATCTGCCTTTGAAGCAGCAATAAAACCATGTGTGAGTGCATGCAATTGTTTGTACAGCTTTTCTGGGAAGAGTTTTGTACATTAAGCTCTTAGGAGATTTACTTAATGAGAGTATGTACTCATTTGCTTCTTTCTGACACATCTTATTTTGATTATTCTGACGTCTATTACTTTGATTGCTGTGTTCACACTGCGTGGCATCCACGGGGAGCCGCGAGGGAATATTCTACATATTGAAAGGGAAAAAATAATTGATTGCCTAATATAGCTGAGGGATTGTAGTAGCCTGCTCTGCTCCTTTTGCTGGTTTTATATTAATTCATCGATTGAGAACGAGTTTGCTTATTCCCCAATTTTATTATTTTTTTTTCTACAGAGCAGCTTTCAAATGCTGGATAGCAAATTATCTGCCTACCACAATAATGTAATGCATCTCCTGTGGTAGCTGAAGTGTTTTACAACTCAACTGTCCCTTGGCAGCTTTGTGTGCTGTTTCAGTAAATGCCCCCTCCTGCAGTATTTGTTAATCATTTCAGGAGCCACTGCACTTCCCCCAAACTGGTGGATACCCCAAATTTTCCTCCTCCTCACCCTAATTAGAAGAGGCATAACATCCTCCAGCCTTACTTTCTCTCCATTTTCTTTAAATGACTGATCAATTTATGCTCAATTTGTCTCAGAAGGCAAAAGTTTATGGAACAAAAATAAATCTAGAAGATGATAAAAAGACAAGAGGGTTCTCAGAAGTTCCTGAATAGCTCTTTAATGAGTTTAATGGTAAATATGAAGAATTACCTGGGATCTGAACTAGACAATTCCTTTACAGAAAGGAGCCTGTCTTATGTCAACACTTTCTTCCTTCTCATCTCCATTAGAAATTGTATTTCGTTGATGTTTGACCATCATGAAAACTTTTAATGGAATTTTATCTCACTGGTTTCCTGCAGGTCTATATCTATAAAATTCAGACAGTGGCTCATTTAACACCTGAGCTAATATTTTGTTATTCATAACTTAATAATTAAAAATTTCTTTAGAATTAGCATTCGTGGACTTCACTGCATCCATCAGCTGTGTTATTTGTTGATCTGGTCCAGGTACCAGAACAGACCAATTCACAAACATGATTCAGAGATTACTTTAATCTTCTTTGCCCCTTTCCTCCAATTATTTACTTTATAATCAACCATGGGCTTACCATAAAATTAGTTGTCTGTGACTCAGCCTCCCTCAACAACACAGCACAGATACTTTGATTCACTCAGGCTGCCTTATCATCAGCTCTGTTCTTTTCTTAATGGACTAAAGGGAAAAAAAATAGAAAAATTCACAGAGCCATTTGCTCTGTTTTTCTATTAGATGTTAAGATTAAAGCTAGCAACAAAGACATCAACAGGATGAAATCTAATTAATTCCTTGGTTTTCTTTTGCAAGAAATGGGAGGGAAATGAAGAGGTTATTTCCTACCCCACTGTACCTGCAACTCCTACTTCAAATGCTAAAACACATGGACATTTGATTTTCTGAATGTGTATAAAGCAGAATAAAGGTCAAAGAAATCTATCTTTTTAGCTTGCCCAGAACTATCCCAGAAGTTTTTTGCATCCACCAGAATCTTGTGCGTGCCAGACACCCACATCCCATAACCTTCCTGGGCTTCTTTTCTCCCATATCATCCTTTGAAAGTCTCACTCATAATTGCTAAATATACAAACCCTCCAGTTTCAGATAATTGTCAGGTTTATCTTTTCCAATTGATCACGCAGCAGAAATTCTCTGGGAAAGCTGGAGTACCTCTGAGCATTCCCAGTGTGGAGCAAGGGTGCCTTTGGCTCAGGCTCCCCTCCCTGGGTGTGGGTACCTGCTTAGGGGCAGGACGGGCTGTGCCATCACCCGTGGGCTCAGCATCTGCCCACACAGGGCTGGTTTGTGCCCCTCAGCACAGCTCAGAGGAAGCTTTGGCATTCCATCAAGGGAAAAGACCACAGCCAAAGACCGGGAGCATGTGGAAGTTCTGTCTTGGATGTGGAAGGGTGAGGTTTGGCTCAGTCCCTGCCCCTGGTGTGTGCAGGCATGAGGCTCAAAGGTATTTTTGATGTACTTCAGGACAGCTGGATGGGGCTGAAGGCCATCCCAGCACAACCCATGCATCTCCCAGAGGAATTTTACAACTCTTCTCTCCTCTTGACATGAGTGCTGCCTCACAGTACAAACAGCTCTGACATAAATCATCAATCTACTGCCCACCCCAGCCCCTCGCTGCTTCTTTGTGTTTCCCCAATAACTGAGATCTTAATCATGAAAATCCCCCACAGTTATTCCTGCTGCTTCCCAACGTCTGCTATCCACAAAGATTTCGTGTTCTGTTTGCTATTACCTCTACTCTGCATGGGTGTGGAGACACTTCCTCTCATTAATACACCTCTGACAATGTTATTCATCTGTTGTTTCCAAAAAACTTCATCTTCTGCCTTAGATCTGAGCTTGCAGATTTCCCCTGAGAATACCATTAAGTTCTGGGAGGATGTGAGGGGACCTGGAGAGGTGAGCTTGGTCAGCCCCACACTGCTCCCACGACCCTAGCTCAAAAACATTCACAAGGACAAAATCTGTGTTGGAAGAAGGCAGAGGCTTCTTCACCACTCAGAAAATCTGAAGGCAAAGACCCTAAATACCTGTATATATGATGATTAGTTGGAAAACAATCAGCTCTGGGAACAAAAAATCTGGGGTTTGTGGTAGCATCAGGTTTTATTTTATTTAAGACCCTTAGCACACAACTTTATGTTGTTTTCAATGGGGCTAAATTGAGTATGACACTAAAACACTGCAGTCCTGCAAAAGGTGGCACAGGTGGCCACATGGGGACCTAAGCACAGGAAACCTCCCTTTGGCCACCACAGTTATCCCTGCTTCATGCAATTACCACAGCAATCAGTGCTGCAGAAACGCTGTGGGAAAAATTATGGTGACAAAAGATAAACCTCACAAATCCACCCATTAAGGGGGGGATTTTTGCCTCTGAATTCCATCACTGCTGTTATAGCCCAGCTCCTCACTGTGCTTATCTGCATAACAGCTCACAGGTTCAATGGCTTCCCAAAGATACCCTACTTCAGCATGAGTATCCACTGCTGGTCCACACAGAAAGGTTTTCTTCTGTCTGATTTGCTTTCACAACTGCAAACAGCTAAAAATTTTAATACTTTTCCACTGAGACATAACCAGAAAAAGCCCAAAGTGTTAACTGATGGTTTGATATCTTGCTAATGGCTACTGACAGGAAAGATGTTGTGTTTTAGGATGCAGGAACTGGATCAATCTCTTCTGTCACAGACAGGCGCCCTCAGAAGTCCTCCATTGATTATGCCAGAGAGAAAATCTTATCTGAACTGCTTCCCTCTCTATTAGTAATTAAATACATCTTGAAATGAGGGCTTTGGTGTCAGCCTCAGTAAAGGTATAAATACCTGTGATGGACAGCAGCTTCAATCATTCTATGTCATAATGTATATATGCTATTTATTAAAAAATAATAATAAAGCAGTTCCAGCACAGTTAGTTGAGTAGATAGACTAACCATCAATTGATCAATACATGTTATTTTGGTCAAAACCTTAGGCCCAAGTACATAAGCCTTCAAATTCTTCCCTTCCTAACATGGAACTTACACCAACAATGAAATTTGCATTCAAAATTCTGTGAAAACTTTCATTAACAGCATGTGAAATAAACAATGCTTAAAATTCCTGACCAGCTCTAACGAAAGCATACTTGTTTTTTTTTTAGAAGAATGAAGAAGCTGAATAAAAAGGGCAATAAATTTCAATATTAATAATGATATTTGTTTGTGAGTCCCCAGCAATGCAGAAAGGAGTGATTTATGTTCATTTGTGCTTGGGAAGCAATACTTTAGCACACCAATTTTCAACTTCTTTTTTAATCAAAGGTCTTTTTCTGCCAAAAGAAAGCCATGCAGTAGTATTCCTGCATCCCCTATTGTTTCATGCCTAAGAGAAGGCATAAGGCAACCAGATATTTTGCATAAAGAAAATGGGATAAAGTGAACCCAATTTTTACTTTACAAAGAACATAATTGTCCTTAAAGCATAGGACTCCTGAATGTGGGAGGTTCTGGAAGGGCCCTGGAGCTGGGGCAGCAGGGACACTGGCACACAGCACACAGGGATATATTGGAGCAAATTCTGTGTGAAGGGCTGGGGGCTCTTGGGTTATTTGTGACATGAGCTGAACTCTGACATCTTAAGAGCCCTCATAACTTAACTAATATTTCAGCCTGTAAGATATGCTTGGGAACACCCATTCTCTAATATCAGAGGCTCTGAGCAAGGCACTGCCAATATATTCCCTGCATCCAGGGTGGGCAGCTGTGGATTACAGAGGCTCTTCTTGATCTTGCTCTTTATTCACACCCAATAACTCCTTCAAGGCCACGAGCTTATTCCTGCTCTTTAAAGCCACCTTCATTTCCTAAAGTGTTGCCTAGCACTAAAGTGCTCTGTTAAGCTGCTGCCATGTTTTTCCATTCTGGTAGAAATTATTGTTCTATATAGTTTGATTTTAAGAGTGCCTTCTGGCATCCATTTGGGGAAAAGGCACTATGTAAAAGCAAAATCAATACGAGGGACAGTTATATTTCCTGAGCTTTTTCATTAGCTGTAAAATACATACATTGGAGGAGGAAAGAATGTCATTTCTACCCAAACTGAAGGAGGACAAGACAAAACGTGGGAGAACTTGAATAAATGTTCACTGATGGGAGCACAGACTGTGTCCCTTTGCTGGGGCAAATCTCTGTTTTCAGCAGATCCAAACACCCCTGCAGACACTGGCCTCTCCTGTGACAGGCAGCAAACCATTGGAAAAATGCAGAAATAGATGTATTGGAAAAAAAATATATATCTTGACTTGTTCTTAATTTTTGTTAAAGCCAAACTGACCACTGGCTGAATATTCAAAGGTAAACTTTGCCTTTGTTCAGCACTAAGAATTTGGCTTGGCATAATTTTATTATTCTTGTCTTCATTCTTTCTTAAATCCCCACTGAACTCCACCCATGTTATCTTTGCTCTTTCCTCCCAAAATATCCTGAAATATTCATTTTTCTACCTGAGCAGACTGTCCTTGGATAAAGTCCTCATCCCCTCATGTAATTTATTTCCTAAGATTTGCAAGCAAAGAGCTGGAACAAATTCTGTAAATCTGTAATCTGTATTTCTATAATTTTCAACCTAAAGATATTGCAGGAAGTTTTTTATCAGAATAAAATCACTGCTGCCTCGTTAAAGCCCAGCTGAGACATTAAAATTCAGACTGCTCAATTAGCCAGTATTCTGACACAGGTTACCAAACCAGAAAGGCAAACATCTTATTTTAGCTTGCAGGAAAATTTCAAATCACAATGTCTATTCAGTATCAGCATACAAATGTGAGGAATTGCACACAAGCCTATTTCCCCCCCCTCCCCCTTTT